>VZTH01011922.1:98196-225889 GCA_013397815.1 Aleadryas rufinucha | reverse complement strand
AAAAAAAAAAAGTTCACCTTTGTAGAAATGTGTTGGCTTAGATTTCAGGTCCTGGAAACCATTTCTGAGACATCACATGGGTCTTCCAGGCTAGCAAACTTGTTTCTGTAATATCTGGCTGGTCCCTGCAGCTGTGACACATCTCAAGGTATGATATTGCTTCAAACTGCTTTACTAAGGGTTTGGGTTTTTTAAGATTTCTTTCTCTCTAGGTTTCCCTCATGAAGAAACCTTATAAAGNAAAAAAAAAAAGTTCACCTTTGTAGAAATGTGTTGGCTTAGATTTCAGGTCCTGGAAACCATTTCTGAGACATCACATGGGTCTTCCAGGCTAGCAAACTTGTTTCTGTAATATCTGGCTGGTCCCTGCAGCTGTGACACATCTCAAGGTATGATATTGCTTCAAACTGCTTTACTAAGGGTTTGGGTTTTTTAAGATTTCTTTCTCTCTAGGTTTCCCTCATGAAGAAACCTTATAAAGTTTAACAAGGATGAAACACTCAGAATTTGAGAAAAAACCTACAGACCTGCCCTACAGTCTGTTCCATCAGCACAAAACTATGAGGAAATAGAACCAGTACACACTTAATCAGTGAGAGCTGTGAAATCAATCATAGAAACACAGAAAAATTAATATTGGAAGGTACTTCTGGAGGTCACCTAATCCAACCTTCAACCCTTTGTTTAAAAAAAGATTAGTGAGATCAGACTGTTCAGGGCCTTGTCCAAGGCATTGAAAGAATCTAGAATTTCACTTCTGTTGCCAGTTTAGCCAGGTAATGTAAATGTCTAGACTGAGTACTAGCCACTGAAAAAGAACAACTCAGAGATAATGAAAAATATTCTGGATTTTGCCATCCACTTTTAGACCAATCTTTATAAAATAGATGTGATATTTTATGTTGCTCCTTATCTCCTAAAGGGAAAACCAAACAGAACAAAGAAGCACTGAAGTATTGTTTTAGTGTTAGAAGTGACTAAAATACAGCATCGTGTGTCTTCATATTTGATACAGTACAAATGAAACAATATTTTTTTTACTTCAAAGTGAACCATCAATGATCATGTCGAGAAAAACAGAATTTTGCTTGCCAGGCCTCAAGCTGGCAGTATAGAAGTATATTTCTATAAGCATATTTTTATGCACAGATTCAGCAAACTCGATTAGAAAACTATTTATTCCGGTGCCTCCTAAATTATTTTTTATTAGTCAGTTTTCAAAATAGAATCTTGTCTTTGAGTATAAGTTGTCTCAATTAGATAATGGAAAAATCCAGAATAAATAAATTGTATCAACACAGTAACATATGAAGCACATCTTGACCTGGACTATCCTGTCTTGGTCTCCCCATCACAAGAAAATGATTGACATATTGGAGCAAGTCTAGCAGAGAGTCACCATGAAGGTTGTGGAACACATGATGGATGAAGAGAGGCTGAGAGACATGATTCAGCCTGAGGAAGAGAAGGGTAAGTGTAGATCTTATTGCTATCTCCAAATACCTAACCAAGACTGTAGAGAAGAAGCCAGACTCTTCTTGGAGGTGCACAGTGGAAGAGGCATTGAAAACAGGTTTGAACATGGAAAATTCCTACTTGACACAAAGATTTTTGATTTTTTTTTTTTTAACCATAAAAGTGGTTAAATATTGGAACAGCTTGCACAGAGAGGTTGCAGAATTTCCATTCTGGGGGATATTTAAAACTCAGCTGGATATGGCTATGAGTAACCAGCTCTAGATGGAGGTTGGCTAAGATGGCCTCTGGCGGCCCCCTTCCAAATGCATGGCTCTATGATTGACTGCTCTGCTCCAAAATATTATTTAGCTAATCACAAAAACTCACATTTGTTTTAGTTGCTTCCTCTGTGTACACTATTCTGTCAGACTTTTAGCTCAATTTGTGGTTTCATCCTATAGTTCCATGGCCTTGGGAACCACAGTCTGACTTTCTTAAATGGCTTCTCTTTTGCAAATTGGCATCAATCTAGCATTGAAGGAAACAAGGTAAAACTTCTCCTTTCTACAGCTGGATAACTCAGTCCTCAACTGTCACCAAATCATCTGTTTATGGGTTTGCTTTCAAGAAGCCTTATACAGAGCCTTTCCTCTTTAGTCTGATTTTACTCATAATTTACAGAGAGAGGACAACTGTACAACTTTAGCAAGGAGACACAGGCCCAAAAAGGAACTAACTATACCAGACTACACAAGTTTGAAGTGTACAGCTTAAAATATCTGCAAAGAAACAAAACTTGTCATTGTAAAAAAAACAGTCCTGGAATGTGTCACTAATTAAGTCTTTCCAAAATGGAGACTCCTTCTATAAAATACCAAAGTTATGGTTCAAAATTTTAGTAATGACTAAGACACTTGCATATGAGCACCCAAAAAGTGAAGTCAAGAGATTGACTGAGTACACCATATATACAGCTGAAAAATATCTCCCTTTTCAAACGTAAGAGATGGTTCCAAAGCTCAAATTTTAGCTTCAGAGTTCAAGACCTGCTACAAAGCCTGAGAAATTTGAAATCTGCCTTTTACCCCGCTTTTTTCTATGTTTTTTAGGCTATTTGGATGCAGGATTTAGACGTAGGCCTGCCTTTAGAACAAAGTAAAGAGACACTTCAGCATTTTTTTTCCCCTGGGGCCCTTGTTCTGGCATATTTAAATAAGATGCCAACACCACCATAAATGACAAGTGGAACTAAAAAACAGTCTTGCTTGACTTTTTCCAATTTAAATAGAGTCTGGTGCTTAAACCATCACTTAATAATTAAGGTTTGTATACTACTGATAGCACATCTAAAGGCAGGTGTGTTCAGATGACAAAGGAGGATGTTGATGCAGGTTCACAGCCAATGAATATCGTAGTGGAGAATTTGAGAGCATAAATTTTATGTCACTACAATAAGGAAATTCTAGGATTCTCTTATACTTTTTTTAGTCTAATGCACTCACTGGATGCTCTACAGTTTCACACAGCTGAGGTTTCAGTTCCGATTAGACATCTTCCTGAGGGGCAGCAGAGGGGCAGCACCAACCTCTGCTCTCTGGTGACCAGTGACAGGATCCAAGGGAATGGGATGGAGCTGTGTCAGGGGAGGTTCAAGCTGCACATTAGGAAAAAGTTCTTCACCCAGAAGGTGGTCGGGCACTGGAAAAGGCTCCCCAGGGAAGTGGTCACAGCCCCAAGCCTGCCAGAGCTCAAGGAGTATTTGGACAACACTCTCAGGCACATGGTGGGATTCTTGGGGTGTCCTGTGCAGGGCCAGAAGTTGGACTTGATGATCTGTGTGGGTCCCTTACAACTCAGGATACCCTGTGATTCTGTGATCTGGCAGGATGCTCTATAAATTCCAACACAAATTGGATTCTAGGGCCCTCAGTCCCAGTGGAACAGCTGGGTGGAATGGCCATAAAAAGTATGCAAATACAGAAGTAGAGAAATACGAGATTGTCAGCAAGCAGTGCTCTGCAATTTTTAAATGTATACATATATATATAGAGGCATATATATATACACATATAGAGTATAGTTAGTTTTAAATCTTTGGAATAAATTCAATTTTTCTTCTCTCTCTCTCTTTCTTTCTGACTTTCTTTCACTCTCTCTCATGCTCTTATCACGAATATTACATCATTGTCCCTAAAAGATGGTTAGATTTTGGTCCATATTTCATGCCATATGGGCCAGACATCGTATTTCCCCCGTGTCCCCAAAGTGTTCAGTTGACAGTCACAGTGTTTTGTGAAAACTGTGAGGAAAACCAGCATCTTTTGAATAAATTCAATCTCTCACTGGAACCAA
The DNA here is from genome assembly GCA_013397815.1 of Aleadryas rufinucha. Classification (NCBI taxonomy): domain Eukaryota; kingdom Metazoa; phylum Chordata; class Aves; order Passeriformes; genus Aleadryas; species Aleadryas rufinucha. Next base: position 222,079 of record VZTH01011922.1, on the reverse strand, counting down.
AGGTTGCAAAATGCTGAGAATTCAAGTGCCAAGGATCCCGGTGACAGCTCTTAAAAACATCTATTGAGTTTCTTGTTTGCTCTTTTTCCCCCTAAGAGTACAATTTTACCTCCCAAAACATAAATTAAGGGAAATATTTAACAGTCAATGAGTCAAAACAGTCAAAGAAGGGCAGTTGGCTAATACATTATAAAAGAGCAGCAACCATTTGTGGACCACACGCTATTTTGTTTCATTTCTAGACACATCTTGTAGGGATGGTCCCAGAATATACAAAATATACAACCTAATGACCACCTGCCTGCTTGCATAGGCCATTTTTATGGTCCTAAATGCAGTCTTTGGAGTCAGGGCCAGTGCCAAATAGGTTCAAATACAAGTTATAGCAATACATTTTTTAGGGTTTTTTTTCCTTTTGTAATGAAGACTTTAATCCACTTTGAGCCAAAGAAATCAAATTATCAATAGGACGGAAGGGTGAGCATGACACCTCCACTTCTCCTTGATGATTCACACCGTAGGCCAAAATGGACCTCTGGGTTAGTAACACTTTAGACCAATCATTTGGAAATGCCTCACTGCCGTATGTAAAATCCCTTCCTTCACCGCTCACATGGTTACATTTTTTCATATAGGAGTGGGCTACAGCATCAACTTGATGAACGGAAAAGCAGGACTTTGATAATTTCTTTAACGGGCTAATGCTGAATGAAGTCGTACTTGGAAGAGGTTCTTGATTTCCCACTCAGAGACTGGAGTAGGATTTTTGGCTTGGGGGTTTTTTTTGTGTGTAAGATGCTCAACAAACAGGTTTAAATTAAAACGTCTGCAGGTGCTCTTTACACAAACAAAAGGCTAATGTTTTAAATTGGTTAATAGAAGAACTGCAAGAAAAAGCAACATAATTCACCACTAAATCACCGTGGGTTGTGGCTAACATGCTCACATGATGTGGAAGGAATCCTGTAGTCATGCCTGTGTGGCCAGTCCCAGACTGATATCCAGGTGAAGACAAGGAGTTCTGAAGATCACTTGTTTGTGGAGAAAAGAGAAAAAAGGTTTAAGCTTCCAAACAAGCTTTTGAAGTTTTTTGTTCAAAAAATAAACAAGAAGTCCTAGCTATGGCAATAAGGTGAGGCTTACAGAGATATTAGGTGCTGTATCTCAGGGGTTTATCCCTTGGCTACTTAGCCATCGTGGCAGCAGCTTCCAGAGCCCCTAGTGCATATGTTGTGCAATAGCCAAAAAAAAAATTAAAATAAAAACAACCAACAAAAATATAATCCTCCGTAAAGTCTACATAAACTCAGGCCAAAAAGAGGATGTTTGTGTCACAAGTGTCACTCCACAGTCTACTGCCATTAAGGCCACTGGTATTGACTTAAAAGGATCTCAATAGCTCAGTTCTAGGAAGAAGAACCAAAACCAAGATAGGTCGAAGTGTCTGTGAGAAGTCTGATGCACTGAACATTAGGAATTCTCAGAGAAAGAACAAAAAAACCAAGAGGTTAATTTTGGCTACCAAACTGGGATTTGGTTTTCTAGGTCACTGTTTTTCCCCCATCTATTTAAAAAGAAAGTTAGTGCTACAAATATGCAACTTCAAGACAACATATTCTTCTACTGAGTTGCACTGAGAAGCAAGTTAGATAAGCCCCTCCTACTGCCGTCCACCTGCAGGGAAGCCTCCTCCGTTTTCTTTGATTTCCATTGGCAAAAACAGGAAACAAATCCAAGAGGGATGAAGTACTGCAAGCAATTGTTCTTTTTCACTGACTTCACCTCTATACCATTTCCTCGCCTGCATCTTCTCGCATCCAGCTGGGGCAAGGCATAAAAGAACCGATGTACGTATTGAAGTGTAACTGGGTGCACGACAGTGTGAGCATGTGGTCCCTGTACAGAGGATTACATGGGATCGAGTTCTCTTCTCCTGTAAGGTAGCACGTTGTAACTTGAGTTCCACTTTCATCTCACAACACTTAGCCCAGATGACATCCATGCCAAGCTGACTGATATTTAGATGTGTCTCTTCATGTGGAGGGCGAGGTGATCCGACCTGGAAAAACACCTGCAACATAAAGCAAGCACGAAGCGAAATAAGTATAGGAGTTTGGAAAACAGGGTTTCTGCTCCTTCCTTGTTATGTGCAGGAGAAAATATATATCCCAGTTTAGAGACATTCCTTGGGTTATCCACGGATCACCACCAAGCCCTGTGTGATTGACCTCTGTGACCACAGGTAGGCAACAATCCTGGCTCTTCATCAGCTAAAGAGACTACTTTTATCCTTTCCCTGTTCCTCTTCCTCACGCTTCTTTCACTGAGTCAGACATGAGGGAGGAGTGCTTATCTACGCACCTGTACTATAAAACCAAAATTTAGTATGTGTGTGTTTGCATATAAAATAATAAAATAAAACAAATCAGTTTTATTCAAGTACTCAGCAACGTAATTTTTAAAAATACCAACTTTCTCAAGTGCCCGCTACTTGCAACAAGCACCAAAGAACGACGCTAGTTTTGAAAGCTGAATTCTCATTTCTAATTCCAAACTGGAAGGAAAACTGGCTCAGAGTTTGGAGGCTGACAATCCATCAGACTTCATATCTCTCCCTTCCTCTCAGCTGGGAATCTGGGTGGTAATATGTGGATTCTGATGAATATTATCTTGCTGAAGGATGTTGACAGAAGATATTATGCCTATTTTGTAAGAGTGACAACTGAGAGACAGAGAAGGCAAGGAAGCTGTAAATCACGCAGGTGTGGTAAAACCAGGGGAAAAAAAAAAAGCCAGGACTTGCACTTTCAACTTCAGTTCAACAAAGACTTTTTTCCCAACTCCTAAGAAAACATAATGTTTTGTCATTCTGAACATGTAGCTGGATCTTGATGAGATAGAGTGGCAGCCCTAGAGAACTATTTGAGTTTTAGGGCTGGTCTAAATATGTAGTTACTGGAGAATAAGGTAGATCATGAATTTGAAATGAAGCATCTATCCTTTATTAACTCCCTCACTAAAGGTTTATGACTGCCTTCTTCAGAAATTACTTAATCCACTCAGGAAGTGGGTTAAGATACTCAGAAAAAACCACATGTAGTCCAGGAAAAGAGCAACCCCACAAAGAGTTAATCAGAAATTCATTTTCCAGAAAGGCTGCCTTGGAGTAGACAAGCTGCAGGGCACTCACAGCAGCAGGAACAGTAGCCCAAATTCAGGAACTTCATAGCACCAAGATATAGTCAGAGTGATCAGGGGAGTAAGTTCTCAGGAGGACAAGTGTTTTTCTTACCTGTCATTCAATATATGCTTTATTCTATCAAGAATGCCAGTAAGAAAAAATACTTTTTTGACTCCATACCCATTAGATATGGGATTGAAAGTACCAATCCATTACACACCCACCATCACAGTGTCATTTAAGATACATATGGCACTAGAAAGCAAACCACAGGAGAAGCAGGCAGTGGTTCTGGCTGCCTGCCCCACAGCCCTAAAATGGAGCCTGTCTGTCACAGTGGCAGGACTCAGACACACTCAGAAACTAAACTTCTACTAGAAACTTCAGTTGAGCATTTAAAAACAGGAGGTTTTCAAGTTCCCTGCAAATTCTGGCTTGCCTTCTTTCCACCTTAAGCCACTGGCTTATTTATTTTAACAACATTTACTACAAATATCACACCAACCCCCACATACCTGTGGCTTTTGAGTAAACTGGTTCTGTAGGCTACAAGAGCACTAGGAAAAGCTACTTACAGAACTGATTTGCCTGGCAGGTCTTTTCAGTGCTCCACAGAATTAGAGTAAAAAACAGCCACCAATAATAGTCTGAAGAATATCCAAATGGCTTATTGTGAGAATCAAGATAGCTCACATATGGGCACCGAGTGTATTTTTCAAAAAGCAGTAGTTGAGTGGTTTGTAGTTTTCAGAAAGAAGCAGAAGAATAAAGTGAACAACCCTCCAAAAAAGCCAATATGGATAGATAAAAAAAGAACAATCAATCTAAAGTCAAATACTCAAAGGATAAACACCCTAAGCAGAGAAAGGCTGAGAAAGAGAAGAACTATAAAAATGAAGCTATTTTAAATAGTTAGGGAACCTTTTCTGTTCTGCTGAAGTATGTCACTGCACATGTAATTGATCTGCATCTACACACAGAGATGAGTGATCAAGAGGTACATTTTTAAGACAAAGAAACCTTAAAACAAGGCAACTTTCACAAGAAAAGTCATCTTCTATGAATAAGCATAGCTCTGCTCAAGTCAGCTCTTCTCTACTTGCAGGGCTTACAAGGGAGTTAATACCTTCAGAATGGCAAAAATGAAAGACTGCAAAATAGGATGGAGGCAGCATTCCTCCAAGGTCCTACATGAGGCACAGCAAGACAGACATGAATCTGACAATGGACACTGGGCTTTCAACACAGCAGGCTCTGCACAGCTAGAATTTTCTAGCCCTAGGGTGACAAAATACACCCTTGGACCAACGTCTCTCTCATCAGTCTAAACTGAGAAAGCAGCATGCTCTGGCTACAAGGGCTGCCAAAACAAAACAACAGCTTGAGTGGCTGCCAAAAAGACATGCACCAGCTGGCACTTCAGTCTAGGACTAGTCATAAGACCACCGCCCAAGCACAGCTTTTCCTCTCCAATTGTCTCTTTTATAGATGCAACCCAGGAAAGTGTATGCTGAGTCACACCGTAGTGAGATCTGTTAAAATTATAGATTCACGACATTGTTTCACATCAATAACCACCGTATTAGCATCTATAATATTTTTATAGGCAATAAAATGGTGCCGTATTTGCTAGTTTATAGCTAATAAAATGGTAAAAGTCATGTAATTCTTCACATTCTCCTGCTGACTAATTTGGTTAGTTCTATCTCTTGGTAAGGCTGGTGGATGTGGATATTTATTTCCAACAGTAAAACAGTCCATACAAAATTTTTGCAGCTAAATCACAATGTCAAAAAGCCTATTGATTACTGGACACACTTTTTTTTTTTTCTGTCTTTCTGGGACTAGAGGCAGCAATGGGAGAGGCTCCACAGGGTAAGTTGTCAAAGGAAACTACTCTTAAAAAATTAAGAAACAGGAGCTTGCTGGTCTCTAGTCCTGCCCATGACACTAGACTTTGCTCTGCACCTCTGGCTCTACACCTCTTTCAGTTCCAGACCAACTCTGCACATCACACGTGGGCCCATCACAGCCTTCTCCATCATCCCTCCCCCAGTCTAGCTCTTCCTAGAAAGAACAGTTTATGCTAGAATAAGACACTCTAATTATAAAAGTCATACAGGGATGTGTGATACACAAATTCCCTGCTCCCAAACATGATTCCTTCCTTTCTCTTTTTTCTATATCTCCTTAGCAACACAATACTGCTTGGCACTGAAGCCTCTGAAGGAGAAAATGGGAAGGTAAGCACAATGAGAGAGAATATATTGCTCAGCCATCTTTCTTACCAGCTGTGGATTTTCCACTGCGGGATGTGTTCATTCCAGCTAAGTGCACTCTTAGCTTGCTGTCAACAAGGAAACCATGTGCACATGTGCACACATGCAGAGAGGAATAGGTACACCGACAGTCTGGCACTAAGCTGCTGTCTCCTAAGCACGTAGTTATGTAGAACAAGCAAGTGCCACTACCCTGTCAAACTCTTCCCCTTGAAGTGCTGAGGGCTTTCACCGTGTGAGGAACACCCCTAGCCTGTGTTTCTGAAGAGCAAAATTCCTGGGGAATGCTAATAACCAGCATAACCCTGGCATCTGGAAGGCACTAAGGACTTTCCTGCAGTGCTTTCCACACCACTTTAGCTGATTCTTCTTTCTCTCCTGCTGCCACAAAGCTACATACCATTTGCAGTACATACGATGTTACTCAAACCAGTGGTAGCTTGCCAGCTATGACTAGCAATGTGATCTGTGGGCTGCCTGGTGTTGGGATAGGGATGCGACAGCAGGAGAAGAGAATCTCCTTATCTCTTTTGTTATAAAATTGACTTATACACAGAGGGCATTAATACTCCTTTGACATCGGTCACAAGGTGAGAGACACGAGCACATCTAAAAACAGCCTTGGAAGGGAACTGCAGCCAGACTGTGTGAACAACATCCCCCTCTGCTATCTGAAATCACCCCTTCCAAGCTCTGTTTGCCAAGATACAGCCTTCAGCTCTGAACAACAGACACAGGATTTGTGCTACATCACTGCTGTTACAACAGCTCCAATCAGCTCCTTAAAATCTAACAAGCCAGCATGTCTGAGAGAGTGGCCACGGCTCCTGTCAATAATGGTGAGTGCAATAACGGGTAGCAGTTCAAATACAGAGAAACTGTCCTCCAGCTGGAACCCTGGCTCAGGAAGGCACATCTTTAAAAGTCTGCCTAAATAGCTAAAGGCAGTTTTAGGCTCATGTTTCAGTGCTTGCTTGAGGTGACCTCTGCAATAGGTGGTAGCAGAGAGGCCTGAGAATGAGAAAAGAATGAAAAGCAGTAGTATGGCAGAGTGGAGCAAAAGAACAGGCACTGTCACTCTAAAAGCTTGCAACAATTAACTGGGGGAATAAGGACAAATCTGCCTCCTATCACCACAAACAGAAAGTACGGGCATAGAGTTTAACACTGCACAATCCCCAGCACTCTGAACTTAATTAATAATGTTTTTCCTTCATCTACAGATTCAGCAGAAGAACAGGAAATGCATTAGATGATTGCAGGAATACATCTCTTGACTGCAATGACTGAGTTTGCTGCCAAAGAGAAAAGCTAGGTAGAAAGGGATAATGTGTAGAGAGAGAATAATGAACACTTAACAAAGAGCTGAAAGAGACCGAGGAGTTGAAAATAGGGGCTGTATTTCTTCAGATCTCTGCTAAAAATATTGTTTGTCCCGACACAGAAACCCTGGGGCTGTGTGTATATGTGTGTATGTGTTTGTGGGGCCACTTGGAGGAAAGAAAAGAGAAAGGCAGTGCCTTACATTTAAAACAGAGAACATAATTGTTCTCATTCACAGAAGTGCTTAAACAAAAGCAGAACTGCAGAGGTCCCTACTTGTCTTATCCTGTCCCTCATTCTGAGCAAACAAAAGATAATCCAGGGATAAAACAAAAGATAATCCAAGAGGAAGCCCTCCGTGGCGGAAGGGGGGACGGGAAGAGGGGAGACAAGGGCAGAAGAGCACTTAAGGAGATGAAGCTCTTGGAAAGGCAGGATGTGAAAATGATCAAATTTCCTTCCCATAAAAGGATGGGGTCCCTTGTTTATGTTCCACACATCCTCTCTCCACGCATATTCTCTGTTGGTCTGGTGTACCCAGAGGCTTCCTAGAGCCTTTATTGTATTACAAAACGTTTCCTTATCACAGTTGAGAACCTTAGTGCTGCATTAAAAAGATGGGTAATTTTCTTAAGCCCCTTTTAAAAATATATATAAATAGGATTAGCTGGATAACATGTTCAGATGCAAGCACATTATTTGATTACTCAATAGTGGATCCAGGTTTCACCCAGGGCACTGCCAATCTTCAGCAGGGGGGTGAGTGGGGGAGAAGTGCTCATTGTTCGATCCTGTCAGTGCTGTCAAGAGTCATTACAGGGGTAATTGCTTTTGCTCCACCCTGATTCCTTATCAATTGGGACTGGGGATGTGGAGAAGGGTGTTCTTTTGGTTTTGTTTCTAAATTCAAAGAACCCAGCTTTCAAAAACACTCGGCACCAAGCAAGGATGACCAGATTTTTCAGAGAAGCTCAGTATTTACTGCAGCAGCTAAAGCAGCGAGGACTGTAGAAACGAATGGCGGCGAGCGGCCGTAAGGGCGGCTCTCCCGGGGAGCTGCGGGGTGCTCCGCTCACACCTCACTTGTGAGTGCCCAGAGCGCTGCTGCGGGACAGGCTCCCAGGGAACCTCGGCTCTACGCACCTGGCAGGCTTTTAAATCTGGGCCCTCATGGAATGAAGGTGCAGAGTATTTCCCACTTCAAACACATGTCAAGGGTGAGATTTAAAACTGTAGGAAAAGATTCATTAATTAGCAGGAATGCGCAGAGATCACTGATCTTACACAAAACAACCCCATGAACTTGAACGGTAAGACGTGTCTAAATCACTCTTGGGCTTTTGAAAACGGTGCCCTTTGTTGTCTTTTCTTTAGGAGCCCTGGACTCAGTGCTAAGAGAAGACAGTGATAATACAGAAATTAAATGCTTTTTCCCTAGAGGTTTCCCATAGATTTGGGCCACTTGTGGCACAACAGCCACACACATTCCCCATCCCTCCTGCCATACACCCATGTTTTTGTGAGGCCACCCTGCCAAAACGTAGGTAGCCAGCAGTGGTGCTTGGGGTAGTCCTTGAAGCAGAGCAAAGAGAGGGAGCTCTGCCTTTGTGAGCACAGCTGGCTTACAGGATCACGAGATGGAAAGCTGGGGAGATGCTTTGTGGAGAGGTCCATCACTGAAATGGTCTAAGGTCCTCTAGATGTCTTCTCTGCTTTAAGAGTATTAAGAAGAGCTGCCCTATGAACTGAACCCTGTGCCCACAACAGACACCAGCAGGGTTCAGTCAGACCTACACCTGGTCCCACATTTTTCTCTGTGCTGTGGGATGGAAACAGCTTAGATTGCTTAGGAAGTATTCCCCATCTGCCAGCCTGCCTGGCCACTGAGGCAGAGAGGACAGGGGCCAAGCAGAGGGTCCCTCCACGGTACAGGGATCAAGGCAGTGGGACAGAAGGGGACTCTCTGCTGGGAGCCAGGTCTCTTGTCTCTGGGAGCTGGCGGCCCCATGCCAGTCACAGAAGTCCACACGTTTCTTGAACACCATGTTAGGAGCTTCATTACCTGTCACAATGGTTGCATTTAAAGGGCTTTGCACCCGTGTGCTTTCTGTAATGCCTCGTGAGCTCGTCGCTCCGTGCAAAACGCCACTCGCACCCTTCCCACGAGCACTTGTAAGGCTTCTCACCTGCAGAGGGGAGGAGAGAACAGTCAGCGTGGCAGCAGCATTACTGAGCACTCACCTTGAAAGCCCTGTGTCCTCCCACCCTGCCTCTAACCCGTTCGAGCAGGTTAGCCCATCACACAATTCATGGTCAGTGTGGGATGGAAATAACTTAGGGCTTATGATGTATTGTACTGAGGATAGTTCCAGCCCAGATTTTACCACTGCTAAAATTCTCGCCCAACCTTACCTCCTGTTTCTAACAAAACCAGCCAATTGGCCTTTGAAGAAGCCCTAAGAATGCCCTCAAATGCCTAAGCAGCTGTGTTGCTGAAGCTTGATTTTCAAACAGCTTTTCAGCTCACTCTAACCTTGCTAGATGTTTTCCTGTGGTACCTGACTGTACTAACACCTGAACACTGTAAAGGTGTGCACCACTCCTGAGTGACTACTACTGCATCACACACTTTGCCCCGATTCTATTTACCCTTTGTATGGCCAGACTCACATCTGCTCCCCTCAAGCATTCATGCCTGCTGCCCCCAAGGTCTGCACATTTTTTACTTCCTTCTGACAACAAAATCTACTCCTAGGACCAAGAAATTATGCGTCAGGTCATGGGAGTGTGAGAGGATACATTTTTACTTCTTTGAATCAGCTGGTCCTTCAGGCTTCTTGCACTACACCTTTATCAGCTGTTACTCTGCCCCAAAATACTAACAGTACCACTGAAGGCAGTGAAATGGTGCAGTGGTAAGACAGGAGAGAGTTTAGTCTGCTGGTAGGAGTTGGACTCAATGATCCTTGTGGGTCCCTTCCAGCTCAGGATATTCTATGATTCTGTGTTCATATCTAACTATCTTGTAATGCACATCAGTCTCTGCAGATCAAAGTCTGCCATGGTGTAACATCGTGGAGTCGTTAACACCTTCTGATGAAGAATTCCAAGATCTCATTACTCCCTTTTCCTTATTCAGTGCACATGCATTGGTGTGCATTCAAATTTAACATCTCCCCTGAAAACAAATGTTCCAGTGCATCTTCTCTTATATAAACTCCATGTCACTCTTCCCCATGCAGTCAGTTGAGATAAAATGCAGACAAGAAATCACTTTCACTACCAAGCTTCTAAGTGGATTATTACTTATTTATTTGTTCTTAAAATTGCTAAGAAGGTAATCTCAAAAAGCCCACCATGGGCCACAGCGAGGTTGCAGTCTGTATGACCCCTCTAGGCCAGTAACACAAAACAATCACTGGACCACAGCAGACAGAGCAGAGACACAGATTGCTGTATTTAGTGTGTCTATTCAGCAAGTAGAAGAGTGAGATCTGATTATGGGAGACCTATGTATATCATGATGATGAACTGGAGAGGCAAAAAGAGCCAGAAAAGTGAAAAGGGAAAGAGAATTGCAGCAAAATACATGAAAAAATGCCGTTCTCTGGTTTGTGAGTCTCTGCAGACTTCTTGTTGCACAGGCAGCTCTGCTGCACAGTGGTCATCTGCCCCAGACAGAACAGCAGAATGGGCTGAGACCTTAACTGCAGTTCAGCCATTTCACTGGCCTCTGAGAAGTTTCTTTGGCTCAGTAGTTCAATTAAAGGATTCATTGGGATGAAGTTGTGAAGAGGGGGCAGTAGCTGGCAAGACTACACCAAAATATCCATTTATCCCACAGTTCCTGAAAGAAGACAGGCCAGCCTGGATGTCCCTGTTGTGAGTCACAGTCCCCCATGGGAAAATGCCCAACAGGACAATGGACTGAGCCAACAATAACACTACCCCACTTAGAATGTGCCTGCTTGGTCATCTCTGCAGACTTGGCTCTTGTTCTTTTATTCTTTGAATAGGATTTCTTCAGGAAAATAAAAAGTTAGAATCTTCTTGTTAGTGAGAAAGGCGCTGGAGTCTTGTTTCTGGGCTGGTTAGTCAACTGTACCTCAAACACTGTCACCAGTGCTGGCCCCAAGCACTGGAGCTGCAGTTGCAGCAGTCTCCCCCCTAGCCCTTTTGCACCCTACCTGGTTAACAGCATCTGCTCTCCTCAGAAAAAAAGGATTTCCCAGGCCTGCTCCTGTGCCTATGATGGCGCACCAGTTTTGTCTGAACAGTTCATGCTTTATTTTAAAAAGCTGTCAGTAAACAAGCCTCGATGATAATGCAGTTCCTTGGTTCTCTGACGCTCTCTAGTGCCTACCTTAGAGTGGAGACAGCGAGGCACAGAAACTGCCTTGCAGCACGTTTGCCACACGCTGCAAAGCAAATGCAGAAGACGACAGCTCAGCCAAATCTGGCAGGTACAGCCAGTCTGAAGGATACAGTCATCCACAGAGCAGAAGGGTGAAGGAAAAGCATCCTGGGCTTTTTGTGAAACTATACAGGCTACTAGGATTGAAGTGGAGTTTGACTTGTTAAAATCTGTCAAGAGCTTTGAAAATATACTATATATATATATAGTGCTATATATAGGTTACGAGAGACAGAAAAGCCAAGCACGATTACTGGTAAACCCACGGAATGCCACATATCTCTGTTACTTGCTGCAGGGGCTTCTCTCCCAAGTGGTCCAGCTCTGGCCTTGCACAGCCCTGAGCTGAGTTTTGTTTTCAGATGCTTTTCCTTTGTAACCCAAGCCCTGTTCTGCAAAATGTCAGTACCTCTGAGTGCTCCAGACTGCATGCTGGCATACCGTGCTCCCAGTGCACAAGGTAAATGCAAAGGAGCACAGTGACCTTTAAAGCCATCTCAGACGGCTCCTTGACCCAGAGACCTCAAAGAGGTTAGATTTCCTGCCCTCCTGCAGCTACTCAAAAACACAGGAGGGAAGGAGGAGAGAGACCTGCCTGTCTCTGCATGTGAAGACTAAAAACAAACTCTCCTTTAATGGCTGCTTTCACGTTACACGAAGATGAAATGGAAGTGTATCTTGCCAAGGTGCACATACGTAGAAAGCATGGGAAGGAAGAAGGGGGGAGGGTCCTCCTACCTCACTACTGGCAATAGCAGGGAGAAAAAATGGGAAGGATCCTTTCCATGTGTTAGGCTCCTCTTCTCTTGTTCAGAGGATTAGTGAGACTAAAAGGATAGATGATTAAATCTTCCTCTGCAATGGCAAAACTCCTACTCACTTCTACAGGGCCAGGATCTCCTCCTTCTTAAGAAATTAATTATGAGCTTCAAAATCCAATTAAAAATAGGAACATCACGGAGCTGTGCCACACTGACTTTTTCTCAAATTAAAAACCACACTTACAACTTGTGCCTGCAAGCCACTCCCAGGAAGGAGGCTCTACTCCTTAAGTCGCCTTTATTCAACACAAGGATCTGTGCAGTCCTTCAACAAATCCATAAATCCACATTTATACAAATGCACTCAATGAAGGAGCCAGTCATCATCCAAAAGGAAGCCAATACATAGGAACATGTTAAATACTCAGCTCTCTCAGTTCAGAACTTACTCCACACCATGGGGCTGGTTCAGATTCCAGACATACAGAAACGCACCTGGGAAGGGCGGGCAGCCAGCAGTGCAGATATATTCAAGCAGTGAATTATGCAATTTTCCTAGATGAGCACTTGTGTTAAAAAAAATGTATCATTTGCTTATGGAAAATCTATAACCCACACAGAATACCAGCTTTCAGCTGTTTCTGCTTTTTCCCCTGGGAGTCAGAGACACGACCTAGTGATTCCAAGCTTACTGACTTGTAGTTTCCATGGGCAGCATGTGCATCAGAGAGCAGTGCAGCACAGTGAGGGAGAGCTGCAGTGAGACAGTGGGTGCACAGGACCCAATATCCACACTGTGTGCATTTGAAGTGTTATTTCTGGCTGGCCACAGCCTGGTCCTGTGGCCTGAGCTGCACCGTAGATGAAGCATGCCAGCTGTGCATTTGCACAGCACCTCCTGGGACAGGCCATCCAAAACCATGTCTGCACTCCTGCCAGGCTGAACCAAAGCACAGAGAATGGGGGCAACCAAAGCCTCATCTCAAAAGAGGTCATTTGATCACCAGGAAACACATCAGACACAGCCTGAGTTGCCTGGTGAGGATCCTGCAGAAGCAGCCTGCACATGCCTGCTTGTGCACAGAGCCGTGTGCTGAAACCTACTGGTCTAGAAGTGTTGTATCACCAAAACACTGCTACAGAAATGCTATTAGCCCTTCAGATACACATTAGGGTTTCAGTCCATCATCACTGCACATTTCTGTGAAGCAGCCTGTCTTCATTGTGGCTGTGCCCTGCGGTCCATACTTCATTTTACCCTTTTCGTGTTCTTGGAGCACATTTTATACTTGAGACTGGGATGTTTGGGGAGTTCTCTGTTCCACTTCTGTTTATGGCACCTCACACAACTGAGCTCTTCTTCTAAAAGTACCCCCAAAGCACATTTCAGTACAGTCTGGCCCTCCATCCTCTATTTCATCCAGCCTGGTCCAATCTGGTAACTGGAGGACAAAGACCTTTGAAAATTTATGGGAAATGTGCAATAGTGAAGCTAAAATTATGAGTCATAACAAAAAATCCATCAGACTTTGGCAGCCCTGAAATCGGGTCACTATTCCTTTTGTGACTAAGATGAATGTAAGACTAAATATTAGGCATCTAGTTAAAAAAAATAAACAAATGATTGGTACAGCTTTCTCTTGAAAGCCAAAAATTTATCATGTGGAAGTATGAAAAAGCCAAGCACACAATTCCATTTACACTTCTATGGCAAACACACACTAGGTTTCCAGCAAAACATGATGGATACAGCTGGGCTGGTTCTGTAATGACCACCACACTGGTCCTTGGAACTTCTCCCTCCATTTTCCAGCCTCGGGCAGTCTTGGTGAGTTTCATTCATGCAGCTTTAGACATTGAAAGCCATCATCTGACATTGCCACCTATGGTTCCTTTTCAGGTTAAAGGGGAGGCAAAGGTATGGGTGGACTGTGACACATCAGACCCAGGCACACTAGAACTGGAGGTGAATTTCTCTGTTTTGATGGTGCAGGGGGCCAGGCAAGCAGCTCAGCTGCAGGCACCTGTATCTTTGCTCTCCAGGCACGAACCAGAGAACATCAGGTTTTCGCTCCGACACATATTTAAATTGTAAACCCTGTACAAACCTTCACAACCAATACTTCCTCACAAAACACAGCAATGGGGATGTTGTCTCTTCTCGAGATGCAGAGACCCCCTGTCCTTGCCACCTACATCCCACAGGCACCCTCTAGGTCCCAGACATATTTCTCTTGTCCAAGCAGTAAGGCAGTGTTTGCCAAGACATCTCACAGAGGCTCTTTCAGCAGAGAGCGATTAGTAGAAACATTAGGTTACAGGACACAGAGGTACCTAACCAAGATCAGCTGAGGACATGATCACAAAACTACAGCACACAATGGGCATATGGTACTTCTTATAGCTGCATTATTTACTGCCAGTCCCAAGGGTTAAAAAGTCACGAGTCCACTCTTCCACAGAAACAATGAGATTTTAAAGAAGAAAACAATAATATTCAGGCATCATTTGCCTTCTGCTTTGTAGATAACCTAGGGCTGTGATTTTAAACTTCTCTTTGCAGCCCGGCAGGCTAGGAACATTTATTTTGAAATGCAGAGGAAGACATTTGCTCTCTATTCCCTGAATTTCAACAGCAGGTACTTAAAGAAGAAAACTCTCCAGATTTTGAGATGTGCACAACAAGATCACAGAGTTCCAATACTATGGGGTGAAACCCTGGCTCCATCCAAGTCATTGGAAAAATGTTCATTAGGCTCAAGTTTCACCCCGTATTTCAATTTACAAAATTGAAAGCAAACAAAGATATTATGACTATCTATCCATATCTATTTCCTTACCCCTCCCTGGCACTCTCCTGCAGGGCACTTAGGAAAACAATCAAGTAGCTTAAGCCCCCAGTCCTGGAGTGAACTTCAGAGGAGAACCACAGTCAAAATCCTTATTGATACTCCTCTGTTCTAAAATGTGGTAGTGTCACGGGACTCCTTTTAGTCCCTTGACACTCCTTTTTGATTTAGCCAAAAATGTTTAAAAAAACTAAGGGGAAACCCCCCAGTTCTGCCTGTATACGTATTTTGAACGCCATTCAAAGAAGATATTTGTTGCACTGTGTTTGAAGAGTTCCTTGATATTACATAGCTACACAAAGTTGCATGCAAAAGTGTGTTTAAGAAAACAACAGAAAAAAATCAGCATGTTCTAATCCGCTGTGAATTTTTTATGTACAATTTCAGAATAAAAAAAAGTTTTCTGAAAGAAACTCAAATATTTCCTTTCTTTTTAAAATCTGTATTTTAAAACCATTTAAAATGAAACTAGTTCTAAAAGTCTCAATGTCTAAAAATATGTATTGAAAGACAGCTTCAGCTACACTTGTTTCAAGACTGATGTTCCCAAAGAACTACACAAATTAAAATTACAACTGAAAAAAAGGAATTAAATGCAAGATTTCTTGCTCGTATTTTTCCTAGAAGGAAGCTCTGGGGGTCTGAGCTTTGTGAAGAAATGTGTGAAGAATCAAGTAGTGCCACTGGCTTTTTAAGAGTGTTTTAATAACTTTCCTTGCTACCCTAAGAGTGTTTTAATAACTTTTCCTGCTACCCTTCCTGAGAAATCCTTTTGGGACCTACTGTTCCTGGGCTGGTGAGTGGGATCGTGCCACTGCAGGAGCAGCAGTGTCACTGCAGGATGAACCCAGGCATCCTTCAGAGGCCAGTGCCCACGGGGACGCTGCCGCTGCAGACACGAGTCACTCAGAAGTGCCAGACGCTGGTGTGGTTTTGGGGGAGAAGCAGCCCCCCAGAGCACCTCACAGAGAAATGCCAGAGCATTCCTCGTTGCTCTGCAGTGTATGATGAAAGTCCGCCTCAGCACAATGAGATGCCTAATGTGGAACATCACATTACCAATATTTTATATTTATGTAGCACTCTTCATCTCCAAGGGTCCCTGAGAGCTTTACAAGCTACATACATGGCATACCAATGAAGCCAAGCCATAATTCTTTTAATTAGCTGAACATCAGCACACAGCACGTGGCACAACAGAAAATGTTACTGGTCACTCCTCTCTTCCTATGTAAAGGGCTACATGAGATTTAATAGAAACATGTTGCAGAAGGACATTTGGGTTTAAGGACCCCTGAAAATGAAATCTAACCAGACAGGTCTCCTTAACACCAGTGCCTGTCCTGCCTCATTACATATACACACTTTGTCACATATGAGACATAGAAAAGGAGCTTCCCAAACCTGCTCCTTGTTAAATATCCCCACTTTCACACCAGATTCAGCATGTTACCATCACATGGCTCAGGCAGCTGCTCTGCTGGTGAGGTTACAGAAAAGCTAGTGAGAAGCTGCAGTCCAGTGCCCAACAACATCACCCTCTTTTTAAGATTAATAAGTTCATTTCTTCAGCAAAAAGGAAGAGCAGGCTATTTAATACACACATCCTCTGGAGATCAATGCTAATATCTAAGCGTATGTGCGTGCAACCCATCAACCAGTAGAACTAATTACAAAAATCAATTTCAGATACTTTTCTGAGGCTTTCATTCCTCAATATACTCCTAATTGACTTTTCTTGGAGAATAGAAAGCCTAATTAATATTTTTATTATTAAAAAGGAATGCAAAGGAGGGGGCAATGGTCAGTGCTTAACTGGCCCACCAATGTTTTCCACCCAAAAAAAGAGAAAAAAAAATTTTTAATTGGCATTTTATTCACAGTTTTGCCACCTGCTGGAAAAATGGAAAAGCCTTTGAAAGGGTGACAAAGCACAAGAGAAAAGCTAGCAGAGGACACTATGGGGCAGAAGAGGAAAGTGACAGGATTGTGAAATACACAATGTGAGAAGGTTGTACCTATTTTTAGAAGGGCAGGGATGATCAAGTGTAAAAGCAGTACATTTCCATGAATGATGTACAGCTCCTTTCATCCAAAAAGGTCAGCAGTGCTCTTATAGAGAGGTGACTCTGATCATATCTATATTAGAGATGGGGGAAAAGAGGTTAAGAAGCAGACCCAATGTCCAATCAGTCTTTCTACAAACTTCAAAGCTCCGGATTAGTTCCTAAGGGCCTTGCCAAGGCTTGTCTACCAAGCCAGCAGCAGTCTTCAGCATGTAGCCATTCAGGACACAAAAAGAAACCAATTTTTGCAGCATTATGTCTTACGCACACACAAGCACCTAACACACATCCACAAAGCCCACTTGCCTAGCTGAAAAGCAGAGAAAAGCAAAGCATGTAGCAACATTCAGAGAAATGGAAATGTTCCATTTTCTGCTCAAGAGGCTGCATTTAACAAGTGCACATTGCCATCCATGCTGAGCCCTGAAGGAGGGGAGGAATGCCCGGCTTTATCTCTCTGGGCCTGTGCAAGACTCCCATTGAGAGTGATAAAGCCTTTGCAATGTGCTCCCCGTTCAAACCCCTCTCCACAGCTCCTCTCTGAAGGAAACTCCTGGATGGTGGGGAGCAGGGCTGGGGGACAGATGCTGGTGCCAGCCTGAGCACACAACCCCAGCTTCTGCCCCAGTAGCTGCTGGCACATCCTCCCCCAGGCTGGGCCCTGGGGACAGCAGGAGAGCGGTAGGGACAGGCGAGCACCCGGCAGCAACACCAGCAGCAAAACTACCCAATTAAGCTTCCAGAATAAGTGAGTGTGGAGGGGGGAGGAAAATGAGAAAAAGAGGAGAGGAGAGGAGAGGAGAGGAGAGGAGAGAAAAGAAAAGAAAAGAAAAGAAAAGAAAAGAAAAGAAAAGAAAAGAAAAGAAAAGAAAAGAAAAGAAAAGAAAAGAAAAGAAAAGAAAAGAAAAGAAAAGAAAAGAAAAGAAAAGAAAAGAAAAGAAAAGAAAAGAAAAGAAAAGAAAAGAAAAGAAAAGAAAAGAAAAGAAAAGAAAAGAAAAGAAAAGAAAAGAAAAGAAAAGAAAAGAAAAGAAAAGAAAAGAAAAGAAAAGAAAAGAAAAGAAAAGAAAAGAAAAGAAAAGAAAAGAAAAGAAAAGAAAAGAAAAGAAAAGAAAAGAAAAGAAAAGAAAAGAAAAGAAAAGAAAAGAAAAGAAAAGAAAAGAAAAGAAAAGAAAAGAAAAGAAAAGAAAAGAAAAGAAAAGAAAAGAAAAGAAAAGAAAAGAAAAGAAAAGAAAAGAAAAGAAAAGAAAAGAAAAGAAAAGAAAAGAAAAGAAAAGAAAAGAAAAGAAAAGAAAAGAAAAGAAAAGAAAAGAAAAGAAAAGAAAAGAAAAGAAAAGAAAAGAAAAGAAAAGAAAAGAAAAGAAAAGAAAAGAAAAGAAAAGAAAAGAAAAGAAAAGAAAAGAAAAGAAAAGAAAAGAAAAGAAAAGAAAAGAAAAGAAAAGAAAAGAAAAGAAAAGAAAAGGAGTTGCTTGGCAACGGGCGGGCAGAAGCAGCTGTGCAGCAGGTCGGGCTGGTACCCAGGCGGCGGGGCCGGCCCATTAGCACCCCGCATCTCATGCATTTCGTGCCGGGGTCTCCTAGTAACAGCCTGTGCACGCCGCGCTGTTGCGCTTCCCCTCCTCTTCTCCCGTTTCTCCCGATCACGCGAGGCATCGCTGTTTGCCCTAATTACACATTCTCTGCTGCTTCAAGCTGCCATTACTTCAGTCCCCAGAGGAGCAGCAAGAAATTTTAAAAAATGTCCTCTAATAAGGGCTTCTAGTTTCAGATTCTGTGGAGCTCTGCAAGCTCAAAGATGCAAAGCAAGATAGCAGCAGCAGAAGGAAGAGATGAAAAAGGAAAAAAATTCAGCAGCTCACTGGGTCAGATTTTTCCAGCACCCTGAAACATGTTCTCATCCCTTCGTTTTTGTAAGGTATCTTAGAGGGTGGACAATGAGACAGCCTTTAAGGGACATGGTGCATATTTACATAATCCAGAGCAGTGTATCAAAGATGTGTTCCTTGGAAACCTACATTTTAGGTCAAGAGTTTCTGAGAAATTCCGGACTATATATAAAGGCAAATAGGCCAGGAAAAATATGAGACATATGTATCACGCACCGTGTTCAGAAATGACAAAAAAAGTTAAGAGGAACAGACTCCCCTTTTCCAGATGCTAACATTTGAAATGGTTTTGCTCCATATTTTTGCTAATGAATGTGGGGTTTGCTTATTCAAACTATTGCACTGCTGATGTTTTTCAGCATTTACCATCTTCTCCCTTTAGCCACTAGAAAATCAGAGAAAAGATGAGCAAAAAAAATGATGCAGACTGGCAGAGACAGCACAGGAATAAAACACGAGAGGAAAACGACATACATTCCTTTTGATTTCCCATTTTTGTCAACAATAAAAATGGAAAAAGATACATGATCTCAATCATTCAGATATTGAATCTGATTTGGGGGTAGATGCAAAAGGGAATCATGTGCTTGGTTTTAAAGAATACACTGGCAAGTTCTCCCAGTAAAGGCTGCCCTGGTGCCAAGGCAGAGCTACTGACATGGTGGCAGGCACGTGATGCTTGAAGGAGATCCCATCCTTCCTGGTGCTTTCTCTGTCCTTAGGCTGAGCTGGCAGGCTGCACTCAGCAGCACGAGAGCTCCTTGCTGCTCCACACTGAGCAGGGCTCAATAAAAAGGTCTTGGCAATGCTGCTGGGCAACCCTTGGTGAACCAAGCACACTAACCTCAAGAGCACAAGGCAGCGAGTAAAGGTAATTAATGTTACCAGCTAGGAAGTTTCCCCATCTGGATTTCGGAAAAGGCACAAATGATTACCTGTCCTTAGCTCTAAGGGGGGTACACGCAACCAACTGGAAACCACCCACATCATTCATGCTGCCAGGTGAGTGTATTATGACATTCCATTGCTGGGTGACACCGTGTCTTCAGGGAGAAAAATTTAAAACAGAAAGAGGTTTTCTGTATGAAACATGTTTACTAACACACACTCAAAGCCAAACAAGGCCCAAGAAAAAATCACCTTTGGGATTCTACAGGTCTCGCAAAGAATTAATGATAAAATATCGCTCATCTGGAAGTCAGTTTACAACGGATCATAGCTTAATCCATTAATTAAGTTAATTTTTACCCAGATATTCACAGATAGAAGTCTTCTATTATTTTCAATTACACAGGCCAAGTGTTTAGCTAAATTTGTTACACTGTGCAGAGTTCTCTTCTCCCTGCCTCTCTCCAACACACATGCTCCAATTTCTAAAATAACAAACAACAACCACACTGGAAAAAAACCCCAAATGTGGAAAATTTCACTCTGAAGAACGAAAGGCTTTGCAAACTTTACAGGTGACCAACAAGATGTACAAATGGAAGTTGATACAAACTAATCTATTAAGACCTCTCTGTGTGTGGTGAGAGTCCAGATGTACAGGAGGAAGGAATAAATTCCTGCTAAGCCTCTGAATGTGCGCTGCCATACAGTTGAGTACACCTTTCTTTCAGAACTCAGCTGGGCATCAGCGTTTATCTTTAAACTCATGTTTGTCATCATCAGTTTGGCTAGCATGCCTGAAAATGTTTTTTCAGCATTCAGTTTTTGCAGCCACAATTTTCAGTCCTGAGTTTTGAAAGCCAAACATCTTCAGGAACAAATCCACCTAACAAAACAATTGTGTGCTTATTTGCAAATGGGGACTTCTGGGATTGCAAACTAGCCTGCAGTGTTTTAAAGACTGTGATTCTTATTAAGCCTTCTTATCATGTCTAAAGCTGACCAGTGGAAAGGTTTTGGTTCTGCAGTCATTGCCCTGAAACAGGTGCCATCACCCAGTGTGCAAGAAGTTGATCCACACACAGACTTGAGGTATTTATTTACAATTCTGCGCAGAAAGGCGTGCTGGGTGGCAAATCCATGAAGGTGAGTGTAGATGTGTTACCTACTGCTTTAGTGAGAATCTGAATCACTGCATGCGTTATGAAGGGAGTAAGCCCCTTTGAAATTTTATATGGTAGACTGTATCCAGTTGACATTGTGGTGATAAAAGATAAATAAATACACGTGAAAGGTAATGGTATGTTGAGAATGGTCTGTTATTCCTCTTACAGGTCAGTTTGTCCAAGGCCCTGCTCAAGAGGGGTTAAGATTTTTTGTCAAAATGCATGAATTTTTGGCTTTCCTCTTAACATGGGTTGCCACTTTGCCCTCAAGAGGATTTTGTGTGGAAACACATGATGCCTGCCCAGCTGGGGCACAGCACTGAATGCAGCTTGGATGGAGTCTGGGCACAGCTCACAGTGCAAATCCTGTGGGACACAGTGCCACTCCACTGCTGGGCTCAGTGCCTGCCAGCAGGCAGAGCAGTGGGAGCAGCAGGCTTCACAATCCACCTACCCAAGTCCATCCCAGCTCCAGGCTCTCATTGCCTGCCGGCCGGGCAGACACCACCTTGTGACTTCACAGAGCCCTGTGCGACAGCAGCCCATGATGTCACACTGGCAGCACACGTGCAAGCACATAGAGACTGGGCAGCTACTCAGCCTGGAACATCACAGCCTCAACGCTGACCAACATGGCAGGCCGAGGCAGCTCTCGTGTCAAGATGTCATCCTTGCAAAAGACCAAAATGAGGCTCATCCTGGTGGTCTTCCTGACCATGGTGCTCCACAGGCTGTCTCTGTCCTTCACTGCCGTCATGTATATGGCCAAAGAACGGACCAGCAGCCTCGACCCGTGCAATCCCAAGGACTGGGTCAGGTTCAGGATGGACACCATTCCTGAGGGCCCAAACAAACCGCCTGTTGTTGCCAAGGGCACGACTGCTGAAAGGACCAGCACCACCAGCCTTTGCAATTCCCAGGACCGGGTCAGGGAGAGGATGGACATTGCTCCTGAGTGACTGAAGCAATTGCCCATTATCCCAGAGAGTGCAGCCTCTAACCTGCCCTACCCTTTGTGCCAGTTTTGGAACTAACTTGCCCCTTGACATGACCTGGTTGCTCTGTACAGCCTGGCAACCTGTGGGGCTGCTCAGCATGGCTTGTACTGCCTTCTGCATCTGGAGAAATGTGAAGAAACCTCAGGGACAGGGAAGGTGATAAATGTCCTCATCTCCGGTAGGGACAGACTGCTGGGAAAAGAGCACCTTCAGGTGGTCCAAATTGTTCTACAGGGTGGAGGCCAAAACCAGCCTGCCACGCAGGACCATTAGGCTTTTCTACCACCTCCACACGAAAGAGCTCTTCTGAACCAAGGAACCAAAGACAATTGAGAAAACAACCAAGATAAAACCAGATTACAAGGAAAAAACAATGCCAACTCATCAAACTAGGAAAAGGGTAATTTTGGCAGAGGGATATTATGACCATCGACTCACGGCGCACTGATTCAAGAACTCAGAAGAAGACTGAGCAAAAGGAGTAAATAATTTAACCAAAAGAAGATTGAATAATAATTAATGAATTTATAATATGAACCATGACTTGTAGCCAAGGAATATTAATGCCTTCGTTTCTGTCAAATGATCTGTGGGAGTGGCTAGACCAATTGGCAGTGCAGAGGTAAACCCATGTGGGCTGCTGAATTGTGGCAAGACATCGCCAAAGGTAGGGAAGCTGGTTCTAAAAGTACACCATGTAAATGCCCACATACCCAAGAGTTGGGCTACTGAAGGACATTGCAACAATGAACAGGTGGATTGGGCTGCCAAGATGAAAGTGTCTCAGATGGATCTGGACTGGCAACATAAAGGCGAATTATTTTTGGCTCGGTGGGTCCATGACAGCTCAAGTCATCAGAGAGGAGATGCAACATACAGATGGGCTCATAATCAAGGGGTGGACTTAACCACAGACAATACCTTCCAGGTCATCCATAATGAGAAACGTGCTGCAATCAAGCAGGCCAAGTGTAAAGCCCTTGTGATACAGGGGACAATGGTTGAAATAAAAGTATGGGGAAGCCTGGCAGAGAGATTACATCACACTCCCACACACCTGCCAAGCCAGGCACTACGTGCTGACAATGGTGGAGACAACCCCTGGATGACTGGAGATGTACCCCGTGCCTCACGCCACTGCCCAGAACACCATCCTGGTGGCATGCAACCTGAGTCAGACAACGGGACTCATTTCAAAAACAGCCTCACAGACACCTGGGCCAGAGAGCATGGGACTGAATGGGTGTCTCATATTCCCTATCCCTATCAGGCCGGTCTCCCTACCTACAGCTGGTTTGTGCTATAAGGTGGACACCACCTATGCCATTGTGCCCATGGTTTTATTTGGGACCCCACCACCCTTGGCAAAAGCATGGACACATCTGCTCTGTATTTAGGTCAGCTTCCATGAAGCCTTGTAGTTCATCTGCTCCTGCTTTCAAGTTGCTGCTGCTGGTATGTAGGTATGTGGGACTGTGTCCACATGGGGTGTGAAAGACAGGCTCTGGATTAGGAGAGGTCCATCCAGGCTGCTGGCTACCTGCCCAGATATGACCCAGACTCAAACACCCACATTGTGCTTAGGAAAAGCCTCTAACCCAGCACCTGCTTTTAAGATGAGAGGTAGCACACTTGGTTTTTCCTGCCNCATGATGTCACACTGGCAGCACACGTGCAAGCACATAGAGACTGGGCAGCTACTCAGCCTGGAACATCACAGCCTCAACGCTGACCAACATGGCAGGCCGAGGCAGCTCTCGTGTCAAGATGTCATCCTTGCAAAAGACCAAAATGAGGCTCATCCTGGTGGTCTTCCTGACCATGGTGCTCCACAGGCTGTCTCTGTCCTTCACTGCCGTCATGTATATGGCCAAAGAACGGACCAGCAGCCTCGACCCGTGCAATCCCAAGGACTGGGTCAGGTTCAGGATGGACACCATTCCTGAGGGCCCAAACAAACCGCCTGTTGTTGCCAAGGGCACGACTGCTGAAAGGACCAGCACCACCAGCCTTTGCAATTCCCAGGACCGGGTCAGGGAGAGGATGGACATTGCTCCTGAGTGACTGAAGCAATTGCCCATTATCCCAGAGAGTGCAGCCTCTAACCTGCCCTACCCTTTGTGCCAGTTTTGGAACTAACTTGCCCCTTGACATGACCTGGTTGCTCTGTACAGCCTGGCAACCTGTGGGGCTGCTCAGCATGGCTTGTACTGCCTTCTGCATCTGGAGAAATGTGAAGAAACCTCAGGGACAGGGAAGGTGATAAATGTCCTCATCTCCGGTAGGGACAGACTGCTGGGAAAAGAGCACCTTCAGGTGGTCCAAATTGTTCTACAGGGTGGAGGCCAAAACCAGCCTGCCACGCAGGACCATTAGGCTTTTCTACCACCTCCACACGAAAGAGCTCTTCTGAACCAAGGAACCAAAGACAATTGAGAAAACAACCAAGATAAAACCAGATTACAAGGAAAAAACAATGCCAACTCATCAAACTAGGAAAAGGGTAATTTTGGCAGAGGGATATTATGACCATCGACTCACGGCGCACTGATTCAAGAACTCAGAAGAAGACTGAGCAAAAGGAGTAAATAATTTAACCAAAAGAAGATTGAATAATAATTAATGAATTTATAATATGAACCATGACTTGTAGCCAAGGAATATTAATGCCTTCGTTTCTGTCAAATGATCTGTGGGAGTGGCTAGACCAATTGGCAGTGCAGAGGTAAACCCATGTGGGCTGCTGAATTGTGGCAAGACATCGCCAAAGGTAGGGAAGCTGGTTCTAAAAGTACACCATGTAAATGCCCACATACCCAAGAGTTGGGCTACTGAAGGACATTGCAACAATGAACAGGTGGATTGGGCTGCCAAGATGAAAGTGTCTCAGATGGATCTGGACTGGCAACATAAAGGCGAATTATTTTTGGCTCGGTGGGTCCATGACAGCTCAAGTCATCAGAGAGGAGATGCAACATACAGATGGGCTCATAATCAAGGGGTGGACTTAACCACAGACAATACCTTCCAGGTCATCCATAATGAGAAACGTGCTGCAATCAAGCAGGCCAAGTGTAAAGCCCTTGTGATACAGGGGACAATGGTTGAAATAAAAGTATGGGGAAGCCTGGCAGAGAGATTACATCACCCTCCCACACACCTGCCAAGCCAGGCACTACGTGCTGACAATGGTGGAGACAACCCCTGGATGACTGGAGATGTACCCCGTGCCTCACGCCACTGCCCAGAACACCATCCTGGTGGCATGCAACCTGAGTCAGACAACGGGACTCATTTCAAAAACAGCCTCACNAGTGAGAATCTGAATCACTGCATGCGTTATGAAGGGAGTAAGCCCCTTTGAAATTTTATATGGTAGACTGTATCCAGTTGACATTGTGGTGATAAAAGATAAATAAATACACGTGAAAGGTAATGGTATGTTGAGAATGGTCTGTTATTCCTCTTACAGGTCAGTTTGTCCAAGGCCCTGCTCAAGAGGGGTTAAGATTTTTTGTCAAAATGCATGAATTTTTGGCTTTCCTCTTAACATGGGTTGCCACTTTGCCCTCAAGAGGATTTTGTGTGGAAACACATGATGCCTGCCCAGCTGGGGCACAGCACTGAATGCAGCTTGGATGGAGTCTGGGCACAGCTCACAGTGCAAATCCTGTGGGACACAGTGCCACTCCACTGCTGGGCTCAGTGCCTGCCAGCAGGCAGAGCAGTGGGAGCAGCAGGCTTCACAATCCACCTACCCAAGTCCATCCCAGCTCCAGGCTCTCATTGCCTGCCGGCCGGGCAGACACCACCTTGTGACTTCACAGAGCCCTGTGCGACAGCAGCCCATGATGTCACACTGGCAGCACACGTGCAAGCACATAGAGACTGGGCAGCTACTCAGCCTGGAACATCACAGCCTCAACGCTGACCAACATGGCAGGCCGAGGCAGCTCTCGTGTCAAGATGTCATCCTTGCAAAAGACCAAAATGAGGCTCATCCTGGTGGTCTTCCTGACCATGGTGCTCCACAGGCTGTCTCTGTCCTTCACTGCCGTCATGTATATGGCCAAAGAACGGACCAGCAGCCTCGACCCGTGCAATCCCAAGGACTGGGTCAGGTTCAGGATGGACACCATTCCTGAGGGCCCAAACAAACCGCCTGTTGTTGCCAAGGGCACGACTGCTGAAAGGACCAGCACCACCAGCCTTTGCAATTCCCAGGACCGGGTCAGGGAGAGGATGGACATTGCTCCTGAGTGACTGAAGCAATTGCCCATTATCCCAGAGAGTGCAGCCTCTAACCTGCCCTACCCTTTGTGCCAGTTTTGGAACTAACTTGCCCCTTGACATGACCTGGTTGCTCTGTACAGCCTGGCAACCTGTGGGGCTGCTCAGCATGGCTTGTACTGCCTTCTGCATCTGGAGAAATGTGAAGAAACCTCAGGGACAGGGAAGGTGATAAATGTCCTCATCTCCGGTAGGGACAGACTGCTGGGAAAAGAGCACCTTCAGGTGGTCCAAATTGTTCTACAGGGTGGAGGCCAAAACCAGCCTGCCACGCAGGACCATTAGGCTTTTCTACCACCTCCACACGAAAGAGCTCTTCTGAACCAAGGAACCAAAGACAATTGAGAAAACAACCAAGATAAAACCAGATTACAAGGAAAAAACAATGCCAACTCATCAAACTAGGAAAAGGGTAATTTTGGCAGAGGGATATTATGACCATCGACTCACGGCGCACTGTTTCAAGAACTCAGAAGAAGACTGAGCAAAAGGAGTAAATAATTTAACCAAAAGAAGATTGAATAATAATTAATGAATTTATAATATGAACCATGACTTGTAGCCAAGGAATATTAATGCCTTCGTTTCTGTCAAATGATCTGTGGGAGTGGCTAGACCAATTGGCAGTGCAGAGGTAAACCCATGTGGGCTGCTGAATTGTGGCAAGACATCGCCAAAGGTAGGGAAGCTGGTTCTAAAAGTACACCATGTAAATGCCCACATACCCAAGAGTTGGGCTACTGAAGGACATTGCAACAATGAACAGGTGGATTGGGCTGCCAAGATGAAAGTGTCTCAGATGGATCTGGACTGGCAACATAAAGGCGAATTATTTTTGGCTCGGTGGGTCCATGACAGCTCAAGTCATCAGAGAGGAGATGCAACATACAGATGGGCTCATAATCAAGGGGTGGACTTAACCACAGACAATATCTTCCAGGTCATCCATAATGAGAAACGTGCTGCAATCAAGCAGGCCAAGTGTAAAGCCCTTGTGATACAGGGGACAATGGTTGAAATAAAAGTATGGGGAAGCCTGGCAGAGAGATTACATCACACTCCCACACACCTGCCAAGCCAGGCACTACGTGCTGACAATGGTGGAGACAACCCCTGGATGACTGGAGATGTACCCCGTGCCTCACGCCACTGCCCAGAACACCATCCTGGTGGCATGCAACCTGAGTCAGACAACGGGACTCATTTCAAAAACAGCCTCACAGACACCTGGGCCAGAGAGCATGGGACTGAATGGGTGTCTCATATTCCCTATCCCTATCAGGCCGGTCTCCCTACCTACAGCTGGTTTGTGCTATAAGGTGGACACCACCTATGCCATTGTGCCCATGGTTTTATTTGGGACCCCACCACCCTTGGCAAAAGCATGGACACATCTGCTCTGTATTTAGGTCAGCTTCCATGAAGCCTTGTAGTTCATCTGCTCCTGCTTTCAAGTTGCTGCTGCTGGTATGTAGGTATGTGGGACTGTGTCCACATGGGGTGTGAAAGACAGGCTCTGGATTAGGAGAGGTCCATCCAGGCTGCTGGCTACCTGCCCAGATATGACCCAGACTCAAACACCCACATTGTGCTTAGGAAAAGCCTCTAACCCAGCACCTGCTTTTAAGATGAGAGGTAGCACACTTGGTTTTTCCTGCCCAGAGCACTTCAGGTCTCCCAGTCATGCCCACCTCAGCCTAAAACAGCATTTCTGAGCACACATCTCCAATTCATCCCCAGTGTGACCTCAAATACTTTGGAAATAACAGTGCTTTTGGACAAATGGACAAGAACATCATAGCTTGTCATTAACTTGCCAATTCTATCCAGTGTGGGACAGCAGCAACACAAAGGGAAATTGGCAGAAGACAAATTGGTGGGTTTTTCTTTGAGTCTCTTTCTGTGATCTCTTTCTGTGATTTGCCCACTGGCTGGGTGCTTCACAGGGGCTCAGGAGTGGATGGATGGGTAAAAAGAAAACACTAAATTACAAACTCAAGAAGGCTCCTCTATGCTTTACCAAGCAGACTGCCATAACACTTGGAGGCACCTGCACTTGCCCTCCTGCAGCTGCTGAACAGACAGCAAACATCAATTTCTAGGTCTACCTTGTGCCAGAAATCTTCTCACATGGCAAACAAACAAACAAACAACACCTATATGCATTTTCAAACCCAAACAATGAGACTGTCCCGTGCTATTGATGTGGCAAATGATGGAGCAGAAACACAGGACTGAGAAATCAGGTATTGACAACTAAGCTATGGATGAACAGCACTGGTGTTTTAAATGGCAAGGGCTGCTTTTGGCAGGAGCCATCCTCCTGCTGCCTGGGTGGTTCTCAAAGATCATTTCCTAAGTCTAAGCTCTTGCTGTAATAATGAAGTGAGGCTCTGACCCTCCACAATGAAATCACAACACTCCCCTCCAAACTTGCCAAATGGCTATAAGGCTTCAAGACTAGAAAGTTTTAAGGAGCTCAGGATCAAGCTGGGCTTATTTTAATCAGCTTTGATTAAATAATAAATAAAATAATATAAATACTTGTTATGTTTTTACAATAAAAACTTGTTATGTTTTTCACAAAAAACTTTTTAGAAGTCCAACATCACAACAAAAACACATCTTTCCAAACTGGCTAAGCAACTGTACTCCCCAGAAAATCCAGCCCTGAATGAAGGTTTTTCACATATCCTTCCTCCCTCAATTCCCTGGCTCTCACTTGCAGCACTGTATTCACCTGTTGCTTCAGCTGCTGCCACTGGAGTTTCAGGATCCTCCATGTCCCTCCATGTCCCCTTGGTAGGTTTCAGCCCTGCACACAGCGCTGTGGACTTGCCGCAAAGCTATGGGGCTCTGTACAACAACACATCTTGGGCTTTGGCTTTAATTTCGCCTATGCCACCAATACTGTTCTCCCAAATGCTTTTCCCTAAGCCATTATTCAAAGTCTTGCATCCTGCAGAATTGGTGCTGTGTTTGGCTACTTGCTTCTTACTTCTCTTCATTGGCTTTCTATTCACAGGTGCTACCACACTAACACAATACAGCAATGCAGCTTCCCATTCATGAGCTATCACTGACACAGAGTCTTTATTTTCTCTATTATTCCTTTACTTCGTATTAATCTTCTTTATCTATCATCCTGCCTACTCTCCTCAACTTTGTCCCCTCCAATAATTTCCAGATTCCAGATATTTCCTCTTTTATCTCCAACACTTGGGGAGAGTTCTTCTCTACTGTTTTATATGCCATCTCAAAAACCTTCTGTTGGTTAATGCTCTTTCTAATCTCTCGTGTGCCTCATCTTTTTCTTGCAAACGTAGTTATTTGTTTTCCTGCAGGGTGGATTTATTTGTTTTAGTTACTCGCACCCAGCCTTTTGGATCAAAGAACTATATAATTTAAAATAAGATGTCCTGACAATGTCAAACAACCCCACTTGAAGAAGTGCTATCTTAAGATCACATGTAGACTGGTAACATTTATTTACATGGGTATTTCCCACTTGTTTAGCCCTTAGAAACCTAAATATAGATGTGAGGTGCCCAACTGTTGTTTCTCAGACTTGAGCTTCGGTTGTATCAAATCCTGGTTTTGGATGGATAAAGAAAAAAAGAAAAAAGCAAACCTTCTGATACTCATAAAATGCAAATCCTAGCAGAACCCTGTAAGGGTAATTTTTTTATCACTTTCCCAATTTTAAGGATTTCCTGGTCAGTTTTTATGTGATGCATCATTCCCGGTCAGAAAGTATCTATGCCATCTTACACCTTCCCCTGCACATTACTGCAAGGAAGGCTGATAGGAATGGTTTTGTCAGGAGATAGAAATCTCCAGCAGTCTTTGATCTGGGAGACACAGTCACATCCCATGACTAATCTTTCCATAGGTCACAGGCCAGCTCACCCTTAGACTTATTTGCATTCAGGCACTCTCCAGCAATATCCTGTTTTCTAATTTAGGAAGTACTGATGATTATACATAGGGTTTGGCTCATTCGAATTCCTTCCCTCTCCACTCTCCATTACACTGACAATTCATCTCCATGCATGTGGGAAGGCAGGAAAAAAATTTTCCTCTCTCAAAAGAGAGAAAATGCCATTGTTTGCACTGATGTCTGCTCCATGAATAACTATGAGAGAATGTGCTAGGGTTGAATTACCATGCCAGTCCTGGTTGCTCCTTCTTTAGATGTTTTTACCTCACCTCACACTGGCAGTGTGGTTTTTCCAAACCTACAGCTCACCTTTTCCTCCTGTTTACAGGCCCAGCTGCTATTTCTTCCCTGAGGGGCTTCTTTGCTGCACTCTGACAGTCAGTCCCACCACTGCTCTTAGCTCCTTTACACACCCTTAACTTTAGATGCCCCAGCTTGCTTTGAGTTCAGTCAAATATTTTCATTTCCCTTTCCATACAGACAATGTTTTTCCCTTTCCCTTGCAGATTAAATTCTCTCCCACACAGATGATTGTTTTTCCCTCTCCAAAGGTCATCCAGAAGGTGGTTTCATAACCAGTTTGACCATTGATGGGCCTTATAATGCTGTCCTGATTCTCTTGCAGATGAGATGTGGGAGAGTAATGTGGAAGATGCACCAAGTGTAATGCAGGGTCTGATGGTCTCTCGGCTTCCCAGCAAAGTAAAATCCCAAGAGAGGATTGTTCCCAACCTAGCAAGCTGCTATCAGCCTGCATTGCCTGCAGCCCAGCCGGGCTCATCACGCAGCAGTGAGGAACAGCAGCCAGCTCTGTCTGGTCAGCCTTACATATGAACGAAAGGAATGTAGCCTCCTTCCGCTGCCTTCCACCCCCCACCCACTCCCCGGCCCATGGTTTCTTGTTTTCATGCACTGACATAAATCCCTTTGATCCAGTGAGTGGACTTTGCACGTGCAAGCTGAGTGACCAGCCCACATCTGCCTCCCTGCCTGTGAATCCCACACTGGGAGCTCTTTGTCTGTCGGGGCACTCACACCCTTTCACAGAGCCCACACTGGCAGACTGCTCTCGCATGACACACTAACAAACCACCAGCCAAAGGAAAATATCTCGCAATCATTTCAGACCCTCTGGCTCAGCCACTGACTAAGCCAAGTGGCTACTAGCCATTGGCACTGCTGGGTGCATTCGCAACCCACAGCACACTCAGTTCAGGCATGAAAAAAAACAAAGCACCCATGGAGAAAAGGGCTCCTTGTCCCATGTCCTGAAGGCTGCATGGGAAAGGAGAGAGCCCTGACATTTATAATTCAGTCCCAAATTTCCATAGCTATTCCTCTCTGTCCCACTCTCACCAGAGGCCGGAGCTCCCTGTGGGGAACCCCACTGAAGAGGTCAGTGTGAACACATTTAATGTCTTGATTGTACCAGCTTTCATTTAATGCATCCAATGGTCAGTGTGTTTTAAGGGCACAGAGCACATAAGCAGTATGAAGGGGTCTGAATGACTTTGTGCTCCAGACTCAAATAAGCTGTTTAGATAAGCCTATCACACTCCTCTCAATTTACTCAGACCACTCCCAGGATGTAAATGTTCACAGGTATTTAGACAACCTGCTTTCCACAGACAAAAATGAGAGACAGGTTCCTTGCTCCCAGGTTCTGCATCAAAGATGTGTTTCAACAACACGGCTGCATTCAGTCCTCATCACAAAGGGAATCATCATGCTTTCTACAAAGCTGTGCACAGCTAGGACATGTGCAGGGTGGTTTTACAGCTGCTAAGACAGAAGAGATCATCATTCCAGGTTTGTATTCCCTCTTGTTCTTTGCCTTCCTGCTTTCCTACCAACCTATGCTATCTGCTCAGGACGTGGTGAATGGAAATAGAAATACTCCCATAATTAGGGGCTGTTTAAACCACTGATGGTTTAACTGGCAAGTTCAGAGGAGTAGCTGATCCCACCAGGTAAGGTGCTGGGAATGGGAGGTCTGGGCTCTGCATCCAGGCAGCTGCGGTCTCATCATCTGATAAAAGTCCTCCCCATCTGCCAGCAAAGGTAGACGTGTCTTTCTCACCAAGCACTGCTGTGGATGGGCAGGCTCAGCACGTCATAGCACCAGGTACGATCCAAGGCTATTCAACAGAAAGATCACAGGGCCAGTGAGAAACGTTTCTCGTAATGGATTAATTGTAAAACATAAGATTTCACATGGTGATGTTAGAGGGGAAAGGTTTTGACCTCCGAAAATTCAACCAGACCTAAGGCTGGGTTCAAAAGCATGCAAACTCTTACAAGATTTTGACACCAAAGGGTCAAGGTGTTGAGAGATTAGTAGTTTTTGCAAGTGCTCCTCATGACTCCTTGTCCATATCCTCATCTCCGTGACAAAACCAGGAAAACTTCACAAGCTCACCCTTTCCAGGCTATTGTGTCATATCCCTGACTGACTTCTGGAAAAGCTGTGTAAGACCCATCACTTCCAGCCTGAGGACAAACATGGGGGTCACATCTGAATAGAAAAGACCATTGGGTCAACAGCTCTCACACTCTTCATTTGTGCTTCCATGGAAGTTCCATCGTCTGCTGGAAGGCCTTGGCTGAGATGTCCCACTGGCCAGCCCCAGCAGGGACAAGCCAGCCCCAGCAGTGACAAGCCTGCCCCAGCAGGGACAAGCCCTCACAGCAGCATTGGTGCTACAAGGAACCAACATTCTGACCATGTTGATGCTGATTTTAAAATGATCGTACTACTTCCACTGGCTTTCAGATCACTGAATCACAGGTGAGGTCACTCCTGGCAAGGTGTCTATCCCCAGTAAAAGCACTAGAAAGCCCATATAAAAAGATCAATGCCTTTTATGTCTTACTATGATTTATACTTCAGACCATGTAACTTTTACAGTGCTGCCTAGTATGTGATGGATGCAGCTCTCTTAACAACCCACATATTTGTCTGATTTACTGCATCGGTCCAGCGTGTTATTTTCTACCTTGCAAGAACAACCTTGCTTCTAGGAATCTGACTGCATGATAAGATCGTGAACTAAATGTGCAGTTATCGTAAGAGACCACACATTTTACAGTAAAATTGAGAAAACTGATTATAGCAATCCCTCTGGAAACAAGAATAATCACATGATAAGACAGTGCTAATGGGAATTTATCATCTCTCATCACGTGTGAAGCTTAGAACAAAGCAGCAACGCGTGTGAACTGCATAGCTATTAATGCCAATGAATACCAGCTGAAAAGCTACTGGGGTCTATGAAGAAACGAGAGGAAGGAACCTGAAAAACCAACCTAAGCCAATTCAGCATGCTTCAGCCAGCTTACACACACACACACACACATATATATATAACATTTGTAAATGTTACCCAAAATAACAGCCTCACATCCATCCATACATCCTATTCCCTCTCCACCTACACTATTTCATTCAAACTCCATGTCATTCTTTTATTTGTTCTCACCATATTTTAGCACTGGAGAAGTCCAAGATCATGAGTATCTGAATGGTACATGCCTCTGCGTGCCTACACATCTGCATCTACACACGCTGCCTCATGCACAGATTATTCCTAAACAGAATATCTAAGATCTGAAACACATTTCTCTTTCTCCCATACAAAAGGCACCAAAAACCTACCCACGCTATGTTCTATTTGAAGAAAATAACACTTGACTAAACTTAACATTTTTAAAGTTGTCTTGGGAAAGTGAGTGCCAAAAACCCAAAGTGACATGCACATAGTTTTAACATGAATGATACATCTACATCCCCTAGATATCCTAAAATTACTCTGCATCAAACCCCATAAGACATATGAAACCTCAACAGGTTAATGGTAGGTGGTGAACTCCTCTGTTCTACTGAATAAAGGGTACATTTGCTGGCCTACCATATTTTCCACTGCCCTGTTTCACAGACAGAAGCTTGGACTTTCAGAAGAGATTTTTTTTTTCTTTTCTAAATGAGAATAAAAGGAGATGGTTACAGGTAGGTGGCAGGAGGACAAAATGAGAGAAGCATCCTACATAAGTACCTGTATGAGTCCTCTGGTGAGCCTTTAAGTGGGAGCTCTTTGTATAAACTTTCCGGCACCCATTAAATTGACAGCGATGAACCCTCTTCTTGTTTTCTGGGGATGCTTCTGTCCCTGTACCTCCTTGCTCACTGTCACTTTGCCCACTTTTTATTGTCCCCGCAGTCGCTGTTGCTACACCCACTTTCACAGAGCTGAGTGAAGTTTTCTTGGCTACTAATTTCAATGTCACTGTGCCATCCACCGCTGAGAGAGTCTGTGGGGTTTTTACAAGGTGGCGGCTGAGCTCCGGAGAGGAAGGGGGGGTTAATGAGGTTACTGCATTGAGCTGGGCCTGGTTGACGGCCGTGTAGCCTTCTGTGGAAGAGCTGGTGGACTGCGAGCTGAGGCACGTCTCAGACAGCAGTTTGTCACGGGAGAGGATAATGTCCATGTTGGCGCTTTTGTCACACGTATTCGTCTCCACTGGTAAGAGGATGGGGTCCAGCCGTCGTATATTGTCCTCGGCATCTGGGGCTGAGGAGGCATGAAGGAAGCAGTCCAAATCCTCACCAAAAGTCTCAGAGATCTTCCGCGGCTCAGTCTGAAGGTATCGCTCCAACTCCAGGCATGTCTGCAGAAGGGAAAGGGAGAGGGAGGGAGAGAAAGCGCTGTTAGAGAGAGATTGCAGCATAGCTCCCACTGAGGGCAGGAGAACATGGTCCAGAGGCATTCCCAGACAGCACTCATGAACACCAACATCTTCTCCTGAGATGGTCACACACTGGGAGACATGAAGATTTGGCACTTGTTTGAAGCTGCTCAGAGATAGTCTGGGAATACCCACATATGGTAAGCAGGTATTATACTAGAAGTGAAGATACAACAATCAGAAAGCATGCATTACATTTTCATTAAAGTCTGTACATTGTTCCATGGGTACCAGGGCACTCCCAACCTTAACTATAATCCGTCCGACAGTCACTTCCATATGAAACTACCCTAACAGACTCATCTGGCCATGTTCAAACAAAAAAGTCACCTCTCCAAATAACTGCTTCCTCTTCCTTCACAAACATTAACTTTCTCTCCAAATTTAACTCAGCATAGTTGGCCAGGGCCCAATCTGTTCCTAAAACAGCACAATTCTGAAGCGTGGCATTTTAAGATAGGAGGCAGAAAAGCTTCCAGCGAGACCACAGCTTGTATAAAAGGCCTGAGAGAAGGAAAGGTGACAAAAAAGAAGGGATCTACTGTCAGTTTTAGAGGGAGTTTTGGCACATCTGGTCAATGAGGCTTCCTGTGTACAGGACACCAGACTTGCACACACATACAGACAAACCCCTTATTAAAAAGTAAGTGAAGTTGCAGTCAAAGAGGCTGCCACACAAAAATGTGTTCCTGCACCTCCACAGCAGTGACCATTAGCACAAGAATGGGATGAGCCTCCTCTGTGAATGTGCCTTATTATGAAGTGCCCTGAGCTTGCCCCAATAAAGCCTTCAGGCACCAAAGCACTGCCCAGTATTCTCCATAGCCAACATTATAAACTTTTATTGTTTATAGAGAACCATTTGCTGTAGTTTCAGGAGTTTTAATGGAGTTTATTAGCACCATTTTTCACTTCTTGCAGCTTGAAAGGATAGCTGGCTTAATACCACCACTGTGATTTCACAGGACTTGGAGAAAGAGACATTCTAACTAATACATTTTAGAAACCTCTAAAAACTACTCCTCAGAGAACACTTCTAGCAATATTAAGAAAGGGGTTTTAGTCAAAAATTTTCAGTCTATGGGAGCTGGTGACCCAACTACATCTCAATCTGGAGAGTCCAGCATCTGATCAAGAAATAAAAGCTTCATATGACCAGAGGAAAGACAGAGACTTCTGCCTTCTGGGTGCAAAGGTCCCATCAACAGGAATGTAAGGAGGCCTCACTCACGGCTCTCTAGGAACTGCCAGGTAATTTGAGATTATTACTTTCAAAGCTCCCAGGAAGCAGCACTGTTGGTTGCAGACACAATGTAGTGGGATGACTTTCCAGTTCACAAGAAAACCTGCCACACAGTTACCAACTGTTTCTTTTTTAAATAATAGCTGATCATAGATCTGAGCTGTAGAAATGGAGAAAAAGAACAGAACAGAATATAAGCAGGTGAGGCATGCTGTACTTCAGCACAGTACGTTGTATCAGAGGTGGGAGACTGTCTGAACACAGGCCTGGGGGTGGGACACTTATCAATTGTGTTTGCCTTAAGCAACCTTTCCATTTTCTTTATAAGGTCCATTTCCGGGACTATGAGAAACAGCTTTAGCTGAGAATCTGGTCTCTCCCCAGATAAATCCTAATGGGTTTTGGGAGAAGCTTTCCAACATGCCACACAGTCTTTCAGTAATAACCCCCACCACCAGGAGAGGTAATGCTTTTGAGTTCTCCACATCATGTAATTTGGGCTTTCTGGTCCACTTAGCCTTCATCCAGTGGGGCAGAAACAGGTTTAGGGGCCCAATAAATAAAAGGCTTCCAAAGGAAAGAGCAAGCATAATCACAAATCAGGGGTGGAAAGGGGGAGGGCAGCAGCGGGGAGGAGAGACAAGGACTCAAGGCCATTAAATCTGATGACAGTGACATGAAATTTCAATTGCTGTGGGATCAGAAAGCTGCATGCCAGCTCTGGGCTGCCCGTGGAAGGGAGGCGAGCAGGAGGTGCTGCTCCTTTAAGGCATCACTACCCCATGACAACAATAGTGGGCCTGACAGTTTTTCCAGCTTCACCATTAATTTTCCATAAAGAGCAGTTTCTCGATGAGCCCTTTTCAGGCAAAGCCTGATGCTTCACAAACCTGTAATTATTCCTGGCTCCCCCCTCCCGCAGCCACTGCACCTGTGCCATTTCAAGACACCAGCTGGTCATGTCTTGCCTTCTGCCTCTGAAATCCAAAACCAGTGGATCAAGCCCATCTTGCCATAGAAGGGGGGAGAAAACAACTCAAAGAAACAATATAACGCAGTCCCTCCCTCCCACCCCCCTCAGCCTCTCCTCCAAGTCAATAGCAGGGAAGAGGCTAGCAACGCTGAGCCAGAAAAGCCCTGCACCTAATCTGCATGGCAGACAAAGCCTGGCGAGGGGTTATGGCCACAGCCCTTCCCTTACCTCCTGCCAGGGCCCTACCTGCTGCTGCATTTTTTTTGGTGGCAGAAACAAAGCATCTTTCCCCATATGCACTTCCCAGCTCACGCCAAGTACCTTATGCGACCTTCTCTCCTTGTGGTCCAAATCTCCCACAGAGTGGTGAGCAAGGGTTTAGAAACCAGCCTGCTTTCTTCACTCCTTGCCCTGGCATGACAATTTTTAAGCCAACTAAGCCCACCGCCTTGTCTTGAACTCTGACCTGGAGAAACCAGTCAGGCTGAGACTACCAAGGACCCCGCTCCAGCCTGGTGAAACACCAGGAGGGGCAGGAAAGTTCTTTGGTCTCCATTCCCACAGAGTTATTGCCAGTGAGCACACCTAAAACGACTTTTTTTTTTTTTCCCTAATAGGAGGAGCAGGATATTGACCACTATCCATAGATATACAAACCCAAACTGCTGAATTCAGATGATGTGGAACCTCTATAGATCTCCTACTTCCACTACCAGCCTGGTAGGAAAATAGTTCAAGAATATCTCAGACAGGAGTGAGCTGCTCCTGTCATGCCCTTATCAAAGTTCTGCTGGGTGTCCAGCTTCCCCTTCACCACTCGTGCAAGAGAAGGAGCTTTGTGTAACAGATGGAATATGTCACATGTGACATGAAGTCCAACTACCCTTTAGTTGCTACATTGCAGGCAACATGGTGGGTATTAAACTTTCTTACCCAGTGCCTGTACGATACACAGCGATAAAGACTTTAAAAATTGCAAAGGGAAGAAGATGGCTCCCTTCAGGAACAAAAGAAGAAGATCCGTAAGACTCCTGTTGGCTGTCAAGCCAGTTTTACTGGCTAGGGATAAAAAATTGTGACCCACTAATTCAACCCATCTGCCCTGACTAATGAGGGTCATTCTCCTTGCACCTTGCTCCTCAATTTAACCAGTTAAAAGAAATGATGATTCATGGCTGACAAGTAATAGGATGTGACTTTGCGAGACCCCACGTACTTGAAGTAAGCCAGATAGAAAAGGACAGCAGTCTGGCATGTGGACAATCCTGTCAAGGCCTTGGTCTGATTTTTCAATTTCGGACACAACTGCAAAAAGACTCACTTCCCCAGCAGAACATTTCCATCACCTGCAAGAAATGCTGTGTGTTCCCTCCCAGTAACTCAAACCATCTCTTTGCTCCCCATATTATACTATCATCCAAGTCCTCTGGGGCACGTGTAGTGGCAGAATACATGTAAACTGCACACCATGACACTTCCATGTGCAGTACCAGATCCTTCAGACAGTACAAGACAGCTACTGTAGAGCTGTCCTATGCCTGGTAACGACCTACTTCTTGTTAGTCCTTTCAGAGTCTGCAGTGGCACTGGTCCAGGAAAATTCAGTGTTCAGTATGTTTGTCAATTGAGAAAGGTATGACCTCTAATCTAGTTGTATTCTTACCTCTAAAGCTGATCTACTGAAAATAAAGATTATTTATGAAACATGTTGAGTATGGTCACCACTATGAAATACAACACAAGAGAAATCCAGTGTGTGCCTCTGACAGTAGAGATGTGACTCGTGTGTACCATTTTCAACAGAGCTTAGTACTCACCAGCTCTAAAGCCAGCAGAAATCCAGATACTTTGACTACTAACTGCAACAGCAAGACAAACCCCAGACTCTGCAATCCCTCCCAGACTTGCTGATACTTGATTTGGTTCAGAGCCTATATTTTATGGTGTCTATCAGCTATCCAGGTTAAAGTTCAACCCAGAACATTCAAAATCCAGACATAAGGAGCTGGAGTTACCACTCATGGTGCTGATGTTTGACTTCATCTCTCTCCCATAGAGGAACCAGGAGGAAGGTTCTAGCTGGGACCACCACCATCATCAGTGGCAGTGTGGGCACCCAATGTCTCCCCTTTAGAGAATAATGGGGGAAAGACATGGCCAAAGGCCAGGAGCCTTTGCAGGGACACAAGGTAGGCACCTGGGTTCAGGTCCAGACAGCTCTGGAACACCTAATGCCATCTGATGAACCAGACTGTACTCCCAGTTCTCAGGGTATAAATCTAAACTTGCTCCAATGAATTGCAAAGAACTAGTCTTGGCTGACAGCAATGTTGTGTATCGGAATTTCACCCACACATACAGACTTTCAAAAACTAACAGGTCACTTGAGAAGCACCCGTCCATGCTGTGAAGTCTTTAAAACACTCAAACTTCTGGGCATTTTGCACAGTTAAAGACAGGACAATATGGCAACAATAAAGTTCTGCCAAGGGTAAAAAAAAAAGCCCAAACACTTACAATAATTTGAGGACAGAACATCAGGGAAGACACCTTAGAAATATGTTCACTGAGTTCCTCTGGTTTATTGATGCTGAAGTATTTTATAATATCTTGATTCTGAATTTTTCTAGCAGATCATCAGAGATTCTTATCTGGAAGTGCTAGCTACTTCTAAGTGCCATTTTACTGCAGATATAATTGGACAGTAAGCACTGAACTTGGAAGTTTTCCAAAACCTAATTAGGAAGTTGGATACTTAGATCAGGCTGTGACAGAAAATGAAAATGTCGAATGTGGCTGACAAGCAGGTCTGATCCACCAGCTCTGTTTACAATTCTTGAAAGGATTCTCTTTGTAATTTACACAAGCAAAGCAGAATTACACATGCAATAGTGAAGGTCAAATTCCAACTTCCATCATGACCCCATTGCTTTCTAGTGGCATGTAAAAAAGGGGCCTCATCTCCAAACAACAGTGAAAATCTCAAGACTGCACTGAAGGAGAAACTGTCTTCAACCTGAAGACAACCCAAACCAGTAACACTAA
The DNA here is from genome assembly GCA_013397815.1 of Aleadryas rufinucha. Classification (NCBI taxonomy): domain Eukaryota; kingdom Metazoa; phylum Chordata; class Aves; order Passeriformes; genus Aleadryas; species Aleadryas rufinucha. The sequence continues at coordinate 182,037 of VZTH01011922.1, read as the reverse complement.
GGTCAGTGCCACTGCCATTCACTCACACTCAGAGCAAAGAGGGGCACCAGGTGCAGTGCCCAGTATCAGTGTGTCATTGTGCAGCAAAACAGCAAAAGCTCTCAGCAACACTGACACTTGCATTGCTGATACCACAGGCAGAAATTGAACTGGATGTTGTGGGGGAGCCCTGAAGTTAAGAGGAATAAGAGACTGAAAACTTACCTGCCTTCCCTGAAATGCCATGCTGGTTTTTATTCTTAACCCTAAAACAAGATCTGAACGATGGATCTTCTTCCCACTGCCAAAAGCCTTCATTACTTCCTGAACAACAACAACAAAGCCCAAGACTCTTGCCCATCTATTCCAAGATTGTCATCTGTTCCCACCCAGCTGCCAAAACCTCCAGCTTTTCCTCTTGGCAACTTTTACAGGGCAGTTGCTAGTCATGAAAAAGCTGCAGCACATCAGAAGCTTAACATTTGGGACAGAATAAAATAAACAGAGTTTTAGTATTAAAATAAGTAGTTTTGCAAAATACACTTGGGAAAAATGGAGAACCACAGCCTGAAATAAATGTATATAAGAAAAAGTTTCAGGCGATAGCAAATAATTTCTATTGCAAAGGTTTTAAGATAAAACTAGTCACGTGCCAGCACATCTTGCCTATGTATTATATAGTTCATTGAAAAAAAGAGAGCTAAAACCACTTTTCAGGTACAACAATAAGATACTTAATGATGGCTAACTTGTGGTAAATATTTGTATGCGTGCTCCTAATCCCTTGTATACACGAAAGAAATCAAGTTAATTGGGTGCTCAACAAACAGGCTTTTGCCAAGTGCAAAAAGCAGGCACAGGCACAGTCAGCAAAGAAAGATCATATGATATGCAAAGACTTGTTTTGCTGTGGTAACTTCACCATATGCCTGAGGCATCAGGCCAGTCCTCCCTAACAACCTCCGAATGGGTCACACTGGTCACTGGAGTCTGAAATGGACAAGTCCATTAATTCTTGACTCCCCTACACAGGACTAAAGTCTCTGTTTGCTCATTTCTTCAATACAATAACGGCCTGTACCCATTTTCCCTCCTGGTCTCAGCCCAAAGAATGAACCGTTAAGGAAGTGTATTTAGCCAAACCAGCCCATTCACTGTTATTCATGCACAACAGCACTCTCAGTAAACTCTCCTACCATGACCCAGATGGCTTTCTCCCTGGATCTTCTCCTCTTATACTTCTCCAGACTATAAGAAATACTGAAAACAGAAGCCTCAACAGCATTCAACAAAGATAATTTTAAAGTAAAAATGCGGATATAAAGGAGAGAATCACTACCTTCATATAAACATGATTAATTTTCCTGTTGCTCTGGGGCATGATGTAACTAGGGTTATCAAAGATTTTAATCAGACTCTCAAGCTCACAAGATCAAAATCAACTTTACCATAATTAGCAATTTTCACCAGCAGAAATGGGTGGTAACAAATGTCTCAAATAGAAAAAAAGTCTGAACACATAACTCTTACCAAGGAGTCAAAATCAGGCTTTGTTCCCTAGCTTCGTGATAATGAAATATATATTTATCTAACAAATATTCTTTCAAATGGACAAGTCAAATTTGTTCACCAAAAATCTGTGGTATTTGGGCCTTAAGCATAGAGAATTTCAGTGCACTGGTTGTGAGATACTGAACAAAGGACTGCAGCTAAGCGTGGCTGAATTTGATAGGCATCTAGATAGAAAAAAAAAAGGATGAAAGAAATCTGCAAACACTGAACCAGGGCTTTGAAGGGCTTTTGTTATTTTTTTTGACTGTTTAATAAAGACAAAAAAAATATCTGCGACCAGTCACAACAAAAAAAAATAGCATCAATGTCAGCAAAGCATTAAGGATAGCCAAATCAAGAATTCAAAAGTGCAAGCAGTCCATTGTGCTAGTATCCAAATACGATAAAAGCCATGTGTGCTTGTACACCACCATATACCCTGCATGCTGCCATGCAGTCAACACAGCAAGTAACCATACAATGACCATCTGAAAAATTATATATAGAGTGTTTCAAAATGTTTCTGAAGAAAGCATTTATTTATATAACAACCTTGGATGGCTTTGAGTGAGCTGGCTAGTGGCCCTCACTGCAAACTTTTCTCCAAACTTCATCAAGCATGTATTTAACCTGCTGTTGTCCAGTTTGGAGTCAACTTTAGTTTAGCATTATAAACAGCAAAAAAGCACAATTAGCTCCTTGAATTGCCAGTCCTAGCTCTCAATGAAATCAAAGGATCAGGTTCAAAGCATGCCCCAGAGTGTGGTAAACTTCCCACAGGAAAAGGATATGCAAGAGCAAATGCTGACGACTGTGGAATGTACAAAGCAGAGCAATATTTTAGGTCTCAATCTTCAATTAAGATTCATCCTTAGAAAGTATTGCAGTGGGGTTACACAGCAGAATTGGATTCCTTGTAATTACTCTGGTTAGGTTCATGAATGAAAAAATTTACTCTTCAGAGATCTTTTATTAACATTCAGAGATATCTTAACATTTCCTACTCAACAGCTGACACAAACGTATACAGCAGTCGCGTTTGTGCACTCTTGGGCAACAGCATATTCATAAGCACAGTCTGTCACAATTAGCTTATCAAACCTAACCTGGAGAAGAGATGTGATCAATACACTCAATATACGGAATATTTCATAAGAGTCCTGGGTTGTGAGTCATCTTGTCTGCTCTGACCTAAAAATATATTGAACAAGAGGACACATAACACTGAATTCATAACCCAAAAACGTGCAATTCCTCATACTGACTTTGCATGATCAACATTTTTGTGCTGGGATTACTGTGCCTACCCTGTACATGACGCCCATTCATTATCACATCTCAGGGCTCAAAAAATCTTTTTTATGCTCCCTTTTGTATTATTTTTGGCTGTGGGGAGGAAGAGGTGGGGACCTGTCTGGGAAACAGGATGCAGGAGGAAGGAGGGGAATGCGTTGTAGAATAAGGGCAGAACAAAAAAGAATAAAAGAGCATTTATACCATTTCTAAATGATAATAAACATATAGGACCAAAGCCTGCCTCCAGCTATGCGGGGAGCAGTGGGCTGTTTGGCTGAAGTTTAGACTTTTTTGGGAGCATAGCAACTGTCCAAGCACATTTACAAAAAGCCATTTGCTGCTTTTTTCTTTGATTTCTTTTTAATCATTTGGGCAATTTGTTATCTTACAAGAGCAAGAAGATGCATGTGCTATTGTGATAAACATGCCAATCTGGGAAAGGAAAAGAGAAGACAACAGACTTGAGTTTCACTGTTGCACCAAGACAAAAAAAATTCAGACTAGGAACAAAGTGATGGGAAGCACAACCGGATTCTCAGTTGGGGTAAATCAGCACAGAGCAGCCCTGATTTCATGGTTCCTGTTTACATCAGCTGACGACCTTGCCAACACTCAAAATCCATGAAATGCTGCTCTTGATTAGCACCACTTAACTCTGTGGCTTACATTAAACAGAATTTGACATGTTTTTTGATGGCTGGAGATGGTTATTTTCTATTACAAATCTTGTCTACTTCATTAGGGACAGTGTGACCTAAATGGAAAAATAGGAAGAATTTAAAAACAACAACTCTCAGACATCCTGATACTTGGCTTTATTTTCTCTCTCTTTTTTTAATTTTTTCTTTTTTTAATTTTGGATCATCTATGTGAGGTATTCACAAACTGGTTTCTGCACTTCTAGGCCAGAGTTTTCATCATCCGTGGACAGAAACAAGCCTTTACGCTTGACTGTCCCATTGCAGGTAAATGTATATCTCACTTTAAAGCCAGGTGCCTTCCAAAGAATGCTACGTTACAGTTGAAGGTGTTTTTTCCATTGCCTTTCATTTCTACACTGTTCTGCCAAGGCTCTTGTTCCAAAACTCTTAGCCACCAGGGATTTTGATCAGCCTCAAAATCTCACAGGCAGTGCACTCAGGCTGTTACACACCCTGATAAAAGCAGCATGGTCCTCTTTAACAGCAATTTGTGAGAGCACACTGGTAAAGAGCCTGCCAGTATTGGCTCAAACGCTCAGCAGCAACCCAGGCAGCCGCTCACAGGCATCTGAGATCTGTATCCCCAAAATGCATTAGATCAGAAAAAGAGAGGAGATCTGGCACAGCCTTTTGTGGATATCATTAGCAACTCAAGGTGCGCTGTCAGAACTGGCCGAGGCACTGCTCACTCCTTGTGAAAGGATCGCAGATCAGCCTCATGTCAGCTCCCAGCAGGCCCTACGGTACTGGCTGCACATGGCACGGGAAGCCAGGAGATCCTGTTAAGAGCCCTGCCATTTGTTGACCCGAGAAAGCTGGGCAGGTCAGACCCCAGCTGCTCAGAGTCAGCACACCTCTGTGAGCCAATTGACACAACCACAGCTCGCACACTGGCTCACTTTCTTCAGTCTGTTGACTGTGGACACCCACCCAGTTGTTATGATTTTAATATGCTGCAATATGAAAGTGCTATTTCAGGACAAAGTTATTAATAGCAAAGCAGCCAGAAAATAGCCTAGAAGGAATGCAATGTTTTGGCATTCCTGGAAGATAGGATGACTTCCCAGCATCCAAGAAACCACCAGGGTTAATTCAAGACGTTTCTGTGCACAAGCCTGTCTTTTGTCACTATATGATAAGCCATCATGACATACCTTCATAGGAATGCCCTGTATGGGTACCTGCACACTGCAGCAGTCCACAGAGACTACAATGCAGAAAGGCCCAAAGGGTGGTACTTTGTCACTCTAAGTAGGCTGGTGAAAAGCAGAGGCTGGGTGCTGTGACAAAGCATCAGCAGAACCAGGTTAGGAGAAGCTCTAATTCTTCCTGAAGGACAAGAATGGGACAGAACCTGTTTAACCCTTCTCAGAAACCTGTGTGACTCCAGGACCTCAGAAAGGCTCTAATTTTCAACCTCTCTTCCCCTATCAGCAGTCTCTCCCTTCCTTGTTTATTCATACTGCATTTCCTCAGCAACACTCTTTACCTGGGCAGGAGCCTCACAGCCAAGGCAAGTCACTGTCCCTTCTCAGGTTCTCTTTCAAACCTTCTGTATCTCCTAGCAAAATATCCTTGGAAACGTATTGGAGAATACTGTGGAAAACACTAGACCCTGACTCGTTTGTGTTGGCACCTCTCCCCCTAAAATTAATTGGGAGGGTTCCCAAAATAATTCCAGGCGCATCACTGAGCACAACACTCAGCACCACCTTGCAGAGATGATACCACAGGAAGGCATCTCTCCACTGGCAAGGCTCTTGGCACCCCTTCTGCCTGCACCCACACTGCTGAGAGGCTCTCCGTGACGCTTTCAGCTTTCCAGCCTCATCCTTAAATATCTTCCTTGAGCAAACCAAATGAAACTCAACATTGCATCTTTCCCTGGGAGGAAAAGGCCCAAATGAAGATGCCAGGAACTGGAAGATGTCATGCTCACAGCACTACAGCATTACCCACTAAACCACCAAAGAGAGCTCCAGCTCCCTACTGAAAATGCATTGCATGGAACTGCGGTCCCTCACCACGCTCCAAAAAGGAAACAAACAAAACCCACTTACCAACAAGGAAAAGAGGAAACATATTGTAGTCATTATAAACCCAGCAGTAGACATGTTATCTGGCATATTTCCAACTTTGACAATCAAAAAATGTAGCTTTACTTTTTTTACTTTAAATGTCCTATTTTCCCCAGTTTCCCTTTCCCACTCTACTTAAGTCCATACAGCATCTCCCAAGATAAAAGCCTGACTTTTTGGGTTGGCTTTATACCACTCCTTCCCTCTATTGTCTTTCCGAGATGTGATGGAAGTCTCAAATGTCATGGCTTGGAAGACTACAGCCAGGTTCTCTTGGCATGGTTTGCAGGGAGGGGATGGGTGGGAACTGAGGAAGGACAGCCTCTCCAGCTGCAGGAGGAGGATCCTCTCATGGTACAGCCAATCCTTCCTGGCATTTTATCATTAACACTGTTTAACTAAAGCTGGTTTTTAGTAGCCCTCAAAGGTGGAGTCTGCAGCCAGCTTGTCATCCCAAACACTTCAGACCTCTGTCACCATGCTTTGGTACAATCCCTGCAATAGCAAACACAAACATTGCGTTCCTCCAAGTACAAATTACAGCTGTCAGGAACTGCAATTTTATTTTGGTTATAAACATACAAAGGTAGCCTTTATGGTGGGAGCCTGTGAGACCACAGGCTGAGCCTTTGCTTCGCAGGGAACATTCCTGGGAGCGCTCTTCTGCTTCACCTCCAGCCAGCTCTGCTTCCCAAGCAGTTGCACTTCCCAAGCAGTTGCACTTCCCAAGCAGTTGCACGATATCAGAGCTCAAGGGAAAGCCCAAATGCCTCGTGGTGGCCGAGGCTGCTGGAGGACTCTGCTTCAGATCCTGCAGTCCAGGAACTGAGACTCAGAGAGAAACAGAAACACACTCAAACTGTGTTTCTTTAGCTACAGCCAGCACTATTGGCAGCCTATGCATTCAGGATAATTTTCCAGGCATGACCTGTGAGTTGGTTGTCACTCTGAGCCCCTTCAGGACACATGGCAGCACTTCTGAACACGTGGGCTCTGCTCAGAGCACCTTGGAAGTGCTCCGACCATCACCAGAGCAAGCTTCAAGGGATTTCCTCCACTTCAAGTGCCTCGGACCCTTCCCTGCTCCGCAGATGCCCCATCACTACCCAGCACCAAGCTCCCAACACCTGTCAAAGAAGCATGATACCAAATTGCTCCTCCAAGCCCCAGAGTACCCCTAGGCATTTCAGTCCTCCTGTCAAGCTTGCTAATGTGTCCCTTCCCTGCCACGAGTAATGATGCATTCCTGGAAGCAAAAACTGCATTAAAAGTCTTCTTTACATGTGAGCTAAGAGCTTTCTTTGCCTCATACCATTTTTACTCATAAATATAATATCAAGGTGATTGTGCTCTTCTCAGACTACTCAGAGTGTTCCTTAAGTAAAACCTGCAATTGGCAATTTATCAGATGGAAAAATAAAAGCCACATTCGGTTTCTCCCTACACTTAAAAATGACCACGTGCAGTCTCTGAAGCAGTCTAATCTTTTTAACAAGGTCATGAATATCAGCTGAGGGCACGGGAGGAGAAATAAAACCCTCCTGCACATGTTTTCCCTTCCGTGCTGCTTTCTTACTGATGTTTTGCTCACTTTCTAAGCAAAGAGGAAGCCTCTCCTGTTCCCATCACCCCATGTTTATCCACATTCCAGCAACCGGTGGCTGCTCCTCCAGGCGCTCTCCAAGGGCAAACAACTGGATCTTGCCACAATGCAATTTTGAACTTGAGCCACATCTAGCTGTGAGTGGGAGTGAGGTGAGAGCCCTGCGAGAAGCAGTGATAGAGGCAGTGGATGGTGGGACACCACGGAATCTTTTGAAAATGTTGCTCCTGCAGGCTTAGACAAAAACACAGCACACCCTTTGCCTAGTGAAAGGCCTGGAAAATGCACTTTAGCAGGCACAGCCTTAGGAGTCCGAATAAATCCTCCCAGATGTCCCTGGTGACAAAGCAGCCCAATTTGATCAATACAGCAGCATTATTAACACTGCGCTGCCTTACATGAGGATAGTCATATGTTCTTGCCTCTGCTGAGCGTGGGGGAAGGGGTGCAAACTCCTACAGCAATTCACAGGGGAAACGTCTCTCTCAAAATCATTAAGGCTGAACAAAGAATCTCTTACCCATTTTCATGGAAGCTGCTTTTTTGGGAGCTGCTTTTTTTGCTTTTCTGCTTCACTAGTATTGATCAAGCTCGGGTGGAATCCTAGAAATAGTATGTGCTTTGTGGTTTTCTCAAAAAGAAATTTTGTTTTTAACAACTTAGGATCTCTATCTTCAGGCTTTTGTTTCTGCAGCCATGAACACTCTTCATTGTGGGGGCTGGGTAGAGACACATAAATGTAGGTGGTTAACAACAGAAGGTAAGACTTAATGCTTAGCAGATTTTTAAAAATTATTATGAGAATTAGCAAGTAAGTGCATTTGGATTCAAGCAGGAATATTAGTAGTAAAAAGGCATATCTCTCTCTATAGAGATATACACATATATCTTGCTGCTGCTCCTGAGCCCCAGCCACAGTCATGGCCTTTCTGAATCTGGCTCTTGACAAACACATTTACAGATAGTCCTGGTAATTCAGGAATGGCAAGAGGATGGAACATGACAAAAAACAGTCCTAGCTAATCACCTGCCTAACCATGGCCAACAAATCTGAGAATTTTGTAAAAATTAGGTCCTGTGTGTGCCTGGTGACAACTCTGCAGAAAGCTAGAGAGGTACCACCCCTATATGCCAGGTGACTCAGACTGGGAGAAAACATATCAGAGAAGCTGAAGGCTAAGCAGTAGTAATGGCATGGGAGGAAGAACTGACTAATAATAAACAAAAGGCCAGCACATGGCCTTTAATACCATGAAAAAGACCTTCTTACCCACAAAGAGAGGTGTCACCCACTGCTGGAAAAAAAATACTACCACAGAAATGGTGCATCAGCACCAGCCACCTTTCTCCAGCACTCATCTGGGACAACACACTGTCAAAACCAGAAAACAACAGACTCGCTCCCTCTTCACTGTGAAGAAATCCTGCTGTTATCTCCCTCTGCCACCTCTCCACCAAAAAACACTGAGACCATCATATCCAAACCCTATACCAAGAAGGTTAAAAATGCTGAGGTTGAGCATATCAGGCCACCTCCACACTGGGTCTGGTAAGTGTTTCTCACCAGAGAAGTGTGGTGCTGCTTTAGAGCTGCTGGCACAAAGTTCTCCCAGAAAGGGGTGCTGCAGAAGTGTCTAGACAGACTAAAATTAAAAAGAACAAATTATATGACACTGCCCACTGTCTGCACAGCAGGGCCAGATTCTCAGAGGGAGGAGTAAATAGCTGGTGCCATAATCATAGCTAATGGAGTCAATTTACACTGAGCAAGGATCTGGCCCAGAAAAATATTCCTGTAAACTTTGAAGCCAAAAATTCCTCTGCTAGACCGCATTCCACCAGTTAAACTGCCAGGGAAGACAATTGCAGAAATAATTTAATTAAAATGGAGATCAGGGAGCTGGTATCCTTTTCAAGCTCTGCTCTTGACTTCCTCTCTCCAACAACTGAGAGCTTGGGTGTCCCAGTTTCCCAGCCTGTAAAATCGGCATGCTACAGCTTCTCTGCTTTCTGAGGACAATGGCTGTGAAGCATCCTATCTGTTCAAAGCCCAACCATCAAATCAAACAGATATCTGAATGCTAGAAACCTCTGGGTCTTGGATGAAAAGGCATGTATTTTTCTCTGCTGAAACAGCTCTGCCACTGCTCCTGGAAATTTTGATCTTCAAAAACACAACTTGCAAGTTTTGCTTCCAAGACTGTAGGTGTCAGGTTCTTTGACTTACTGGGGTACTGCTAAGGATTTTTGCTGTTACAGACTGCTCAAACTTGCCAGCACAGGTCTGGTACTGAATTAAGAGTCAGGCACAGAGTACTGCTTTCCCACAATTTTGTCATTAATATTTTATTTCTGAACTTCAACTTTTGTTCTGATTAGCACCTGGAAGGACAGTGAATTTTCTGCATATTCAACTCTTTCAGGAAGTCATTAGATGAAAAAATACACCCAGGATATAGACCAGTGAAAACACATTATCAAGTCATAAGGATGGTGCCACGTGATGTCTCATTGTAGCAGATCCTTTGTTTTCACTCCTTAATTTCTGTTAAAACATTTGGCTTTTTACAGGCTGGTCTGCAGAATCATTAGCAATGGTGCATGGTTTGGGGCCTGTTTTTTTACAGTCCTCATGTTCCACACAAAAATCCCTCACAGATAGCCACAGCTTGAGAGCTTTTCGAATAAAGGGGAGGTAGATTACAGTTTCTGAGAGAAGTTTTCACAGAGGCAGAACCAAGCAAGAACCCACCGAGCCCCGCTGCCTGCAGCCAGCTGTGTGCCTCACTGCCGTTTGATGAGGCCCAACTATTTTGTTGTAACCCCAGCAGACCCTGCATGGAGCCAGCAGCTCCCCTCTGCACAGGAAAGAAAGGGAATCACCCATCTTCTGAAACGCCAGGGAAATATTTCTTTGTCGTACAAGGAGCCCAAGCTGACTCAAAGGAGCAGAGATGGTTAAAAGCAGCACAGTGGACAAACACAGCAGGAAGGCCCAGAGTCCAGGGTGTCCCGACAAACAAATGGAGAGCACCTCGCAGCCTAGAGCAGCTGAGGTTCGTGTGTGCCCCTTCCATCCCTCCCCTGGCTCAGGCAGGCTCCTCTGCCTTATGGGAGAGGCTTTGGCAAATCCTCCTTGAAGGTGCATGGCCAGGGTGCAGGGAGCCGCAAAGGTCAAGGCCACCACAGTCACTCACCACAGTGGATGGTGGCAGAGTGGGGGGACCCTCCAGAGGGAAGACAGTGGGACCCCACTGCTGACCACACAGCATTTCGGGCAGGCCGTTCCCTGCCCACGCTGTGAACAGAAGGGTAGAGGTGTGCTGGGTGGGCACCCAAATTCAAGGGAATTACCCTTTAACTATGGTCCAGGTTAAACACCATTTCACATCCATCAACCACAATGCCAGTGGTCTTTAACTAACTAACCAGCATACAGATGCTTTTTCCCAAACGAAGGTCAACAATGCACAACAGCCCTAACAGCTTTTCCCAATACTAATACCACCCCATGGTTATATTTGTGCTTTTAGGCTCTTTGAAATGCTGAGATCTTTCATGGCTCACTGTCAAAAGCCAGCACTTAGAACCAGCTACCATCAAGTCAAGTCATCAACACCAATTTGACTTCATCCCATTTAAAGTCTGTTTCATTAAACAAACAAACACAAATTTGGCATCATCTTTTTGTTTCCCTTTACTCTGATGGATCACAGCCCTTGTTATAAATACATGCTTAATAAAAACAAATTGGAAAACTAAGGAAACTCATAAAAAGCTCTGATTGTGAAGAAAAGCAGCGAAAAGGGCTTAAGGAGGAAATGCTACATTTTTCTATGATGCCAGCAGAAAGAGGCAGTTTATGAAGGAAACCACATAGTGGCAGGAAATAAATCCTTGAGACTGAATTTGGAAAAACACAAATTAATACATTTATGGAAGAAACAGCAACACAACATGCACACCTAACACAAAGCAGAGATCCAGTAAGGCTGACAAGAGTCCTAGAACAGATAAGCCACAGAGAAGACCAATATAGCTCTGAGGACACATTCTAAGCATCTGATACACAGGAAAACTGGAAGGAATAGAGAGATGGGAAGTATGACAAAACTCAAAGAGACATGCAGCTTTATTACTATGTATCATGTCTGTTCTGCAGTCAGAGTTGTAATCTCCAGTCAATGAGCAGGGGTCTCATTTCACATTTAGATAAAAAATCCTTGAAATAGTTAATATAGATGAAGACGGGGAAAGCATCACAGCTTTGTGCAGCTATGAACAGGGTGAATCCAAACAAAGCAATGGACTTGCTCATGGAGAAGAGAGAGAATATGGGAGGGGGAAGACTTGGGCAGCAAAAGAAAACAGTCTTGTTAGATATTCCTCCCCTAAATTAGGTTTTAGCACAGGCTTCCAAGGAATGGAAGGCTTCACACCAGGTGGATTTCAAAGGACACTGGAAGCACCACTGAGGCACACATTAAGAAATGGCACCTGGGCAGAAGAATTTCATGATCTAACAGTGCCAATATCCAGAATTTGCTTGTTTGTTTCTGGGCCAAATCTTCTTACATGCAGTTTATTGCTGCTGGATGAAGACAGAGACCAAAATTGCTTTTCATCATGTGCACCCTGCTCTTGAATCTCATGTGCCTTCAAAATTAATCAGTAAAACCCACCTGCTGAACACAAGGTCTTCTCTGACCCTTCTCTAACCCTGGAGGCCAAGCTGCAGTGAGAATGTGCCCTTCCCCCACCATGACATAACATGACACAACATGACACAGACTTGCTTTGGATTCCAGCCAGAGAAGGAGGAAGATCCCACTTCCATGAACCTGGTTTCTCCTCTGAGACACATTTCCAACCTGACACACAGCACACATGATGGATTCTCAAAATGAAACATACCTGGCCATCCATGTGCACACACAGGGACCCTTCATGACTCACGTTTACGCTACAGCTTTTCAACATCATTAAAACAGAGCAAAAAGCCCTCTAACAGGACTTGGATACAGAAGTGGATTTTAATGTCAAAAAAGGCCATTCTGATAATTTAGTCTCACCTCTGCATGACACAGTTCACTGAAGTGCACAAAGAGCTCCCTTGAACACTCATTTATAACCACTTTCTGGTTGGTTTCCACTGTTAGATATGAAAATCTGAGGGTAAATCAGAATGGGAACCTTCCTTCTATCCATGCATTGAGACTTTTAAGAGACCTCTCTCATCTATCATCATTTCACAGATGGGTATGACTGTCCTGGGGGAAGCAGTGCCTACAACAGACATTACCCTACCTTGCAGTGTTGGGGAGGCCACATTTAGCTCTTAGAAACATCTTCTAGTTCTCTCCCACACCCACATTTTCTTCATTTATAAAACCAGTGAAAACAAATCATGCTTCATCCTCAGTTTTATAGAGGGCAGCTCAGGACCTCTCATTCCTTCATGGAAAGAAAATTTCTTTCTGTACAGTTTCCATTATTTATTAGCTGAAGGTCGGGGGAGAAATAGTATTTATAGGATGCCTAAGGCCATGCTCACTATAAAACAGAATAAGTCAATATAGCTAGAGCACAACTTAGTGGCCTATTGTGCAACATTTTAAAAAATATACTCTCTCATTACAGTACTTGAGAATATCTCCTCCCCAACACCAGTGAAAATACATTTATGAGAGCTATAGAGCAGCAATATTGTTGTAATCAAATCATTAACATGGGTGTGCTGTTTTCTGCCCACATCCTGATATTTAGTCCACATCCCGACAAGATCTGGGATTTGTATAGACTATTCTCCTGAAAAGTGTCAAGTGACTTAGTGGATACCGGGCCAGTGTAAATTCACTGTAACTTTGGCAGATCTGCCCTCACTGACAGATCTGAAATCCCCAATGTGATGTGAATACTATTCTTTCCATTTACAAAGAGAAAAACTATTCAGAACTGAATGCCAAAGGTCTCCTTGACCTTTTCTACTTAAAGAAATGGAAATGAGGCAGAAATTCCCATCTTACACCATAGTGGAACATCACCTGACCAGAGATGCAGCTTGCGCAAACAAAACCCTGACTGAATGGTACATAGCATAGCTCTCGCTGCATGATATAATCCACATGAGACAGTCCCAGTGAGGAGAAGCCTTCAACCTAGAGCATCCACTCAGTGTGCAGCCAGGGCACTCAGGACTTGGAGTCACACACAAGAGGTATTTGGGACTAAGAAACCGCCCACACTTTGCTTCCCTTGCTCTCCCTCAAATGTATTCTTGTAAGAAATGCACTTCTCATGTCGGAAAAAGAAATCCCAGTGCAGTCTTTGTAGAGCTCTGTGCACCCACTGGCATTCTTCTCAGCACTCAGAAACAATGCTGGGAAGTCATCCAGACAGTCACCTGTCTACCAAGTCTTTCACACCAGAAAGTAACTCTGCACTGGCATTCTTCTGTTTTCCCTCAAACTACTGGGGTTTATTCATGTTTTAAACAAACTCCCAGAACTCAGAAAGCCCAAGATAACTTAGGCACATTCAGTAAAGAGTATTTAAACTGGGCACCCTGAAACTTATTTGCCAGCATCCAAGAAAGATTAATAAAGGAGTCACTCCCAGAAAACAGAAAACTATTTTGAATGAACAGAAAATCAAGGCTGCCTGAAGAGAAAGCATGAGCTTTGCAGCCAACTCAGAAGTACAGTGTGGTGCCAAGGCCCCCATATTACCTTTTAAACCCCCAAATCACCCCAGATCCTGAGGGGGTTTTATTCAAGCACACAGCTTCATCCAAGAGGCACTGGAGACAGGTATTTCAGCCTGTGTCTGGAAGGTTTCAACCTGTAATCAATGTAACAAGCACCAAAGCTCTTGCTGACATTAACTGGCTCATCCCCTCTAAAAAAACCCTCCGGTTCAACCAGGTTCTTCCATTTTCAAACATTGCCTACAAGAATCCTTCTTTGCACTTTACGAACACGGGAGAGGTAAGAGAAGTACGAGTAAGAGAAGCCTACACTGTTTCTCTGCAGTAGAAAGCGGGAAACTACTCCAGGTGATATCCATTTACCCTGAAATTCTCAACCCTGCAAGAAAAGCACCTGACAAGCTCTTTCACTGGGTCATGTCACTTAGAGCAGTCTGCCTTGTCCTCCAAGATACTGGAGACCTCCAGAACTCTAAGTGTTTTCTTCCTCTGGTCTGACCAGACAGAAACATGCCTTACTTTCCCTATTTGACTTATAGTCCCACTGCTCTTTCACAACCCCAGCTCTCAGAGACTTCTGCTTTAGAACCCCAGCTCTGAGACTTCTGCTTACATCAGAACCACCTTTCCGAGCACCAAAGCCAAGTTCCTGGTTTCCTCAGTTATGCAGGAAAGCCTACTAACATAATTCAACACTATCCTGAAAGATCAAAACCCAAAAGCAAATAGAAGAAACACGTACCTTGGTAAGAATCTGATGTACAGCAACCTTCAGATGTTCACAACCACTCTGAGGTGCTGGCATAGCTTATGAACAACTGCAGGAGGACTGTGACACCACCAGAATGAACTGGGACAGCAGCATCAGGTGGAGCCAGAAAAGAGCTATTTTACCCAAACTGGATGTATTCTCAAATCAGTCTAGTGCTCTTTGCTTCTCCCTTATTACCCTAAAATGCAGACAAATTTAAAAATAAAAACAAGAGACAGTGAAGTTCATCCCCATCTGATCTAGACACTAACGAGGGAGGTTTTTTCCACTGGCACCGATTTTCCATTGTGCAGCAAATGCAGCCTCTCCACTGTCCACGTGTCAGAAACAAAGCCACTTCTGGCCTGATGCTTTCCATATGAAACACTAGATCATATCTTTCTTCTCCCTTCTGCCTTCCTCCTTTCCATAGTTAATTACTCACACAGCAGCTGTAGTAGGTTGCAGATGAGTGGAATGTTTTCTTCAGAGCAGCACAAAATTTTCAGGCTGACAGGGAAGGGCCAAAAGACAGAAGAGAAAAAACAAAACCCCAAACAAGAATTATCTAGTACTTTTCACCAGCTTGAAGCAGGCAGCAAGCTCTGCAGGGCTGGCACCCTTTAAACCACTGCACAGCCACAGGAAAAGAACAAAGCCCCTGAGCCACTCAGCCCACCCTGCACCCAGGGAGATGGGGCACCTCAGATGCAGAATCCAGCAGTGAGCCAGAGGTGCCAAGGCAGGGCAAGTGCACCGACTCCAAACTGGCACAGCACCTCACCGACAGCAGCTGAGCAAAGGAGAGAGGAGAGCCCAGCAGCTGCAAGGAGACAAGGAAAACGTGTGACTGCACTGCTTTTGTGCATCTTGTGTATCATCATGCCTTGCCAGGCCCTTCCCTGAAGGAGGGAGAGCAGGCACCCAGGTAAGAGACCAGAAGTATCCAGCCATTTCTCAGAGCACCACGTGTTGTGGATGCAGCTCTCCAAAAATGCAACGGCACAGGATGCAGAGTCTGGATACCTTTGACTAACCAAATTGCTAATAGCTGGGAAAAATTAATCAACTTTTAGGGGCACAAGACCTGAATTGAATAGCTAAAATTGACAACAAGGTGGAAGGTGTCAGCCAAACTAAGTCTTTCACACTGAAAAGCTAGGAAGTACAACTGGTTGAAAGATTTTTACCAAACGGTCTCAGAAAAAAAAATACACTTTTGCCTAATCTTTTATTGGAATATATATTCATTTTGGAGTCAACATGTTATCCACTGAAATTTCACACATCCAAGACGTAATCTGTAAGAGCAGACTTGAATCAAGCAACACAGTAACTCAAATCTGGGTCTCACACCTAAGTGCTGTGATGTGCGTTTTGGGTGTAAAAAGCAAGCAGACAGGAGAACCTCTCACCCCCCTTCTACTCTGCCACACAATGAACAATTTTCACCGTGGCCTTTGATCACTAGAACCTTTGTTTTCCATCTAGCCGTGGTGGAAAACAAAGGCAGGCGATTAAAGGCAGTCCCGTACTTCACCCCCACCAGCACAAAGCAATTCAGCACATTGTTGATTCCCCTCCTGGGCTGGAGCGAAGGCAAGTCAGCAGAAATTGCAAATGTTCAAAACCCAAGAACTTTCCTTATGTATGGAAGTGAACTCTGCCCACTCGAGAGTCGGGATTAAAACCAAATGCCTAACACCAGAGTAGCCTATTAGTAGTGAAAGTATTTTTTAACTCTACTTGTCCTGACACATGCCTTTTTCCTCACCACACAATCTAAACAAACACTCTTTCAGTGTGATCTCCAGTCACTTCAGTCGTAGGGGAAGAACGCTGTAGTGACAGAGCTGCAAAGGCAGAAGGTGGGCCAGATGATCCTGTCCAAAAAACACAAACCCTGTTTCCAGGGCTTTTTGAATTATCTAGATGGAGATACTTCCACTGATTGCAGAGAACATGCTAGCTTACAAAGGTGCTTTATGGTCAAACATCAACCCTATGTCAGTACCCCTTTAAAACTGACCTTCTGAGGCTCCAGGTTTAAGGGCAGGATTTGTAAATCAAGACACTAATTGGAATGTCTCAGAAGAGCCTCTCACAAGCCAGTGTCCTTCTCCTTTGCATCCTTTCCCATCAATCACACTGTCTCCCAAGCTTGCCTGTATCACTGTCTACTTCTCTATCCCTTGTAGAGTAGGAGCTGTTGACCCCATGTATGATTTAAACTCCAGCTTTGCACTCAGGTCCACAATGCTGGGAAATAACAAGAGGATTAGGACATGTGACACATTGCTTGTAAGGATCATATTCAAAACCAGTATGACACTTATTTAAGTATGGTTGGTGGGCCTTCAGCAAGCATAAACGACATAAACATCTCTGCATAAACGACTCGAACTCTTTGGTGTGTGTTGCACAGTACACTACACACCTCTTAACAGTTCTCCAAAAAGTAGCACATGTAATGATACACAGTTACACTGAGTGGAAATGCTTAGGATTGGAAAGGATCCTTCATATGCAAGAACAGGGAGTGGATGGGTACGGTACCTGTTTTAAAAGGATTAACAGCATCAGAGCAGCTTAATACATTAGAGTTGATACATTAAAAGAAAAAAATCAAATGTCTTCTGCCCAACCTTCACACACTCAACTCCAACACCTACTAACAATTTGAGAAGGGTCAAAGCAGTGCCACGCACAGGCTGTCACAAAGACAACCTGGACCTCTGGGAAGGGGCATTTAAGCTTACCTTTCAGCATCTTCTTCTGATTTTTTTATAGAGGCAATGCCACACCCCGCCGAGGGCTTCTCTGCACAGGAGCTGTCCTAGCGCCTGGTGTGGCAGGATATGGGCCCGCAGCTCCAAGGGGCTGGCTGTCCACGTCCCCATGGCCTCACACAGCCCTCCCCTGCCCCAGCCGCTGCACCCGAGCACCACAAACCCGGAACAGGAATCTCCACAGCAGCAGATCAGAACACAAGAGCTGCCAACTCATCTTGTAACTGAAGAACTGAGCAGCAAAGGTTTGGTGTCCTGATTAAATCCAAGATGTCTTAACTATCTTTCAGCATAAAGGCTGAAACAATTTCTTCTAAGGAGGGAAATGCGACATGAACTCACAGGCAGTTTACTCTCACAGGCAGCCTAACAAGCTGAGCAGCCAAGCAGTCTTCCTCACCAGCTGCTGCCAGAGCAGGAATGGTAAATACAGCCTGGTGACCAAAGCAATATAGGAGCTTTTTCTGATGAACACGCCTATAAATGCCACAGTACTTTCATTTGCTTAATGCTGGTGGACTTGAGTAAGAGTTAGAAATCCCAGGCTGTTTGGGGGTTTTTTAATAATAAAAGACAACAAAACGAATCTTCAGTGGCTCAAATGCAAAGAAAGTATAAAGAATATCAAACTAAAAAATAAAAGGTCTGTGACTTTAAAGATAGTGTCTTGGGAACCAAGCATGATTTTTTAACTCACAGTGGCAGTTTTGGGAGGAGGCTCTTTTCCCGGCAGGTTTGTTTTGTTTGCTTGCTACAGAATCAGCTGAATTCTGCAGTTCAAGTGAATCCAGACTATTTTTGACCAAGGCAGAAGCACCCATAGTACAAAAAGAACACGTGGGAAAAAGAAATTCAGTAATTTGGGTGAGTAATTCCTGCAACATCAGTTTAAAAGACACCACAAAAATGGCACTCCCAGGTCCTGAGCACTGCCAGGAATTTGGAAGTGGTGGGGGCATTGTAGATGTAGGGAATGGACATGAGGCACTTGAGAGTCCAGGGAAGCAGAAAGAGGAACTCAGCGCTACTCTTGAAAACATCTTTATTAACTCTCCAAAAATTCAGGTTTAGCATCAAAAAAGAAAACAATCACCAATTACAATACCTGTGCATAACTTTTAGTGAGGTTTTGAGCATGACAATCATAAGCCTACACTTTTTCTTCCCCTCTGCAGAATGTGACAAACTTGATAGGAAATGAGGTGTACTACTACCCCATTGCTTAATGTACTAAACACCAATATTGCTCAGTCAGTGAGCAAAATCCCTTTGTTTCATAAGGACAACTCCAATCAAGGTCGTTCACATTCAGCTACAATCAAAGAGAAGCAGCTTCCTTCTTGCTTCTCTATAATGTTTCCTAACACAGAACGGAGAAACAACACACTGGATGTTTCTCAGTGGAGAATCATTTGACAAAGCCTCAAAAAAATCCCCCAGCAATATCCAGAAAATAACATTTGCCTCAACCCTGGAGAGCTTAAGTATGAAATTACTATCTGGAACTGAAAAGCTTCTGCCATTTCCACATGGAAGTATCACACTGCAGACTAGCTATATATCACGATTTTCATGTAGTCAATTCTAATCTATGCATTGCCTATTCAATAGGACATAACAGAAATGTATGGGCATGGGGGAGGGTAGATTTAAGCATCCCAAACAAGTAGGAGAAAATATTTTCTAGTTGAGTACCCACATTATGATTGTGCATTGCTTAAAGGTATTTACCCCATTTCAAAATCACTTGACACAAGTCATTCACATAATCTGCTATTCTAAGACCTGTAACATGGATTGCAGGACTCTGTGCTTTTCAGAATACCAAGAAATAATCACTTTTAACAACAGATTCTATAATTAAGAAATCATGTAACAATAGAGACAGCAGTTTCAGGTTTGTCCTTCCTCTCTTTGTCCATCTCTTTCTGTGAGGTGACAGGAGCATGCTTTCAGCACATGGAGCAAGCAGAGGGACTGCAGGTATAAATGGAGCAGCGTTCAGAGTCTGAAATACACTGCATTACACATGTGGCTGTTCTTGGAAGTCAACCATTTCTGAAAGTTATTCTCAAGAGGCATGATGTACTATAAGCACTTAAGAAATGTGTTACACTGTGACTGGAACCAAGATGAAATAGCAATATTAAAAGAGATGGTTTAGTTTATGTAGTGGCCAACTATGCCATTAAACTAGAACAATAGAGACGATGGGGAGGCAGGAATGTTCTTCAGTGTGATTTATTCCTTTCTAGTAGGAGTGGAAATTTTTCCTATAGGTCTGAAAATTACCCTGTCTGCCAAGCAAAAGTCAGCATTAAGATGTCAGAATTCTGCTAGATTAGTCACCTTGGGATACTCTGCTCTCACACAGCACAGGGATCTCAAAGCCCTTTTCCAGAATGAGTCAAAACTCAGCCTTCTGAGCACGGCAAAATCTATTAAGCCCTAGCATTGCTGTTGTCAGCCACTTCAGAAAGAGAGAAACTGAGGCTTGAAGAATTGGTTAAAAACAGGCAAAGAAGGCTATACGAAAGGGTCAGCAGCAAAACAAAGGCTTCCTCGATCCTATGCTTTACAGGAAATGTGTATCTTTCTTGAAAGGATCATTGTTTGCTGCAGCTGAGAGCAGCTGGGTCAGCCAAGGCAAAAGGAAACGTTATCAGGCAATGGTTATCAGCAAACAATATAATGCCATTTCCACTTCTGCCAGCCAATTAGACCTGTGCTGCCTGCTGACACAGGTGGGAAAGGCTATCTCCTTCCGAATGAGCCAGGGTTTGGCACTTAAGCCCTGCTGTTTTCATACAGCTGCATCAGCTGCACACGATGACTGTGCATCCACCTGCTCTTTGTGCTCCCATATTCTGACATTATGGGAACTGCCATGCGAGAGGCTGCCCTACAGCCCCCGCAGAATATGAAGGCAGCCCCAAAATATCTCCTGATCAGACCCCTGTTTCACAATAGGATGGTGAATTCAGAGTACACCAAGGGGCCTACAGAGAAGGCCAATAGGGATGTTTAAAATGTCACCCCCAGGAAGAGGCATATCTGATTACAAAAGATGCCTTCTGCACCCTGATCTTTCAGTGACTCCCTAAATGACATTGTGAAGGCCCAGCAGGAAGAACAGAGTGAAGCCCCAAGCCCACCCCTTCCAAATTCTCAGCCCCGCTCTCCCCCTCTTTGCAGCCTGGCACACGAAGTGGGACCATGTGCAGCTGCACAGGCTATGCTCCTCAGAGCCATCTCCCTCAAAAACAGCCTCCTACCCACTTCCTTCCTCTGCAGAGTAATGAGGCGCTCTTCAGCCTCGTGCTGTGTCTCCCAGCAGTCTGGTTCCAATCTCGGGGATGCCACATGAGACAGCCCGCCCCAGAGTTATGGCATACGTGGCCAGAGGTCCTCCTGCAGCAGCGCAGCAGCCACACAGGTGCTGAAATCTCCCCCCGCCCTGGTCCTGAACTGCAGAGTCAGATCACAGGGACAGAGAGAACTAGGACGGCCCAGTCAGAGCCAGGATGAAGTACCAGGCAGAAACACACAGATGCTGAGGTACCAGCCAGCTGACTTAGAGCAAACGACTCATTTCCCAATGCACAGAACCCACCTCTTCCTTTAATCCCTCCTCAGTGCCACAGAAGCTCAGCACTGCTGGAAAAGCTAAACGAAGTTCCCTCTCCTGATGAAATTGTGCTATTGATTATGTACCCACTCTAAGAAAAAATCCTCCTGACCTCAGAAGTGTTTTGCCTGAAGGAATGCACCCAAAGCTCAGACAGGAGCTCAGCTTTTGTTGCCTAAAAACCAAGCTCTCCCTTCCCAACATGTGTTATAAAAAAACATCAATAACATCACAAGTTCATTTCCAGCTTCCACGTCATGTATTTCCACTTCCACAATGCAAACTATGTCCAGGGTGTAACAAGGGGTTTTTGGTCTGTATTTTTGCCTTCTAAAAAAGAAATCTACACAAAAGAAGACAATCTGTTCCTACACAAAATCTGTTTGTTTTGTACATATTGCTGGGTAGCACTCATTCAACTCCAACACTGATTGTCAAAAGCACAGATATCAAACTTGCTCACATTCCTCTTGCAGTGGGAAGGAAAAACGGGAGATCAGCTGACTGTGTGCAAGCATTTAGCAACCTGCCTGTGCTGTCAGTGCCCTCTGTGAGTAATGGGTGTTTCACAATCCAAAATACGAGCAACTGGCCCAGCTGTATATTCCTCAGCCAGCAGCTACCAGACTGTTGTCCAGGCTCAAGAGAAAAGGAAGACAGGACTCTGTCAATGCTTTTACCCCAAGGCATGCTCTGATTTTCAGTGGGGCAGATGCATCTTTCATGGTATCCCAGTAAGCATCGTTTCTCAGAGCAGGACCTGGCACTGACTAACCTCTGCACATCACGCACTAGTAGCTGCTAATCACAAAACTGGAGCTCACAACGTGGTAAGGAAGCTTGCTCTTAACCCACACAACTATTTTCTCCATCAACCCCCGCCTTTTTAAGAGACTGAAGTAATCTCCTGGGGTGCTGCTTTGCTGCTGGGAGAAGCACTGGAGCCTCTGTGAAGCTCATGTATGGCACCACTGGAGCAGAGGCAAGACTTGTTCAAGTGTTTCTGCTCAAAATTAAAGCTGTTGTTTCCCACTTATAACACATCCCACAGGGATCAGTCACTGCCCTGTCAGCTCTCTTCCCTGGTGTCTCAACTATAGCCTTTAGTTTTAAAGGATACTTTAGAAACACACACATTCTTTGTCTCAAAGTTGCTACAATTTGCCTAAAATAAGTAAATCCCCAAGACCTGATTACATTGCAAGTGACTTAGAAGAATTAAATTGGGGTCTCTGTGTCAGTGGGTCTGCCAAGCTTGTGTAACAGCATGGTCTCTGCACAGCAAGCTTCAGCTGCTCCCACCACTGACACATCAGTTTTGCTGCCTGTTGTTTGCAAGGAGAGTCCAGGCAGCAACAGGGGAACAAACCATAAATACAGGATGCATTATGAAACATCGGGCACTGGTTGCAGGATTTGAGAGGAAACAAGGGAAAACGTAGCAAATTATTTTCAGCTTCTCTTTTGAAGCATACGTGGAGAATCAATGGGGTTTAACTAGGAGCATGACTTTAAATTCTGCAATGGTAACAGTGGGATTGGGTAGGTACACGCTACTGTATAAAACAAACTGCCGCTCTTCCACACATAAAAGAAGGCAGAAGGAGACAGAGTATCACTCGCAGCACTGCCTAAAGCATGCTGGCTATGTCAACACACTGTGTCGCTTCGGACTGTTTGGACTGTTACTAATATGCAACTGAATATGCAACCGATCCAACAACGATGCTATGAAATATTTTTTTTTAATTAAATTATATTAACCTCTTCAGTTTAATTAGCATGTTAAAAATATAAAAGGAAAGCAGATGTGACCATCATGGATGTGTGCGTAGAATATTAATAACAAAAAGCATCCCCTCCCCCTTGGAGGATAAAGCAAAGTTGGATCGGTCATTTTGCAAAATAAACCCTGAACGTGTTCACCCTGTAGCTGACAATAAACCTCTGGTTCGTGTGCACACGCATACGAAGCTGAAGCCAAAACGATTTTACTATGGTAAACCTTTAAAGATCCAGCCCGGGTCCAGCTGGCTGACAATGCTACAGCCCGAGTACTCCCCAGAAGCTCTGCCATCCACATTTCTACCCACACACACTTCTAAGAAAAATTAAATGAACATCCCAAATTGTCACTCACTGGAGACCTAACACAGGCTACCCTCACAGTAGCCAAGACTCAGGTGAACGCTGGCAAGACGAAATCCAGGGGCTCGTTATTCTCACACTGATAGTGACACGGGTCCGTGCTCTGCAATAGCACCACATGTCATCCCAGCCACACTCCACTATTTCTACCCACCAGCAGATGTGGGGTTTTTTTTTCTTTTAAAGAGACACCAGTTTCCAGAATTTCACCTGGTGTATCACCTCTGCCAGAAAATCACATCAAGAAACAGGACTCTCTCACAACGTTTGGCCGTAAACAGAAATGCTGTCTTTCCTTTTCCCTCAATATCCCAGCTGATAACTATTTATAGTTAACAACAGGGTTCACAGTGTATTTTACACAGCTCTTCTCTGTAACCTACTCTTTCCCTTGGTCTTACTTGTAATTCATGCTACCAGTCATCATTTTAATGCATTTGTAATACTTGATTTCCATCTTTATCCTTATTCTGTCTGCATATTAACCCTACAGTGCCTCAAAACACACTGGTTTACTGGAAGCAGCCTAAGGCGTCATTGTTTCAAGACAGCAAGAAGTGTGTGTTTCTACCCATCTTCCAAGGAAAAGGGAAAAAAAAAAAAAAAGAAAAATAAGTCACATTCCTAGTTACTGAACTTAGCCTTAAAGCTTTTCCTAGTGCTTCCAACACCTGCCCACCTTCCACCTCCGACTTAAGCTACGATTTTTATTGACATATACTAATTACCTGAAAATAAGAATGATCTATTCCATTTCCACCAGCTGCCAGCTGCCAGCACTGGCTGAAAGTGATCAGGCTTGTTTAAAAGAACAAAACAAAAAAAAAACCTAAGCTCAAAAATAAAATAGTAGTCATCATAAAAACAAAACCCAAAAGAATGCCACCGGATCTCAGGTGCTGTCGGGTGTGCTCAGAAAGGACTGAAGGCAGACAGATTTGAATGGACTGCTCAGTTTGGCAGGGTAAAAAATACAGAGATTTAAAGCTCTACCCACGCGGAAAAAAAAAATAAAAAGAACCACCAAAAAAACCCAACCCTGAATTAAAGAACAAAAATAAAATAAAGTCAGAAATGCAGCCTCAACGCATCGACTGTCTGCGCTTAAGAGATTTACAGGAGTAATTTAAATGATTCACCTGCTGCCAGTTTTCCTCCAAGGATGGCAAAGCTGAGAAGTAGCCGGTGTCGTGGACAAGCTGGAGTTCCTGGAATATACTATAACTAGCCAAGACATCCATGCTGCTGCTGAGCAAGACCCTTTCTTTCTGCTTTTGTGTGTGTTTGTTTGCTCGGGTGGGGGGTTGTTTTTGATCATANGGGCGCCGGCGCCGGCGGCGATTGGCCGGCAGCGCTGCTCCCGCCCCTTCCCCGAGGCTCGCGAGGCGGCGCGCGGCGAGCTATTTTTAGGGCCCTATATAAGAGGGCTGTGAGCCGCGCGCTGGCGGCAGAGCGCGGTGCGGTGAGGGGCGGCGCGGGGCGGCCGCGCTCTGGCTGTGGGCGAGCTGCGGCCCGGCCTGAGGCTGCTCCGCAGGCGGTGCCTGCCGGACCCCCCTGCCCTTCTCGCCCTGCGTGCAGCCCTGTGCCTCTCCCCAGCCTCTAGCGCTCGAGTCCCCGAGGCTGAGGATGGCCAGACCAGTCGCAGATGGCCGGGGAAAGATGTGCGGCTGATGAGGGTGTTGGAAGGAGTAGGAGTGGGAATACACCCCGAGCAGGAGCCGCCGGCACCAGGAGCACGTGCACGCTGCCTGTGTGGGCAGACCACAAGAGTCTAGCTTCCTGAATGCTGATCCAGTTAGGCTATCCCCAGAAATGCACGTATGCTTACTAAGGCATCTATATGGCATTTAATCAGGTTTAGATGTGAGCTGAGCCCTCTCTGAGTGCTAGTTTGGGTTGGCTAATGAGCTGTTTGACCTTAAATGGTTAGTGTGGTGTAGAGCTTCCCCAAAATCGCTCTGGCACTGAGCATGGTTGCATTTCTGCTTTTGGAAGGATTGCAGAACTGAGTGTGCTCATTTGAAGATGATGGGGGTGGGGAGGGGCTTCCAGTAATAGAAGAAATATGTTCTCTTTGTTGCTTTCAAATTCAGAGGGCCCTGTGGTCCCATCGGTTGCCTTGCCAGGGCTGTATCTGGCCACCAGGCTGCTGGATGAACGTCCCTCTGGTGCCCTTTAATGGTGGGTTGTCGGCACTGTAAGTTGGGCTGGGTATCAGGGCAAGCAGATGCTGCCAGGCATTGCTAAACTATCTCCTTGTAGAGCAGTTACATCACACTTTCCTTGCCACAACTAAGATGTCTCTCTCTGCTATTCTCTTCCTTTTGCACCTGGATGAGCATGCCAGGGCCAGGCCTCAGCTGGTGTAAATTGGTGCAATGCCACTAGCACAGACACATCTCTTCCCGGGTGTCCCAGTTAGACTGGTGTGAAAGTATGGGGCAGCAGAATTTGTCAGTGCTGATTAATTCGTGGTATGTTTTTTCTTGGTGATGAAGACAAAGTGCCTTTTCCAAAACTGGGTCTGTGTTAACAATTTTGAAAACCGTATTTGAAGAAGGCTTGTCAGAATAAACCTCTAAAGAAAGCCTAGATAATGGCTGCACCAATCCTAAATTCTTGTAGGTGCTATGAAGAAGAATGAAGCAGAGTAAGCACGTTTCTAGTCTGAGGAGTCAAAATGTAGAGGGAAAAGGGGAAATGAAGCTGTTGGTAAAGAGCTTCAGTAATCAGGAAAGAACTGGACATAAGCAATTTTCTCAAATAAATGATCTCACCGCTACAAAAACACTCCATAGTTGCATTGAAGAAGCAGCAGGATGGCTTGTGGGAGCTGTTGCTCAGGTGCTGACCTGAGGCTGCAGGTCTGGACAGTCCAGGGGCAGCTCCCTTGAAGTTGAAAGTCTCCTGTGAGCTGCTTGTGAAAACGCTGCCATCCCCAGCCTTCACCTGGGGAGCCATAGGTTGTCTCAAACAGGACCATTCCTGGCATCTTTAGCTTAGCAGAGAAGCTGTGAGGCTGGACATGAATAATAAACTTCTCTTTCTCATAAATATACCCATAAATGTGTAAATGTATGTGTTAGTGGGAAGATGAGAGAGAAGGTTAGCGCAGCAAGCACTGCTGGAGAGGTCTTGCAGACCATTGTTACCCATTCCAAGCATGCCTCAATCTGGCAAAGCAACACCTTTCCTGGGCACCTTGGGAAAGGAAAACTTTTAAAACTGTAGAGGAGAGAACTTGACAAAGGTGGTCAGATGTGGAAAGAAGCAGTACTTGGGTATTATAACACACTCCTGTACTGAAAGGGTTACACAAGAAATATCTGTTTCAGAAAAAGCTGTCCATAAGCATTTCTCCTTAACAGCTTGTCAGAACAAGGCCGAATGCATATGCAGAGGCTTTTCTGACCTAGGCAAGGAAATAAAAGACAAAAGCAGTGAAGGTTTATGCTCTCAGCTACTTAAATACCTAAATGTCTTAAGCTTTTTGTCTTCGAATCCTGTAATTCCTGTAGCTGAAAAACATTTTGGTGCTTTATTTCTGACCTTGTTTAGCATAACTGCCATTTTAATATGTAGAAATGTTAGTGGTCTGATATCCAAGGTCCCCTCTAGCCTGGCCTGTGCAAGCTGTGGGTTGCTCCTGCTTTGGTTTACTGCAAAGCTCGATGTACAGGCAGGCCAGGAGTCCTGTCTGCTTGCCACTGAGTAGCTATCATTTGAATCAATTAAAATCTTTCTAGTTGTCTATCTTATCCTGAGCTTTCTGCTGAAAGCATGTCCTGTAGGAACTTCCAGTTTTCCACCCTCATGGAGAAGGTTGTTCTCAGTTGTGGAGCTCAGCTGCTCTATACCAGCAAAGAGCCCAGACTCTGCCCAGGTTGCACTGTAACTGGTGGCCAGATCTGATGAGCAGATGCTGCTCTGCTTCTCTGGCTGGCTTCAGGAGGAATTGTGTCTGAGGGCAGGATTTTGGCTGTGAGCCTTGAGGTGAAGAGCTGGGCTACAGATCTGGCCGCTTGCCTGGGTGGTTTCCAGGCAGACATTGCATTTTTATTGTCTCAGATACTCTGCTTTGGAGGTCAGTCGAGAAAGCAGAATGGGGTTGTCACTTGGGAGAAGTAGAAGAGCCTGAACAAAAAATGACTGTGGCGGTACACTAGGTATAAAACTGTTAGTCCAGCACCGGAGGTGGCATCTACCTGTGCTAACCCAGAGGTAACGGAGGGCGATTTCTGCCAAGCTCTCGTTTCCCAGGCTGTACTGACCTTTCTCCTGGCAGATTGCCACTTTCCCTGCTCTGGCCCAACCACGCCACCCATCACGGAGAGCAACGCAATCAGATGTGGAGGAGGAGCAATATCTCCCCACTGCTACACAGCTGGGCTCAAGGGCATAGAGGACTACACAAAAATTCAGGCAAAGGGGGCAGGCTGGACCTGCAGGGAGTAAGGACAGGCATTTCAGCCAGAGCACAGATTTGTCCCATAACAGGTAAAGAAAATAGCTTGCAACGAGAGAAGACTTCATCGTTCCTGTGACTTGCTGAAATATCAGGAAGATGCGGGGAATTGCTATGGCTGGTTGTGCTGTAGTGCCAGTGCGCTTTGGCACCTGGAAAGGGGAAGTGGTTTTATTTTTGACATTAAGGCAAAGAGAGCAGTTAGTCCTAGTGAAAAGAAAGAAAATATTTCCTTGCTCCTGCTGTTCAAGAGAAAGAGGAAAAGTGGCTTCACTGTTTTCTCTGAGAAGCTTGAATTTATCACAGTCTGCTGTAGGTCCTCTGGCAACAACCTTTTCTACCCTCTCCAAGTAAGGAGCGCAAAATCACCCCCAGCACTTGGCTGGGTCCCTGCAAGGCACTGATGTGCACAGAAGCACAATTTTGGTTGCTCCGATTGCTTTCCCTTGCTTGGGGATTGCTGTCCCCACTGCCCCAGAAGCAATGGCAAGGGATGCTTAGTAGGGACCCACCAGGGGAAGCTGACTTGCAGGGGACTTTTGGATGTTGATTTTGTGTTTCTTTGCTTTGGCTTGGGCAGAGACAAGATGCCATAAAGCAATCAGGGAGTATTTCAATTCATATTTTAAACATTTCACTGAATGCACCTCCTCTGGTACCAGTGATGTTTCAACAGCTACACCGAGTTACTCTGTACACAGCTCATGATGCAATTTTAAACCCCATGGCCTTCTGCATAGTCAACAAAAGTGCTAAAGCACTTTCTCCTGCAGGGACAGATTGGTCCAGGTGTCCAGGCTACCAGTTTCTTCTACCATCACATTTGTGTGTTAGGCTGCCAGCTGCGTCTCTTCCTCTCCTCCATCTCAGACTGAGCTAATACAGCTTTTCTGTGCTTAGAGCCTGTGACAGGATCATTTAGAGGTGTTGATTCTTCAGGCTGTGTCCCTCCTGGAGAGGAAGAGGCTGTGCCTGAAAGTTAGTAAGGTTGGGTGGCCACTGGTTGTAAAGCCTTGCAACTATCAAAGAGGGGGAGAAGTACTGAGAAATGCACTGAAGCATGCTTGGATTTGCGGTTCAGGCTCTCTACAACTGGATGCAGAAAGCTGCTGATGGGGAAGTGGAGGGTTTGTGGTGGTGGTTTATGGCCAGGTGGCTGTCAGAGGCACGGTGGAAGAGCTCAAAGGCAACCCTGCTGTTCAGCGTTGCCACTTCCCAATACTCCAGTGTGTCCGTGCATCTGTATCCATGTCCACATCTGACAAGAAATAAAATCCTAACAAGCATGATGCAGCAAAAAGGGAGACAACTTCCTTTCCTACAGTGAAGCATTTCTCTGTAGGCCCCAGAAATCCCCCATTCCTCCTCCAGCTGGATGCCTCACTCCTTCCAACCTCTCATCTCCTCAGACCTTATTTTCCTGGAGAAAGGTCACTACTGTTGGCCTCTCTGCCTGCACAACAACATTTCAGTGACCTGGAGGGCTGTTTCGTGCTTCCTTCTGGCAGATGTAGCCCAAGACATAAGGAAGAGAGGTGGTTTCCCTTCTTGTCTCCATGCTGGGGAGCAGCATGGCTGTAGCTTGCAGCCATCAGTGGCACTTGACTGTCTGAATGGGACACACTGAAGTAGGGTGGTGGCATCTCTGCTGAGCATGGGTGGGTGGAGGTGCCTTCTGGCCTCCATTGAGTCACAAGCCGTTCCCCAGACCTTCAGCAACAAAAGGGGACACGAGAGTATGGCACAGCAGGTTCCCGTGCCTCCCCTCCTTCCTGAAAACAGGCACCATTTGGCTCCCCTTCTCTTTCAAATCAGTGCCCTGTGGACATTGCAATGGGTTTAATTGCAGGGCAGCTAACGAGCACTGTACAGGATTAGAGATGGAATGGGTCTAACCCATAATCATAGCTTAGGGCACCCGAGAGTCTCAGTGGACTTTGCAAGTTGATCACTGGCCAGACACAGAAGATGTTTGATGGGAAAACACGACATGCCATCCTGAAGCAGAAACATTATCCAGCTGAGTTCTCTGGGCTGAGAAAAAAAAAAAAACCAAACCAAAGCCTGATACTTCAAGGGAAAGTTAGAAATCATAGTTGAATGGCTCCAATCCAGATCTGTAATGGAGGTTTTTGACCCCCTGTCCTGAAGAGGCAGCGAGCATGCTCAGCATGGAACAGGATTGAGTTTCCACTGTGGGGAAGGAGTCTTCATCTGCTGTGGTTTGGTTCACATGCTCTAGGGGGTTTGTATTTCTTGTAATAATTTTTACCTTATGGCTGTGGCTGTTTGCATTAAGATCGGTCTCTGTCTCCCAGTTTTCAAAGCCAGGACACGAAGCCATGCTGAAGGAGAGCACTGCGGTTGTGTATCATGGTGGGGCAAAGCTTCCAGAGGCAGAGAGGTACCACTCCAGTGGAACCAGTGGGAAATGCGATTTCCTTTGAGTCCCACCAAGAGCTTGGAACCCATCTGGATCTAACAACTCCCTCTGCTGTCTTTCAAGTCCTCCCTTCTGCCCAAAGTGATCTGTATGTTTCTGAACCTCATGGCAAGGGCACTTATCATTGCTATTCTGTTGGTGTTCAGCATCTGACATAAACAGTCTCTGATCACATTAGTAAGCTCTCAGGTGCTTCTACAGTACAAATAATAAATAATAATGAGCTGCAAGGAAGCCCTTTGAGTCTCAAGTTCAGGCTGGACTCCTACAGCTTCCACGTGAGATGTCCGTTTTCACCTTTCTGGGCTGCTGTTGCAGTGCAGCAGTGCTGTTGGAGAGTGGCCTGGGCAGGGGGTCCCAGCAGCCTTGGGAGATGCTGTGCAGCTCTCAGCAGACACACTCGTGTGCTGCATCTCTGAGTTGATGGCCTTTTAATGAATGGGTCAGATTGCACTTTGATAGTTTATAGGAAGTCTTACAATAGAATATGAGAATATTGGCATGGTTCAGTAGATGGTAGCTGGGGACTGGCTTGTGTTATTGCACACATTACTCTGGACAAATGTTGGTTTGACTTGGCTGTAGCCAGCCAGAGCCCTGTTAAGAGCTGACATCGCAGCAGACGTAGCACACACAGCAAGAGGGGCCTGCTGTGCACAGCTCTTCTGAGACACTGCAGAAAACACCCACAGCACGTGGGGCCTGGGGGAAGAAGAAGGTTCTCTGGAAACAAGCTTAGAGCAGCATCACTGGGGGTTTCTCCCTAGACTTTTTGCAGAGGAAGGAGATGCAACGTGTTAAGAGCAAAGCCTGTCTTTGGCTGGAAGCTGCAAGACTCGCTGTTCTGTTTTCACATCCTCTTGGGGTTTCCCTTTAGTCCTGTTCCTTACGAGAAGCTGCTGAAGGTGTGGCTCTTACAGTGGAGCGCGGATGTGTGAATTAGTAAGGAAATGCTGGCATGCATGGAAGCAAGCCTGTGCTGCTCGCCTGCTGGCCTGCTTGTCATGTTCCCCAACAGAGGTGCAAGAAGAGGAAAGTACCTGGCTTGGCACAGCAGTGGCCAGGATTCACACAAAGATACTGCAGTCAAACTCTGCTCTGGTTTATGAGTTGGGCTTTGCTGGCTCTGCTGGCATGGCACAGCAGCATCACCTGGGTACTGCAGCATTTCCCCCTCTAAAGAGCATCTCACTGGGGACTGCTGTTATGAAAAAAGATGGAAACATCTATTCCCTTGGGCAGCCTCTTCCCATCCCAACAGCAGCTGCATCTCCAGGGCTTCTCCCTCTCTGCACCCCCATCCTGCTTGAAGAGGGACCTTTGAACAAGACCTTGCAACACATAGCCTGTAAAAAAAAGCTCCTCACAAATGAACTCTCCTGGGCGCTCAGTCCTTGTCTGCCGGGCAACTGAACTGCTGAAAGGAAAACAGATATTATTCAAGAGGGAGAGTCAGTCTCTGGGCTTCTCTCCCACTGCAATCTTCATTCCTTGGCTTTGATTTCCCTTGAGGGTCTACATGGCTCTGTCTCTAGCCATGAGCAGCACTTGACAGATCACCTCACACTGATTCAGCCTATGCTGCATGCTGCATTGCTGGGTGAGACAGAGACCTATCTGCTGGATGAAAGGCAGGACTTCCAAGAGCACTCCATTATTCCTGGGGTGTTGGTTGCAAAACACAAGAATTCATGGGTTAAACACGAGAGAGACAAAGCTTAGCCCAAAGTGACAAATCAAGTCAGAACCCAGAAACCTATATCCTGTCGAATTGCAGATTAATGCACAGTGGCTATCATACCGTCTCCCTTTGAGCTCTCTATTGCTGGAGAAGATTTCTGGCTGCCTGACTTAATTTGGTGGTTGAGGGAGCTCTGTTGGTCTGTCCTTTCTTCTGGGACAGTGCTGAGCAGGGGGCCAGCAGTTTGTCATCTCTGCCCTTTGTACTCATAGCAATTCCTGCTGACAGTGTGTAACTGTTAGTACTGGTAAAGCCACGGGGAATGTTATGAGATTATTTTATAAGGAGTGGGGGAAATAATTTTATAAAGTGGAAGTTGCCTGCAGAAGCTAAGCTGAGAAGATGTTCTGAGGAGAGAAATTAAGAGGTTATACAGGTTGATAAAGTGGTAGCCAAGAAGACCTGTCTTTTTCTGCAACACCCTGCCTTGAGAGCTGGTTTGTGGGTGGCCGAGCATAGAGATGCTGGGTCTCGTCATTCCTGCCAGAGCTTTGCCAAGCAGAAGACAGGTGCCTTTCATGCCAGATGGATCCCTGCTGATTTCCAAAACCAGGAGCTGAGAGACAGAGGTACAGAGCTTTGAAGGAGCGAAGGGTGAGGGAGACAACGTCTCTCCACAAACTCTTACAGATGCTTGGAAGCAGGCAAGAAGGCTCAGTGGCTGCCTCAGTCTCTGACATCACTTTTTCTCTATGGTAACACGCAAAGACATCACTGAGTTTTTGACAGGGGAGTCTCAAGGGTTTTTGTGGCCTGGATGGGTGACATACAATGCTGCCATGCCCTTGCTGTCAGTGCCATTCTGTTGGGGAATGACCACTCTCCTGTTCCAATAACAAGGAAAAGCACTGGCCACAAACTTCCCACCCTCAGGCTCCTCCACCCTCCAGTTCACCAGGGGCCACCCAGAGAGACCAACTGTGGGGGCTGAACCTCTGCCCTCTTGGATTTTTCAAGCATGTAGTTCTGCTGCAGAGAGCGCCCTGAGAAACCATGATAAATCCCTTTCTGGGCAGAGTCACTACAGCATGTGTATATACATTTTTTAATAATTTTTATTAACCTGTTTGCTGGATTCTGCTCAAATTCAGGAGTGGTTTTCATTAAGTTGCCATGACGAAGGTTAGCAGAGTATTCCTGCAAAAACTTTCCCCCAGCACTTGTGGTGTTAAGTGTGATTTTATAAGCCAGCAGGATTGCTCATGCCTTGCCAAAACTGGGGATGCACAGCACTTCTCCTTAAGAAGGGCAACTCCTGCAGGAGCTCGCTCTGGGTCCCTTTGAAGTCAATGGCAAATTTCCCATTGGCTTAAGTAGGAACATGTGTTTCAAGAAATGAATAATGTGAAACTTGAAAAGCAAGGGGGTGGCGTGATCGGGACACGGCCTGGTTTGACCTGGAGACTCAACTTGTGTTTTACTGCTTGGTCTGCCTCCATCTCTCAGCCATACATTCAGCGGTACAAGTTTGATTTGTGGTGAAGAGAGCTACATACTATTATTAGTAACCTATATTATTAGCATTAATGGGATTAGGACTGATAAACTATGGAGGTTTCTTTGTTTTCCACCGGTAATTTCCACTTTAAATTGGACTTGGACAGAGAGTGTGTCAGGGCTTATGGCCTCTGTATTTGTCATGCATGTTTTGTTCCTGCTTTTGACAAGCTGGTAGAAAAGTCTGTGAGTACAAATTAAAGAGGTCTTTGGAAAGAAATCCTTTAATAGAGGCTTGTTGTAGCAGCTGGTATTTTCTTGTTCAGAGCAGAGTAGACAGTTAATAAAATTACGTTGATGTTGCTGTGATGAGTTGATCCTTAGGGCTGACACGGTGCTTGTCCCTGGACTCAGCTCTTGCTGGCTGCAGGAAAGTGGGTGAAGATCCCCTGAGCCCCCAGAGAAGCTGGCACTGTGGGAGGGTTTCAATGCAACTGTGATCCTCAGCCCACGTGGTCACCCCGTGTGTCTGTGCAGGACCTGGGCAGATCTTGGCTGCTGCAGCAGCAGCAGGCAGTGCTGGGAGCTCTAGCCAGGCCTAAGTTGTTTTAGTAAAAGGCCCTGGTCTTAATGTCAGGGATTTATCAAACAGCACAGTCTGTAGTGTGGGGCTGTGGCTGTGCAGGGTACAGGGCAGCTCAGCCGCGCTTTGCAGAGCTGTGGTGGAGGGCTGTCCGTGCAGGACTGCAGAAGGGATGTGCCCATGGCCGGCAGCTACAGCCGCCCAGTCTCGGCCGGGCACTGACCACCACGGGTCGGGCTGCACGGGAAGCCCTGCAAGGCGAGACCCCTCTGTGACAGGCACTGGCACAGTCCTCACCGGCCGCAGCATCCTGAGGAGGCCAGTGGCTCCCATCCCCTCGGGACTTCCCGCCCAGGGGCCGTGTCCTCCCCACTAGAGCAGCAGGGAGGCTGGACAAGCATCGCCATGTGTCTTGCCATTCATTGCAGGACAAATGCTTATTGAAATAATTGCCTCTAACAGCTTGGGAGAGGCCATTAGGGTCTGCCCGGGAAGTGATCTATAGATAATGACTCCCTCCGAGATTTTCTCACTCCTGCAATCCTCATACCAGGTGCATTAAAGCTGACCTACAAAGAAAAATTGTTTTCTCTTTGTCTCTCTCCTTTGTCTTTTTTTATTATTTTTTAAAATTCCTTGTAGGATTTTATGAAATACCACTGTTATTGGTGCATTGCTCATTGCTTCTTAGTGGTAGCACCAAAGGGTGAGCTTTGCTGTTTATGGAGTGGGAGACAAACTTGCTGATATTTTACCTTAGAAACAGGGGGACTGTTGACATGAGCCTCCACTGAGC
Source organism: Aleadryas rufinucha (assembly GCA_013397815.1). Lineage (NCBI taxonomy): Eukaryota > Metazoa > Chordata > Aves > Passeriformes > Aleadryas > Aleadryas rufinucha. Next base: position 147,342 of record VZTH01011922.1, on the reverse strand, counting down.
AGAGGGGCTGTATGGGTCTCAGGCAGGGGATGCAAATCCTTGATTGGAGGGACAAAGGTTCCCGGTGTGATGAGAGGTCCGTGTTCTCCCAAGCCCTTCACCGGCAGTGGCTGCAAAGGTCTCCAGCAGAAGTGAATTTTCATCTGAAGAACACACAGCTTTTTTTTTTCAATTAAAGCATTTTGTGAGAATGTGACAGTCTGGACAATTTTCAACAGGAAAGTCAAAGTGAATTATTTGGGTTTCTCTGTTTTGTTTTGATAATGGTGAAATGTCTTGTTTTGATTTCCATGATGAAAAAAATTTTTTACTCCCATCTTCTCATTTTGCTACATTTTCTGCTAACTACAAACACACTGCTCAAAACAGTTAGTAATTTATCGTTATCTTTTTCTAGATGTTATTTAATACCATATCTATTTTTTATATGTGCTGTCGTATTTTGACATCTAAGCCAAGTGTCTTTTTATTTTAGTCAAATGAAACAAAATTAAGTTTGAATGCCAAGGCAAAACAATTAAATGTTTACTGAAATTAAATATTTTCTTAGTTTTCAGGGGGTTTTTGTTGTTTTTTTTTGTTTGGATTTTTTTTTTTTTAGTTTTCCACTTTCTGATGGGAAACTATATTCTAGGTGTGAGGCTGTGGAAATGGCCTGTTTTCAGTCAGTATGGTCTTGAGCACTCAGAGCTAGCAATTAAGAAGCAAGCAAGCAGGTTAAAAAGAGTATGAGAAGAAATAATTTCCCTTTTCAGTTAATGAGGCTTCATGTGGAAGAAGAAAGAGAGGATGAAAGGCTTTGGTGTGACCTGTTGTGTAGCAGTGGCAGTGCTTAGGAGATGGCTGTAGGATGTCCATGCTTGCAGTCACCTTCTGATCAGCTCCCAGGCTGGAGTTTATGAAGCTGTGCCCAGAAGTAATGGAGCACCATTGGTGGTGCTGATTCCTGAGGTAGAGAACAGTACCTCTGCCTGGCACAGACATCTGGCTTTGGGTGCTGGGGTTTCTGTTACCAGTGTTGCTAACTTGTTGTGTGATGCTTTCACATTGGGCTGTGATAATGGCATGTATACATCACACTTTGAAGATGCTTTTTATTGACTTAATGTGAATATTATTGTCATCGTTTATTATGGGGAAGTATCTCATGGTAATTGAAATACAATATGGTGCCATTAATCACTCTGAGTATGAAATGCTAACTTTAAACTGTTCATAGTATATTAAATGCTCCTCTAACCATAAAACAATTTGACTTGCAGTCGGGTAGTTTACAAATGGCCAATGTTTAGGATTCATGGTGATTGACATTTATGTGGCTGTGTTCATGTGCTCGTGTTCCTGAACAATGTACTTTCCTTGGGATTTCTGTGGAGGTACTGGGACTTGTAGCTTTCCAGTTCCCTGATGCAGAGATGCAAAGGGATGCAGACTGCAGGCATGACCATTGTGTTTTACAGCATGTCCACTGAAAACCTGAGAGACATGTGACAGTCTGGATTGCCCAGTGGGCTCTGTGCAGTAAACATCGCTGGCCTTCTTTCCTCACGACTCCTGGTGAAGGAAAGCAGTAAAGAAGGGACAGAAACTCAAATAGTGAGGTTTTAGGCAGGGACTGCTGAAATGAAACCCACTTGCTTTCATGGGATACTTTTCTAAATTCTCTGTCCTGTATTAAGTAGAAAGGAAATAAATGCTTTTAAAAATCATTTTCAATTAAAATTTAATCCACCTTCCAAAGAAGAAAAATTAATTTAAACTGATATCATAATAAAACAATAACAGTGCCATCCAGAGTGCCTTGGTCAGCTGTGATAAATCACCTCCAGATTCTGACCTCTCCTCACCACTGGCACCCTGAGAAGTGGGAGAGGCCCTCAGGAGCAGCTCCATCCCAGCTCCTGTCTGCCAGGGATAGCAAAGCCCTCCATGTTCAGTGGCCCAGGATTTCAGCGGGAAGCCTCAAGTGTTGGAGGCGGGCCGTGTCCATCCCTGTGCCTGTGGCACAAGCCCCATGTGTGCCTGGTGGCACAGCAGCACCCACGGGGACAGGGCAGGGGCTGTGTGCTGTGCACATGTGTGCACCATCAGGCATGGCACGGCACGGCACGGCATGGCATGGTATGGTACTGGTGCCATGATGTGTTTTGCTTTTTATATATACCCCTCTATACACCCTTTTATATAACTTTTATGTATTCTTAAGGGCCTTTTAGCCCACATACTTCTAATTCTTCAGGTTTGATAACCAGCACAGACCCAATATTCCGTTAAGCCAGGAGACCAAACATCTCAGAAGCCTCAGACACCAAGGGCTTCTCTGGAACACATTTTGTAAACTGAGATAGGCCTGTCCAGGGGGGGAAAGTTCCTCGGGGAGGGGGATTCGCTCAGCCTCTCATTGGGGAATCTTTGATAGATATGTTAATTGGTAAAGCCTGTAATTTTATACCCGAACTATTGTGGGTGTGCATTTCGGGGGGTGCTCATGGGGGTGCATTTCGGTGTGCATTTCAATGTGTATTCCAGTGTGCTCCACCTGGACAGGGTGCACTAAGGATCCTTAAAATAAATACCAAGGTAAAAATCCCTTTTTTCCCTTCTAACCGCATTTGGCTCTTGATTTTAAGACCAAGAAAAGGCATCAGTACAGCATGGCATGGCATGGCATGGCACAGCCTGGCCAGGAACGGGGTGGGCTGGACAAAAACCAGTATTTTAGAAAGCTCAGGCGTTTGCTGCTGCTGTGGCTGTGAGAAGCACTGCTATTAAACCACTTACAGGAGCCTCACTTTTTACTGCCTGGTTTAAAAGAGATACTTCAACAGCATTCACAGGAGGGGAGAAGATGTGTAAGGTCATTTCGCAGGGCACGTGTTTAAAGATTTTCCAAGAAGAGCAGAGCAAGGTCTTTCTTCTGGGGAGGGAGGGGCTTTTTTTTTTAGCCAGAGCTTTTATTGTCAATATGTATTTTTAAAAGAAGGGAAGTGATAGAAGCGGTAGCAGGTGACAGAGCCCACTGCTGTTCAGCTGCTGACATTTATAAAACAATGCCAGCATCTCTTCAAAACAGACGCTTGCTTTCCACTACTGTATTGATGTACACATTTATTTTATAGCCGACAGCAGCAAGATGAAAATGATAATGCATGAAGAAATCCCAGAGGCGCAGCCCAGTGGTTTTGCAAGGCAGCCTCTTTGCCTTTGGCATCATCTGGATGCTGACAGTCCTGCATGAGTCAGTCTGAGGCAGCACGGGCTGCTCTGTCATACGCACCGAGTGCTCACTCTGTTTTCCTGTTTCTGGTGACACCACCTGTATATCTTAATCATCCTGGCACATTTACATTTGTTTCCCAATTATGTACAAACAAACCCGGGCAGTTTGATGGCAGGCATTGGCTGGAGAGCGCTGATCAACTGTGAGGTTGTGCGACGTGGTGGGCACCAGGGAGGTGAAAAATAAGTGCACCACAGGCTATGAAAGAGGAGAGGTAACCTTCCAAGTAGCATACTGGAGCAGAATAAATTTAGTATGCAGCATCAGTATAAAGGGGGGACACATGAATGGTGGTACCGCTCTGCAGGCTCAGCCCCCATGTCACCAGCTCAGGCCCCAGGTCTTTGCTGGGAGAGCACTGGGGTACCATAGGACTCACACTGAAAGCCTCATGTCTAAGAGCTTCCCTGATCTGGCACTGAGGTGCCTCCTGTGCTGAGGAGGAGGAGGAAGACTGGTCACACTAGGTTAGAGCCAAGCCTTGCAAATCAGCTCTTGATCAAGCATTTTTGGTCATGTAAGAATAGTCCTTGTGGCAGCAGGCTGACCTTCACTCCAGGAGGAAAGCTTATCACATCTCGTAGGATGATCCTTACCGCAAGGAAATCAATACAGCAATAAGCTTTTATTTCTGGATGAAAAATTAAAATAAAGAATACACCATATCTATTGATTCTTTGAATTTACATATTTGGATATATATATGTTTGATGTCTGCCTTCTGTGTGCAGCTGTTTGCCAAATGTGACAGGGTTTGTTTTTTAAACCTGGGGGTGAGTTCTGCCCTGTGCATTTAAAATAAGATTTCTCTAAATTATTGAATATGTCAATAAATAAAGCAGAGGAAGCAGGCAAGGAAAAACCCAGAGGTCCTTGGTGAAAGGAAGTTGTAGATGCTGGTAATAGGCTCTTACAGCAGTAAAAGAGGAATAAAAAGGGCAACTAAAAAAATGGAAGGGACAAAGAGTGGAACTGGGTATCTGCTCTGATTTTCTCTGGGTTTGACGGCGTGTATTGACTTGGACATGGACTGCATTTTTTGCTTTTCTGTGAATTTAATTCTGCCTCGTAGTGGAAGGTGAAGGATAAGAGAAACATTGAAATAAATGCTGCAGCAAAGGGAGGAGAGAGGTCTGAGATGTGTGGGTGTCGCAGATGTCGGCAGGATGTGGGAGATGGGCCCCTGGATGAGGGAGCCCTGGAGGAGCTGCCAGTGCCTGGGCACAAGGAAGGACAGTGCTGGGGAAACCCAAGGGACTGGCGAGGAGGAAGGGGACACCAGCGTGGCCAGTGGCAGAGCTGGGGGCTGCCTGCCAGTGCCTTGGCCCTGACCCCACTGCCCCACCAGCCCTTGGGGGAGCTGATGAATAAAACATCACATTTTACAGAACATGTGTCATCCCAGCCCCAACATTATAAAGTCCCTTACTCTCCTCTCAAGAGATCTTGCAAGAGCAACCATTTAAATGAGCATTACATTATTTACAAGTTCCACTATTATTAAATTAATGTTACATTCATCAGGGCTTTTGTTTTGTTTTGTTTTCAAGGCAGAGCTGTAATTTGAGCAACATATTCATCAAGTCTGAAATGGTGGCTCCAATTATTTTAACATTCATTTGCCCATTCAGCTTCCTTTGCATCTGCTGGTTTCCTCCCCGTGACAGTATGTCGAAGCTGGGACACATTTGTGCTGCTCAGCTGCTCAGCTGCCACGAGGGATGTGATGGAGCACGTTTGATCCCAACACGGTCAAGGCCAGCGGGGTTCTTCTGCAGGAGCAGTAAGATGCTGGTTGCAAAGGCAGCGCGTGCCCAGGTGCGGATCTCCTTTCTCCACTGGCAAACCTTTCCTGGTGTCAGACACGTAAAGATGGAGCTATCAACTTCCTAAGGGTAACAAAAAAAGGCTCCATCGATTTGCTGGCACAGGAGCCTCAGTACAGCAGTCGTGTGCGTGTGTTGTAGCAGTACTTGTCAAGGTGAGTGTGGGCTAATTGGTCCAAATCTGAAAGGATGCTCTTGAGTGCTGGGTAAGCAACCATAAGAAAGCATCAGCCATTCAGCAAGTGCTGAAAATAAGCCAGAATAGCTAAAAAAAAAAAAAGTTTCATTATTTATTTTAATGCTGGAAGTGTAAGCTTTCCTGTCATGATCGTAAAATCTGATCATTTATTAATGCTCCTCGCTCTGAGGCTACATCGCGTACCATCTCCAGCCTTCTGCCATTCCTGGCATCTTCAGCCTGGTCCCCCAGCTGTGCCCTGCCATCTACCCACGCTGCTGCACATCCCACAGCAGGTGCCAGGGCCCCCCTCTTCCCAGCCACAGGCTCTCGTAAGGCAGCGGTGGGGAAAGAGTGGACTTTTAGAAACAAAAATCAATAACCACGGTCTGTTTTCCCTTTGTCTGCTTTCTCAGCCTGGGAGATTCACTTGAGCTTTTCCCTGCAACCACAAGAGCTAATGACATGCTTTAGTTTTCATATTTTATTTTTTTTCTTTCCCAGATGAGACAGGAGGATCTCAGCTGATTATTTACCTACAAAAGCTGGGGCCTCTGGGGTAGGCACAACCAAACATCCCCATAACACCATGCAAGGAGATGGCCCTGGTGTGCAAGCACCCTTGTAGGGCCACGCTGGTGTCCATGGGATGAGCCCTGGCAGCTGTCACGGACCCTGATTTTGTGCCTCCCCTGGCACACCCTCTGGGATCTCTCCACTGCTGTGGCGGTGCAGGAGCTGTGGGGCCACAGGGATCTCTCGGACCAGCTGGAGCATCAGTAGGATGCATGACTGGGGGGGCAGTGTGGGAGACAGGATAGCAGCATTCGGAAAAATAATGAAATGTGGCCCCATAAAGACCCTCAGCGACAGCTCCTCGGATGTGCCTGCGCTCTGTTCATTAATCTGTGATAATTAGACTTATTTGCAGAGGTTAACAGCAGTGGCACATGGTAATTAACCACTCGTTCCCTGCCGAACAACTCATAAAGCTTCTCAGATGCCACAGGTCTGGCTGCAGGTAGTTTTGGTGCTGATGAGGCCCGGTGCTGGGAGGTCAGGGACACCCTCCCCGGGGGAGATGTCCCTCAGACCCCCTGTCTGTCCCAGACCTGCTGCAGAGACAAGCTGCAGGAGGGGCAGGAAGAAAACAAATTGGTACCCCTCTGTTCTTTGCCCCTCTCTCCTTCTACCCTGCCTTGATGGCCAGCCAGGGGCTGTAATTTCCCAGAGCAGGGGCGATATTGCCCCAGCACCTGCAGGGCTCCTGCGGGCAGGTATTTTGGCAGGGTGAGTGGGAAGGGACCAATGTACCCCCCCATTTTTTCAGGGCACTGGATATTTGGCATTAGAGCCACCGAGCACTGCAGTGGGTCCTGATGGACAGTATGAGCAGAGCTGTGCTCAGCTTGACCAGTGTAGGGGTTAGGGAAGATGGAGCAGAACGGTGTATTTTGGACAAGACTTCCCCTCCCCTTTCATCTCTTCTCCCCCTCTCTACCCCCACACCCCCCCCAGCGAAACCAAGCTAATTAGTCAAATAGATGAGGATAGGCCAGGCAGGGAGAAGCCCCGTTGCGTGTCCTATATTAGTAACTCACGTGGGAGTAGCCAGATTGGAAGGAGATTGAAAGGGAAAATTGTAGGTGTACATCGGAAGATAAGTGGGCTAAGCCTTTCCCCCGGCCCCGCGTGCCTGGCTCCCGGCACAAAAATGATGTCATGGTTCTCGGTGGCCGGCCAGCCACCCCACATCAGCCCCCCGCCGTGTGACGGCCAGCGGGACGCTGCTCGGGGCTCCAGCCCGTGAATAAGTGATGAGCCGCGGGTGGGGGCGAGGCAGCGCGGGCGCTCTGACCGGCATTAAAGCAATTAGCCAGGAGCCAGGAGGGAGCGACACTGGTTTTAGCCCCCAAAAAGTTACACAGGCAGCTGCAGGGAGGGGCTGCAGGGAGGGGGGCGGCCTGTGACAGGGGTTTCTGTAGGCACTGACTGCATCCGTGTTTCTTGGGCTGCCTGCCCCAGCCGCTGCCACCGCCGCCTCGGGCAGAAGGGCCCTGCTTGCCAATATACAACCATTGTGTCTGCACTGAGTTGCTTTGGAGATCACAAGGCCTGAATCTTCTCTGCCTTATGTGGGGTTTATCACAGGTAACTTCTGTTCTCAGGAAGTTGCTGTGTGCTAACGCCATCCTCTCTGTCTCGGTGATTAGAAGTCCTCTCTGCCGCCCTGACCCACACAGTCCAGCCCCATCCCAGAGCCCAGTGTGCTGGGGTCCCCAAATGTTCAGAGGACTTTTGCAGAGGGCATCACAGAAACACGTGTGGTGACTGCAGCACATGCACTAGCAAGTGTGTTAAACAAAGGAGCACGCCTTCTAATGCAGCAGGCAGCAGCGTGGTGGGTGATTTTCTGACTCACTAATGGGGCAAATTTCGGTATTGGAGGCCCCACGCAGTGATTCTGTTCTCTTTCTGTCAGTGACCAGCAGCAGACCCTTCCCCTGAGGAGTGACACACCAGCCTGTGGAGTGCTGTCCTGTCACTCCGAGGGAAGCAGTGGGTATTTGCAATTAGCGCCTTCTCCCCGGGCTCAGGAGTTTGCTTCAATTATCAATCAGGCAGGTGCAGCACGGAGGTGTTCAGCGTTCACTGGAGGCAGGTCAGCAGCGGGGCTGCCTGCAGTGCCATGCTTTGGGAGGCCGGGGGCTGCCCGCTCTGCCCCGCATCCCGGACGCTGCCTGTTCCGCTCACTGCCTGGCACTGGCACTTCTCAATTCCCACGCCAATGGCAAGTGAGGTGACAAGTCCGGTCCTTGGCTCTGTCAAACCTACTTTCCTGACCTACTTTTCCTCACTCCACAGTGGTGGAGCAATGCCCAGTGTGTGCCTTGTGCTGGTGGCACTGTTGCGTGCAGGACAGCTCTGCTCCTGCCGACTGAGAGGGCATCTCGGCAGCAGAAGTTTCCAGGAAAAAAACCCCATGGAAATGCAAAAAGCAAGGGGAACAAAGAGCATCTCCTGCTGACACCCTGGAGCCAGCAGTGCTCATCTCACCCTGTGAGATCCCCCAGCCCTGCTGTTAAGGGCAAAACACAGCCAGCTGTGGGCCATGGTGAGGGGACTGAAGGATGGCAGGCCCAGGAATTGCTGTCCTGTTGTTCCTGTCACTGCATTCATTGCCGTTGCTTTCACCTTCAGAGTAAAAGCCAGGCAAAGATGCTGTCACCATTACCAAGGATTTTTTCTTTCCAGGGTTTTTTTTCCTTCCAAGGTTTCTTTTCCTTTTAGAGTTTTTTTCCTTCCGGGCCAAAACCACCTTTAGCTGGGTGGTTCAGTGAACCATGGCTTCACTGAAGTCAGTCCTTTTATGTATGGCTGCCTTTCCTTGGTGATGGTGAGGAACAGAAAATGCAGTGCCTGGCAAGCTCTGGGCCTTGGAAAGGGAAAGAGATGGCGAGGGGAAGCACTTCTGCTGCCAACCTCTACCTTCACAAAAAAATATTTCCTTGTGCCTGGGGAAAATCACGTGGGGAAAAATGTCTTTGCTCACGACTCCGGGACTGGTTTTACTGGTGTGTGGTCCTGCACCTCTCCCTCTCTTCTCTCTTCAGCCTCCTTTGCCAGCTTGCTCTCACACTTCCTCACAGCTTTCCCACCTGCCTGCTCTTCTTGCCCCAGGACATCTTCATAGTCACAGCCAAGCACCTTTATTGCACCAGCTCCCACTGAATCTCTCAGGCAGCACAGGTGTTCCTCCTGCTTTGTGTGTCTGTGCTGTGCATATTTTGCTTATTGTTTCAGCTCTTTGGGGTATCAGATGAGTTCACCAACTTCTTCATCCTAAGTGACAGGACACAGGAATCTGCACAGATCTAACACACAGTTTTGCTGGTACACAAGCTTTCCAGTTCACAGGATGTGCCACTGTATCCAGAAATTAAAAGCAAAAATTCTTTCTGAATGAGAGAAAAACTTAAAAACTAGCTAGACTTCCCTCAACTGGAAGAATGTCGTAAGTGAGTTTGGGAAGCTCTCAAATCCTGGCTCTGGGCAGACCCACCAGGAGTGCAGGCATGTCCTTGTGAATTTTTTTTTTTTTTTTTTGGTTCAGTGACAGTTCATTGAGCAGGAGATGAAACATTTCAGGCTGCCATTTGTCAGTGCATTTCTAACTAGCTGCAAAAATGAGTGCTTGTGTCTGAAGGAAAAAGATAGATAGGCACATGTGTAGTAATGGGAATAAGCATTTGGTCAGGAGGACAGTTCTCTCCCAGCTTGCTGGCAATGCTTGTGGTTTCTGTGGTCCAGGATCTCCTCTTACCACCTGTCTCAGCAAAAAATCGATGCAGATCCCAGCGCACACAGCCCAAACGCAAGACCAAAATGCTGTGCCAGTGCTGGCTCGCCAGAAGGGGTCACGTGCTGATGTTTTATCTGCATCCCTCCAGCCTGGGGGTCTCCATTCGGGTGCTGGCCCACTGTGGCAGGGCTCTGTCCGTGGGCTCCCAAGGGCTGTGTTGGGACTGCAGCTCTGCTGCTGCTGCTGCAAAGCTCTGCCGCTGCATAGGAGCCAGCACTGCTGTATTTTAATGGTCATTTGCATGGCACTGTGAGACAGCCCAACACCTCATAGCAGCAAGGAGGTTTGCAGAAGGACTCCAGAAATTACATCAAATGATAAAACACAGTATGAGGGTTAACTGGAGACCTTCCTGTAAGCCACACTTCACTCCCTCCCTGGAGCCTATCTGTGCATCCATCTGGGTGTGCTCAGCAGGCACAGAGGGCAATCTTGTTTCTGGAAATGCTACTGGTGGCCTCAGTTTTCTGAAGTCTGAACACATAACAGAATATTTGCATTTTTTTTCTTCCATCTCTTGTTCCCTTTCTGTTTTTTTTTCAGGAGCAAGTGGACCTTGAGAGCAATAATAACTACACCGGCACAGCAAAGGAAACATCTCGTGGTGTGAGTACTGACAATACAAACCCATCTTCTGAGCCGCAGTTCGAAAGAGTGGTTTTCTGTAAAAAGATAAAAATAGTGCCAAAAAACCCCTGCTCCTTGATGAGGCTCACAGAATGAAAATTAGCTCAGTGTTTCAATTTTTATTTTATTAGAAAGGTTTCCCCATTTTCTAACCAGCTATTGCAAAAGATTTGCCATTAGTAACAGAAGAAGCTTCACATCTGGTCGGGGTTTTGCTGTCAGACAAAGGGGAGGACTTTAGCGAGGCATTAAATGTAGATAATGGATTATCAACAGGGAGAACAGACCTTGGGAGGGTGGGTGTGGGGAGGGACGAGGGGACGATGAGGCATCAAGGGGCACAAAGGCAGCAAAGTCAGACATCTGGGAGGGCTGCGGATAGCTCCAGGGGGGCTGCTGCTCCCTCCTCGGGCGGCTGCGGCTGATCCCCCGATGCCTTCCAGACACGGCAGTCAAGGGGGAAATCAAATATTAACTGGTTCCTGCTCCCAACCTGCGTGAGGAAAAAGATGAGTGAAGCAGGAGGGAGACTGGTGGAGCCAGGAGAACAGTAGGAAGCCATGCAGAAGCCAAACACTAAATTATTAGTGAGCATGAGTAGCAAAGCTTTCAAAGGCAGCTTTGACAGAGACACTAACAAAATCCCTAGGGTAAACAAGAGCCTTTGTTAAAATTAGTGTAAGACCTATGTAGCAGCTTTGGTGGATTCAGAGAGCAGCCCTGGGATGGAAGAAGGTGAGCAGGAAGAAGCCAGGAGAAAACGATGTGCCTAGAAACAGCAGCGGGGAGACTTAGCGGAGCTGAACAAATCCGGGGAGGAGGAAGATTTGCAGTTAATTACGCTCCATCCTGCCCAGCAACCCCCAGCCTGGAGCAGGACCCCAGGCACATGGCAGGCCCAGAGCCAGAGCCAGCAGCCTGGGCAGCAGGTGCTAGGAAGCCGTGCCCAGAGGAGCACCACCATTGGCAAACACTAGTTCATCCAGAGCACCTGGAGCAGCGGGGTTGGAGCATCAGCAAAGGCTCTGTATGTCTGTCCTGGCCATGTGGAGCCTGAAGCCCAGCTCTATGCGTCTGTCCTGGATGAATCCTGACTCTGCACGGGTGTCCCATGGCACCCCTGCCTTCCCCTTCCTTTGTGCCTTGTATGTCGGGACCCTCCCTGGACACCACTGCCCCACTGCCCCCAGGGAAATGGGCTGGTGGCTTGGCAGCCCCAGGAGCCTCGGGGTGTGGGAGAGCCCACAGAGGGCCCTGTATAGACCAAAAACGGGAGAGCAGGAGCCAGAGCCAGGAGCCCCGGGGTATGGGAAGGCCAGGCTGGGGAGGACACACATGGGCAATGTATTGTTTTCCACCCACAGACCTTCTCCATGTCTCTGACACTGTAATAAGGACTCAGACGGGGAGGGAGATGCTTAGATATACAACAGGAAGGGAAGACCCTCTGGAACAGCCTGAACTGCTGGTTATTTGGCATTTCCAGTATTGCCTTAGAGACATCTTTGGGATCATGGCATCTTGCAATTTATCTCTCCGGTGTCTCCCACAGTGTGAATGCCAAGCAGAACTGGTCCTGTAGCATCTCAGTCCCCCAGCTGTCAGCAGAGTTTGGTGGCAGTAACCTTGTCCCCTCAGGAAACCTTGCTGGAAAGGAAGACATGGAGGGATGATGGGTGATGCTTGAGGAACTGGGCAGAGGAAGCCACGTTTGCCTAAGAAACAGCTGGGGCTCTCAGGGCAGGGATTGTGCCAGGTCTGCTGCCCGCACCAGGAGCTCTGGGGTCTCGTGGGCAAGGTGGTGGAAAGGGTCAGCCAGCTAAAGTGAGAGGATTTGGTCAAGCTCCATCCCTGGAGGACCCTGCCACGGCCACTGTGTGGGCCTGCACCCCGCTCTGTCCTCCCTGCTGTCAGCAGAAGCAGCACAATTTAAAAGCAGCTTTGGCTTCAGCTCCCCTGAAAGACGGGCCCGGGTCCAAAACCTACTGACGTCAAGAGCAGCCTGGCCCCGGCAGAGCCTGCTCGAGATGGTTTTGGTCTGATGAGAGCTCATCAGTCATACCAGAGCTCCAGAAACACCAAACAAAGGGTGGCTCAGCCCAAAGTGTTTGTATGGCCACGTTGCTATAGTGCCCGGGAACCTCGGGTTTTAAACACAGCCATCGTCACAGCAGGCTGGAGAGGGAGGGATGCTTGTCTGGGTCCCAGGCAAGGAAATGGAGACACAGAGCCATAAACCACTTGCCTGTGGCTGAAGGAAAGGAGAGCTCATGGGCTGTGAGCCTTCTGGGGCGCAGGCCAGTCCCTCCCAGCCTCCCCTGTTCTTGCAAGGGTTGACAAAAGGCCAACCTCGCAGTCTCTGGTGTTGCTGAAGGCCTCTTTGGTGTCTGTCTGGTCCTTGCATGGATGTGGAGACGCACGCAGCTAGGTAGTACCATGGGATGGAGCAGAAAGGTGGGAGGCATGGCTGTGCTGGGGGACAGGAGCATTGGAGGGGGAACAGCAGTCTGTAAATGAGCTATGGCAGCAGCTGACCAAGTCTGTAGGCTTTTTTTGGAGAAGACCCAAGCATGTTGCTCTGAACATCAGGCACGCAGCACACACCAAAGGGAGGCTGCCTGGCCCAGCCAGGACGGATGGCTGGAGGACACAGGGCAGGGAGCCACGGGCTGTAACAGGAGCTACTGCAACAAGCAGGCTGTCTTATTTTGCAGAGATTGGGCTTGCAATGCTAATGCTCTTGGTACCTTTCCAGCAGGGATATGCAGGAGCGTCCGGTGGGTGTGACTCAGCACAGGCAGAGCTGCAGCAGCGTCCCCAGCCGCGTCCCCAGCCCTGCACCGCTGCCCTTGTCCTGCCTGCCAGCGTGCCTGGCATGCTCCACCCCGGGCAGGCACTTGGGGGCCGGCAGCAGCCTTGGCCCAGCAGCAAGGGCTGGAAAAGGTGGGGCCATGGCAAGGAAAACCTCAATGCATCCACGAGTGGTGTCAGCCCCATGGGTGCTGGGTTTCTGTGGGTGATTACATTCCCTAAGTGCTTTTTCTGTAAGCTGTATAGGCATACATGCGGGGTCAGAAGTGACCCCAGCTCTTAGCAGTGGCTCTGGAAATAAGAGCAAGGTGAGAGGAGAGTGGTGGGGGTGTCCGTGCAGGAGTGATGGGGATACAGCTCCCAAGGACACACAGATCGAGACAAAAGCCTGCATGAAGTTGTACAGGCTTCATATGAGCAGTGTCCAATGGCAGAACAGCCATAAATCCTGCCCCAAAATGAGGTGCAGGGGGTGGCTGTGCTGTGCTTATGGAAGCACAGCGCTCTCCTTTGCCTGCGGCTCGTGGAAGAGCAAAGAGCCCTGCACAGCCAGGGCAGCCCTGGGGCCTGAGACTGGGTTTTTCTTATTTGGGTCTCTGTCTCGTAGGTATCTTCTCTGTATGACAAAAGCCCAGGAGGGAAAAAGCTATTAAAGATGTTTCCCATTTGTTGGTTTAGCTGATGGAACTGATAGTCGATAAGTTTTGCTGAAGCAGATGGAGGATGAACCCATGGAAAATGTACCATAGAAGGAGGAAGGATGCTGAGGCTTCAACAATGGCTTTTTATCCAAAATGTCAGCTGGTTATTGAAATTAAGTGATGTTAATAACAAAACAAACAGAAACTCTGGACAGCAAAACAGCCTGCTCCAGTCACATCACAGCAGCTCAGCTCACATCATTATCGTTTCTGTAACCACACCATAGGTGAGTCTTTTTGCCTCCCCAGGGTATTGAGGTAAAGCAAAGATCCACATTTCTAATGCCAAAAAGTTGCTTTATAACAATACCTACTTCCAGGTCTTTTTATTCAGCATGGGGAAGCAAACACTGGGCATGGGCCCAAATTGTACTTTCCTTTGTGGCTCACCTTTAAGAATTGAACAAATGGAGGATCTCAACATTAAAATAGAATACGACTGGAAACTTCATCAGGGATTGAACTCCCCTTGGCATGCCTGCGACCTTCCCTGTGGCTCTGCTCCCTGCGACCTGGAGCTTCACGAAGGAAGGAATTGTGGATTGTCCAGGAATCCCCACTGGCCACTGGGAGCGGGGTCCAGGCATCCGCTCACCGTGCCGGATGCGCTGCGCTGCTGAGATACGCCCTGACCTTTACAGGGATGGGCCTCGGAGGGTTAGGAAATCCTGGCCTGGCTGAGGGAAAATCCTTGTGCACAAATAAGCCTTGCAAAGCCCCCACTTTGTTGCAAGGTTCCTGCACTGCCTAGTGTCCCTATGGTGGGCACCTCCATTGGGGGAAAGTGAGGACGGGGAGAGGGCTTTGGGAAGCAGTGTGTGGCAAGAGAGCAGCCTTCCCACACCACCCACCCCTTTTTCTATCAGTGATGGGGAAAAGTCTGCTGGTGACTTCTGGGGCTGCTGTGTACCTGCTGGGTGCCTGTGCCTGCCAGTGGCTCAGAGAGCAGGGAGCAGACAGCTCCCTCCTGTGCTGCCCTCTCCCTGCTAACAGGAACTCTGCTGCACCAGCTCATGATGGTGTCCCTCCAGGTACTGGAGGGTAAGCTCAGGCTGAGCGGCTGCTTGGAGGGGAAGGGAAACCCAAACCACCCCCGTGGGGCTGGAGGGGCTACCTGGGCATCTCCTGACTAGTGCCAGTAGATGTGGTCCCTCCCTGGTGCCACATTTTATCCGTTCATGTCAAGAACATGGCTGTTTCCCTCCAATATTTCAACCCACACCATTACAAACTGGGATGGAAGGGCTGTTTCTTGCAGCAGGAACTGGGGAGAAAGGTCTTTTCCCTCCCAGCTCATAGTGGTGGGAAATGGTCCATGGGCAATGGCTCTTTAGGAACCTGTGGGAAGGGGCTTGGTGGCCTGAGCCCCCATCTCAGCTTTTTCTACCTTCTTCATCTGTGCTGCAGTAGCAACCAGAGCCCTCAGCTTAAATCCCAGCAGGTAGGACTATATTATCCTGAAGTTGGAGAAAGCAGGGCAGTGAGAGGGGAGAGACCTGCCTGGAGCCCTAGCTCAGTGGACGTCTGTCCTGCTGCCACTCCCCACTGCCATGCATCCCCACGTCCCTTTGCAGGCTGTGCAGGGGTGCCTTTCCTTGATTTCCTCACTGCCTTCTGCCTGCACCCCCAGCACCAGCCTCCTCTCCTCCTTGGCCTCCCCTCCTCCTGCCACCCTCTCTGACTCTCATCCTGGGGCTGGACAAACCACACACCTCCTGCCCTCGCCAGCAGCTGCAGCTTCGGCGTGCTTACATCCAGAGAGCACGGTAAATAAATCCTGGACGTATCCAGATTTATAACTTAATGGTCTGGCTGTAAAAAGTTATTTCCCTTTTCAGCCCTTCTGCAATAGGCTTGCCCCTCCTCTCCTCGTTTATTTGTTACTATGAATATTTGATGGCTGACCGTAACAAGAAGTTTAAATACCTTAATTCATTCTCTGGTACAGGCACATTGGCTGCCCTGCTGTTGCCAGGAAGTTGTGTGGCAGCCTGGGACTTGGGAGGTCTGGGGGGCTGTGCAGGCCTATGGAGGGTCAAGGAGGACTCACATGCCAGTATGGGCTGTGGGGTGAGACCTTGCAAAGGCTCGGGCAGTGACTGGGTTTTGGGAAGGCTTGGTGAGGACAGGAGGTGGCACTGCTACCACGGGCATCCCTGTTGCTGCCTTCACCCCTTGGTGACTCTTCCTTTCTTTCCTCAGCTCCCCTGCCCTCACTGTGTGTCCCAGTCCCTGTGAGGAGCACAGTTCTCGCCTGTCACCCTGCGGGGGCACAGGGACCTTCATCCCTGTACAACAGATCAGCAACAGAAAGAAAACGCATCCTCGCTATGTTTGCGCAGAGGATATTGGTCTGTGGGAGGAAGGGAAGAGCTGCCTTATTTCTCACGCAGGCTGGCTGCCAGCTCTGCAGAGAGATGGTCAGGGCTGTGGCCTTGTGTTGGGGCTGGCTGGCTGAAACCCACCATGAGCCATAAGAACAAAAGACCTGCAGTCCCTGTTCCTTGCTGGCTTGGCAGCTTGTGTGCCCAGGTTTGCACGGGTGTTTTCTCCTGGCAGGTGCAGCCCGCTCAGGCATGGCCCGTGTAACATCTCTCAGCAGTTCCACCACACTTTCTCCCCCTCCTGGCCAGGCACATGGCGAGCCCAGACAGCCCCTGCAGAGCAACACGAGCCCATGCTGAATCCAGCGCCTCGCGTCGCGCGCGCTGCACATGGAGGCAGGTTTCAGTGAGATCTAAGAGCATCCAGCTGACTCCATCCAGATTCATTGTCAGCACCTAGAAAAAAACCATCAAATTGGTGGGAATTCAGCTTGGTTTTTTTCTCCTGCTCCTGGGTCCCTGCCAGGGGTGTGGAGCGAAGCCACCCAGCCTGTCCTGCCCTCGCTCTTGCACCAGTCCACAAAGACTTAGCGCAGGCATTAGGAGTGCAGCGGCGCTGACAACCATCCCTCACACCGTTACTGGGAAAACAGAGCTCGTGGCCAAAACAGTGGGAGGAAAACGCCCTCTGGAATGGCACCTCCTGCACACCTCATACCACCCTGTGTTGCTATTATTTGTCAGGGGTCAGGAGAACCTGCAGTAGCCCAGCCTGTCCCTCTGCACGGGGACTTGCAGCTCAGTCGCTGCTGCCTGCCCCGAGCATGGCATGGAGGCTTCCAGGGCATAAATAATTCAAGAGCAGTGAAGAGGATTTCTTCCCCCCTTCCTCCCCTCCCTGGCTTATAACAAATGTTAATTTAATCAATCGGCAGTAAATCTGGCTGGTTGCTGACTCACGACAGATGGTGCCCCTGCGGGTTGTAGCAGCAGCTTCCCTCCCTCCTTTGGAGATGAACAATGCGGGAGCCGTTTCCTTGCTTTTCACCTTTTCCCTCTTTTCCTTCAGCTGGTACCAAACCGACACGACTGCAAAATACGTCCGAGGCTGCAGGCAGAGGTGCTGAGCTGGCAACAGGAAGCCCTGGCTGCTGGAGACTGGCTTGTACACGGCCCTGGCTGGACACAGTTTGGGGCTAATGAGGCCACGAGGTGCACAGGGCTCAAAGGTGCAGCGCTGGCACCGCCGCCGGTGTTTGCCAGCACCGAGGGGCTGTTGCAATATTCAGAAGCCCAGCAGAAGATGTTATCCAGGTGCAGAGAGGTTCACCATGCTGGTGACCTTGTGCTTCTGAGACAGTGGGAGCAGGACCCTGACAGGGATCTGTCCCTCAAAGCCCCCCACCCCACTCTTCATCCCCCACAACCCCAGACGGGAAGTGAGAGCAGGGCAAGGCTTCCGAGGGCACCGAGGCTTTTGGGAGTGTGGGACAAGCAGTGTTTCAGCAAGGGGATTGATTTTAACAGAGAAATTAATTACTTTCTGGTCATCATGTGTGCTGGTGTGCTGGTGGTGCTGGTGTCTGCTCACCTGAATACAGGTCATACTCCATTGTCTGGTTGAGGAGTTTGCTTAGAAATGGGAGAGAAACAAATCTCCCCATGATGTGCCTGGCATCAACACGCAGCTACCTGAGGGTGTTATTCTCTTGGGCTGACAGAAAAAGAGGAAAGCAGCTAGACAAAACTGTCTGGAAACAAATATAAAAGTACCAATTACTGCTAAAACAAGCTCACATTTTTGCACTTTTATCAATCTCTGGTAATGTTTTGACCTGTGTAACAGCAGGACAAGGAGGATGTGATGAGACCAAATTGGAAATTGTATGTTGAAATGTTCTCCTAAATGAAAATTGGCTTACAATGAAATGGATTTTTTTTCTGCTTCGACATGTCCATTTTTGCTTACAAAAAAATCAATGATAGCTTAAAAAAATTAAAACATTTCTTCGAAAGTTTAATGGGGAAGAAAAAAAAGAAAAGCCTTTCCATGATGAATGTACCGTTTTCATCAGATAAAACCTATTAAGATGAGCTAGAAAGCTTTTACTTAGTGGGTTAAAAAGAAAATTACTCCAGTGGCCTTTTTTTGCTGAGATCAAGAGCAGTATGTTTAATATCTGTTACAGCCTCTGTCAGGAGACTACCTGCTGCCTTGGCAGGGGATGCAGTCAATTATCTAATAGGTCCTTCCTGCGGCAGAGCGTCAGGTTGCCTCGGTGCTGCCAGGGCCAGGGGGGATGAAAACAAGGGTTCTGGTGTAGCCTCCCCACGTGTGATGAAAAGGGGGGGCTGTGTCGGGACTCCTGCAGAGTGCTGCTCCCCCCAGCACTTTGTTGTTTCCCTGAAGGAGGACCAAGACCCAGTTTTGAAATGTGCACCAGGAACCAGCTGCAGGCGGGAGCACCTGACATTGGGGTTTCCTGAAAAACAGGTGGTGAATGCCCAGCTCCCAGTGAGGGGTTTGGCTTTGACTGGCTTTAGAGTCCTCATACAGCTTTTGGTGAGAGGAAAAGACCTTTATTCTTCATCTGTTGTTCTGTGTTTCCTCTCCTCGTCGTGCCAGACACCTGCTCACCATTTTTTGCAGAATTGTTCCATTTGCTGCTTCAGCCTAGGTTGGGTGTCTCCCACAGATGCCCCGCAGAAACCTCCTCTCCTGGCGTTGATTTTCCCTCTCCATTGGTCCTCATCTCCCTGAGGAAGGGATGGTGTCTTTCACATCTCAAATGCCATCCAGACCAGGACCAGCAGATAATTAATAATGGAAAACACCACGACCATTCCTTGGATGTCACTTACCCTGAAATGGGAAGCAGACGAGGGCTGTGAATAGCAGCACTTGCTGTGGAGAGTGCTCTTTCAATACATTGATTTCATGTTGCACAGCTCCCTAAAGAGTGTGTGGGGTTTGCTCACAAAGCTTTGATTTGGCTAATCAGCAGGATTATCTGCTGCAGCGTGTCTTGGGGCTCTTGGAAATGAAAGGAATTATAAAAGTATATTCATATATTACAACATCTACTTGCCAGCGGCTCCTGCCCAGCGTGGGCCCTGGCACCCGCCACAGGGGAAGCTGGCAGAGCTCCCAGCACCTCCAGCATCTCCCTCCTTCCCTGAAGAGTCCCTGTCCACACTCTGTCCTGGGGTGAGATTGCTGCTGCAATCCCATTTATTATCACTTTAAGTGCTACCTGGAGTGTTTCTCTTCCCAGCTATAGGAGGAATGAATGTCCCTTCCTTCAAGAACCCAAACACCAAACAATAGGGTAACCCAGGTGATGAAAAGGAATATCCAGACTTCTGGTTCTGTTGGGTTTTTTTTATGTGACTTGAATTTCTGCATCACCCCCATAGGGCACATCAGAATACCACCATCCCAGTTTGCATGACACCAACACCAGTGAGTTTTCCCAGTCCCTGCCCTGTCCCTGTCCCTGTCCCTGTCCCTGTCCCTGTCCCTGTCCAGCTGATAATCATTATCAGCCAGTGGTTTGTTTTAAGGAAGCTCCAATCTGGGCTCCAGTGCAGGGTTTAATGCATTTTAAATTGCCTGGTGCTTGCAGCTGGTGTCCCTGTCCTCCAGCAAGAAGGTTTCCAGGGCACGTGTCACCCACTGAAGTAACATGTCTTTTCTACCCCAGTGTGTGGCCCTGGTGTTGTGGAGTAACTAATCCCTTCCCCAAGGATTCAAATGGCTCTTGAGGCAAAACACATATGACGTGTTTTCTGTATGATTTTTAAAACCTGCTTTTAAACCTGCTTGTGGAAACCTTGAATTTCTGCTAGACCACGATGCTCTGGAGGGAAACTGCATGGCAATTAAAATGCTACCGTTGTTCTGTTTCAATTAGAGGTCCTCTTAATTGCCAAGTCTTCAAGGTTTTTAAACTAGCCTCTGGTGAAAGACTGCAGCGGCGTGTGGAGATAGATTGTGCTCACATGTCATCTCACGCCAGCAGCCATTGGAACAGCTACTCCACTGCAACCACATCGGGCTATCACGGCGTGCTTCTTTATTTCTTTTGTCACTGTTGTTCATTACCAAAGAGCTCGGCTGCTGTTCAACAAAGCACTTAAGGCCTTGCTTCATTTGCAGTGAAGTCAATTCCCTTTTGCGGTGCTGCAGCATGTCTACATTAAGGGTTTGTGTGGAAAGAACAGCGGATCGCCGCTCTGTCACTCCTCCCAGTCTCAGCAAGCTGGAAGTGATGCTTTACCTCCCAAACTGCAGACAGCAGGACTGCTTAAAAAAAAGTGTGCATATTCCACACATATTCTCCAAAATACACCTATTTATTTGAATTTGTTCCTATTCAGAATTAGAATGAGGGTTTCCATACAGATTCTTATGTTCATTTGACTGGTTAAGGAACAGTATTGTAGTCTCTTCCCAAAACTTTAACTGTTGTCCTTCCTTTTTCAGGCATTCCCGCTGCCCCTCAGTGCACCAGTTCTAAAGGGGCATGCATCTTTGGGGGATGCACTGTGGGATGAAAAGGAGCTGGACTGCTATGGTTGATTAGAGGAAAATTATTTCCATGTGCACAGAGGTTACTGCTTGCCTGGGAAGGGGATATGGAAAGGAATCAGTGCAGAGATCCTTAAAGCTTACGGCACGCAGAGAGAAACAGTGTGGGAGGAAGAGGAAGGAAGTTTGCAGAGATGAATTTGGGGAGGCTGATTTAAATAAATCCCAAAGAAGGGTTTTCTCACAGGAAATATATTTATTGGATCAAGAAGGCAATAAACCAAGCAGATGATCCTTATCGAGGCTTCTGTGCTCGGGGGGAGCGGGGCCAAAGGCAGCCACGATGATAACATGGATGACCTCAGTGATGATTTGCTGTGAGTGACACACTGAAGTTTTACACGCTTCTCAGAAGCCCTGTCATTCAGCCACTCTACTTGCTATAAAAAAGGTTAATTGATGCAAACCACATTTTTTCCACCAGCATGTGCCAAAGCAGCCAGTGTATTATACACACACAAAACAACAACCAGGCTTTCGCATGGCTTGAATTAGATGGATGACAAGAGCTACCAGGGGGAGTCAATTAAGCTGCAACCTTGGAGTCAAACTTGCAGATTTTATAACAGTGCCTAGTAAATAATGGGTACTTGCACATCTCCTTTCACTAAGAGGCACTAGCATATGTCTTTGAATATGTTCTCCTGGTAATTGCACAGGGAGCATACACATTTGGTCCTGTTGTCTACCATGAATAATGCATAGCGAAGAGGGGGGAGCCAAAAGTGCCGAGCTGCTCGGTTTTAGATGGACTTTTTTATCATTGTTATTTAGATGTCACAGCCGTTCTCCTAAAGAATTGTTTGCGTCCTTTGTCACTGCAAAAGTGGGCTTACTTAGTGGGGAAACAAAAAAATGAACCATGGACTAAAGCTAATCTGAGATTATCCATGCAAATTGGCAGCTGAGATTCAGATGTGAAAATCTACCCCCGATAAAAATGACTAAGAGGATTTCTGCTGAATTTCGTTTTTTTCCTGACTCACTAATCCATGCTGGGGGAAAATCCTCCTGTCCGGTCTTGTTTAGGTTAAGTAACATTAATAATGTTGAGCTGAGGACGACAGGTATCGGGATCCATTTTAAGCGCGTGCTGCACTGCTGCTGCGCTGCTCACAAAGCACAGGCTTTGCTTCTCCCCTCAGTATTCCCCACATTTGTCTTAAATCAAAAAGGTTAGTCAGCACAGGCGGCTCCTTTGCTTTCAACCTGCTGGGTTTTTTTTCTTAAAACTCCTACTCAAAAGGGAGAGTCAATTCAAAACCCAGGAAGCCTAAGGGCTAAGCAAGCTGCCTGGGGAAAATAGAAAGAGTATGTGTTTGCAGGCTGAGGTTTGGCTATCTTGTAGGAGCCAGAGCTCCAGCTGTGTCTGGATTGTACCTTCGCAGTATTAGCACGCAACGGGAGCATCTTTTGGAGACATCGCCATGCTGGCTCTGCCTGGCGCCAGCAGCCACGGCAGTGAGGAAGCAGCAATGCTCCCAGCCATGCAGGCAGCTTGGGTCGCCATTTCCAAGGAAAATTTGTTTAAAATCCAGCTGGCCAGTTAGGCAGTTACTGTACAACAATTTCCATCGTTCATAATACAACAGGAGAGTTACCTCCCGCAGCAGTGGCTAAACCTGTGCGAACGCGTTTACAGCAGCTGAGGTGGAGGCTGCACACGCCGACGCTCCTGGGTTCAGGATGTGATTGCTTGTCCCTTGTAACCACCTTTAACTGCTTTGTTACAGCACGTGCCACACAGATTGCTTGCTTCAGTTCAGTTAAGCTAAAGCAGACTGTTACTTATTAATATCAAGGGCTATATTTTTTTCCTGCAACAAATATGCTTGAAGCCCTTTGGGGATCCTGAACAGTGTGTGCTGAGGTGCAGCTCCCAGTAGGGTTTCACTCAGGGCTTAGGATAAATACACACCAGCAGCTATAACTCCTGAAATGTTGCTTAAGTCAGCTCAGCACACAGAGATGCTGGACCTTCCCTTGGAACAGGACTGGGGATGCCATGCAGCTCTTGGTGTGGGCAGGACTGTCACGTAAATAGTCCTTATCACAGGACCTGGTGGCAGACATTGGAGGGAGGGGAAAACACCACCAAACACCACCTGATCACCCAAGTAGGGTGGCCATGCAGTGCCATGGGTCCAGGACAGCTGCCCTGGTGTGGGGTTGGGAGCAAGGGCCTGGGCAGCCTTCCTAGATCACCACCAAACCTCCTTGGATATCCATCCCAGCCTTGTGGTATAGGGGCTGGAGAGGAAGGAAACAAAAATTTGTGTATGATTTGTTGTATTTTTCAAGGGATTTTGGGTCTGCTTGCTTTTAATTTCATTAAAATCCCAGATATTTGGACGCGTTCCATGGCTGACTGAAAAATGAGGGGGCTGGAAAGGATTATGTGAAAAAGTTGTCAACATATTCCTCTTCCCACACTCTACGCTTCCCCAAAGTGCCCCAAAAACTCCAAAAATGTCAATCAATAATAATTAGCCCATCAGACACAAGTGAGAAAATTCAGGCCCATGAGCCGGCACGTCCCCCCTCCCCGCGAGCGCCGCCGCGAAGCCGCCGGGTACCGTGCCAGCCTGGCAGCCTCGCCGGGGGCGTGGGAGGATTTGGACGCGGCAGCAGCCTCAGTGCCAGCTCTGGGCACCAGCAGCTCTGGCAGTGACAGCCATTTCTTCAGATTCCTGTGGCCCGCAGGGATGCGGAGGCTGCGGGGCACACGGATGCGCCCCCAGGGCCCCGGGCTCCCGGGGGGGACCCGCAGCAGTGGCCTTGTGGCCGGGTGGCTGGAGGAGGGTGACAACACCCCACTCTGCAGCTCATTCCCCTGCGTGCCTGGGGAATCCAGGGGATGTGGCCTGGCAGCCAACATTAGCATCCAGGCAAAGCTACGGGCAGGAACTGTCTTGCTTGGATAACCTCGAAATGTCAGGGCTGCATCTCACCTGCTCCCATAAGCACAGCTATTGATGCAGTAGCATTTTTTAATCCCAAAAGTGAGCTAGATTTCAGGAAAAGCTTAGAAAGAGCTGCCGAGGCTTGTGCCAAAGACATTTGGGAAGGAAAGAGCATTTCTACCCCCCATCCCCCCACCCCCCGCTCAGCTGACGAGCGCAGACCCCACCACTTGCTATTAATCACACGTTGGTAGCACCTGGCTCCAGTACAGGGTTTTTTCCTCTAAAGAAATTCCTCTGAACTAATGAATGCCATTTAGCAAGAGTGTGTCAGAAGCCTGAATGCATCCAGGAAAGCATCCCTGGGCAGAGGGGCTTTCTTTCAGGGTTCAAAATCTGTTTGACATGTTTTAACCCTTAGATGCCTGGAAAAGGTCTGTGTTTTCTATAGGAAACCTGCCATTTTACTGTCATCACATAGATTTACGAACACATAAAAAAAGGCCCATGTTACAAGTTCAGCTCTTGGAATGGCCACCTTTTACGGGGCAGTAAACAGATAAAATGCCTTTAGTCTTCCTCTGTCATGGTGGGATTTCACTTTGCACTCTCACAGTGACTCTGTTCAGGTCTGGTGGGGGCATTATTCAGCTGCAAGGGGACCCAGAGCTTCCAACTTCTGGTAGGTATAAGCAGCTAAAACCACCCTGTTTCCCAAACAAAAGCTGGCATGCACACACATGAGCACGTCCCCGCACGCAGCCACGCTGCAAATGATGCAACCACTGCTGGAAATGCATCAGGGCCCCAGAGGGAGCCGCTGGCGACTGGTGATCCTGGAGGCTGTCAGCTCCTGCTCTCCACAGCAGCAAGAAACTGTGGTCAGATCACCATGTGTGGGGGATGTCACAAAATCAGGACAAGCAGTGTAGCTAGTGGAAACCCTGATATATTTCACTTTGAGGACTCAGAGAAGGTTTTTATGAGATTTTAATTATCCCGTGTTTTAATTATTGATTGATCCATCCCCCAGTGAAGCAAGACTGCCAAAAAGGGGGTTTTGGGACAGAGTAAAGCCCATCTGTGTCTCTCTGGGTGTTAGTTGCTCGAGGCACATTCAGTAGGGCTGTTCCCTGTGCACTAAAATGCAGGCAGTATGGAAAGGAGCCTGGTTCTTTACTAAATACACTGCAGGCATCAGTCCATCAGGGGTGATGTCTTTAGCCTTCTGCTGATTTTCCATCTTTTAGGACCACTGGTCATCAGAGGCTGCTGCCTCTGACCCATGGCTGGCAATGCCCTCCCCTTCGGGGAGCTCGCTCTGAGCCCCAGCGCTGGCACAGACTTCCCCACGTCTCTCCCTTCCTTCTTCTGCCTCCCGCTGCTCTCCTTGCATCTCTTCCCTCCTGCCCGTGGCCCCTTTGGTGCCCCTCTTTGCCGCCACGGAGCCCTGTCCCCCAGCAGTGCCCATGGGCTGGCACTGCCACAGCCATGCACAGGCTTTGGGGCTATGGGGATCTGATGCCTTGAGATTTAGCTCTTATATTCTGTATTGCCTACTGTAAAACTCGGAAGTGTCTTACAGCCTGCTGCTGCAAAGTCCCTAGGTTTGCGCCCCAAGGACACCTAGGCTGTCCTGGGCCCAGAAATGTGTAAACCAACATCTTGGAGAAGGGGGGCTGAGCTTAGAGAACTTACATCAGTAGCTAAAGTTCTAATTGGCGAATTTATGCTGATATGCAAATGGACCAGACCTATAAAAGTGTGAAGAACTCGTGACTTGTTGTCCATCTTGGGGTCTATTTTGGAAGTAGCCTCTGGGCTCCCCAGGGTGTACCTTTGAAGGTCTTTCAGGTGAATGTCACCTTTAGTCCCTTACTCCTGTCTAGTCTCTGTTTCCAGGTAGCCTCTTCAGGCATCAGACCATCCCAGCTTGCCCACACGGATGCGCTGAGTGAGAGGCAAAAAGCCCATGGCCTGCAGAAGCGCCAGTGGTACCTGCCCCAGCAGGGCACCGAGACCACCGAGGCCCTGCCCCTGGGGACATGGCCAGGCTGTGCCAGGGGCTGCTCGAGGGGCTGGGCACCACGTGCAGCTACACACCTGCACTCAGGATGCTGCACATAGCAGAGAGGAGCGCTGCACACCCGTGCCCGGCATACAGTGCTCAGGACAGACAGATGGACAGATAGACCGATGGATGCTCAGCTACAGCATCCCAAAACCTCTTTGTCCTGCAACAGTAGAAGCAGCGAGGGGGCTTGTGCTCTGGCAAGGGAAAGATTGTCCTATAACAGCCCATTTTGGCCATCATGTGGAAAGGTAGGAGGCACTGGTTTATTTATTCCCAATGCCCTCCAATACCCCCAAGCCTTCCCTCCTTTGGGGGCAGCACTGCCCAGCAGGGTCTGCACCGCCAGGTTGCACCCTGTACCCTGAGGGTGCTGGGCCACCCCCTGCCCTGCAGCTCTCCCCTGCAAACAGGGAGGTGTGTGCTTCATTTTAGCAGCACAAGGAGTCCCACAGGGGCTAATTATAACTCCTAGGATTTTATCAACAATTAGCTCAGCACGGATGGTCACATATCTGCACAGCGCCAGCTGTTATTATCGGCTGGGCTGGTAATAATGCTGGCTCCTAATTTTCCCAAATATTCCCCATCTGAAAGCCTTTCTTTTGGTTACTCACAATGCTGCCGAACTTTGAACCATTTAGACAGACCTTCTCCATCCCAAGAATCTGCCTTCAAGGAGATTTTATTTATGTCTAGAAAGATTTCATTCAGGCTAAGACAAAGATATGGCTTTGCTCATGGAAAGCGCTCTCTGGTTTTAGGCAGCTCTGGGCTTTCCCTACTTTGACTTTGGCAACTGGATACTTTGCAAATGTGGTTTTTTAGAGTACAGAGCCCATGTAACTCACTGCTGAGCAATCTCAGGAGTCAGAGGAACTTTGTGACAGGGCAGGAGGTGGTCAGGGCAGGAGGTGGTCACAGCATCATGGCTTCTGGCTTGCTGCTTCTCTCTGAAGCCACCAGCATAGGAGGTTTGCTGCCATTAATCTCTAGTGTCTAGCTGCTTTTTTTCCAGCCCAGTTCTATACTGAGAGAAACCCAGCCCTGCAGTTCAGTGTTCATCTCTTGGGGGTCTAACACAGGAGGGAATGCTAGCAAGGAAGCAATGAGGCACATGGGCACCACAGGAAATGTGCTGCAAAGCCCAGCGCTGTTGGGGCAGAGTGGCTCCAGCTGAGGGGTCTGCAGCGATCCCTGTGTGATGGGATTGGACAGACCATGAGGATGAGGGGAGCTTGGGCAGGGATAGCAGATTGAGAATCCCTAGGGAAACCGCCTCTCCTGAAAGGTGTCAGGAGTATTTGGACTGAGCAGAGATGAAGGGCAGTGCATTTCTTGGCACCACATCACTGCAAGCACCTCCAGGGAGCAAAGGGGTGAAGATGCAGAGAAAATTGGGAAAGAAAGGGGAAGAACTGATGGGGGAGAGCTAGCAAGGAATGAAAGGACAGGGTGGAGACATAGGGCTGGCAGGATGATTAGCACCAGATGGCAGGTATCAATTATTTACCATTTATGTACAATAAAAAAATACAATTTAAGGATGGGAAGAGCATGAAACAAGCTCAATAGCAATTCAAAAGCATATGGAAATAAAATGCAGCAAATTAAGGGGTTGTAATAAATGTGCATTGCTGGTTGTAATGCCCCTGAAAGAATTATAAATTTGAAGCCTTTGTGAATTACACTTAAAAATAAATGTAACATAAAAAAGAAATTAGGTACACAAATAACTTTACATTCAGGCATTTATAAAATAAAATCTGTTTGCAGCAGCTAATTAGGAAAAGGGCTCTAATGAGCCTCACTCTTCTTTACCTTAGAGACAAGGCTGAAATGTTAAAAGTGGATATAGGTATGGTGGGTGCCATTAAAAACTCAACTTCCCTAACTTTCCAGTCATTTCAGAGATGATTTATCTCTTTTCCAAAGACTGGAGCTGAAATTGCAGTGCCATTAAACCTCTGCTGTGTCTGGAGAGGCCATCTGTACCTCCCTGCGAATGCCCCGATGCTGGCACCACCTTCCTTTAGTATTGCCACTATTACTCAATTGCTGGATCAATAAATTAGCATTGACTAGTGGGAAAAGACACGACTACCCTGAGCTTGAAATGTGCAACTCCCACTGAAGATCCTGAGTTGCTGTAGGTGGTATTTTTTGGTTTACCACAGGATGGGTACTGCTGGAGTTGGCAGAATAATCTTAGCACAGTGAGCAGGGCCAGTGCCACCCAAGCCACAGGCTTTGTGTAAAACAGTATGTCAGAAACAAAACAAGGTCAAAGCAGATTACTCCTTTCTAGTGGATTAGAAATTTTCCATCAAAATATCATTAAACTGATCACTTCCCACAGAGCATTTTGCTTTTCAATAGCCAATAGCTTTTCAACAGATGTACAGTGAAGGCAAATCAGCAGTGATCTTTGCTTTACCTCCCCCCTCATCCCCCCCCAGATTATTGGCAACCACCTTGATGTTCTCCACAAATGATGCTTCACTGGGCAGAAGCATGGGGAAGGTTTGTTCAGCACTTAAATTGCATTTTCCACCTTTCTTTTCTAAAGAGCACTGGTAGCAAAGGAAGCAACTGTCAAAAGGGGCAGCCTCATGTCCTGAAGTTTTTGGTGTGGAAAACCATTTTGAGAGAGGGGATGTCCCACTGAGGCTGTGGGCAGAAATGCTGATGGGCAGGATGATGGGCAGAGTGGCTGCTCCCAGCCTGGAGAAGCCTTGTCAGGTGAGATGGCAGTGGCCGGGCTGCAGTGATGCCTTTTCTTGGTCTTAAAATCAAGAGCCAAACACAGTTAGAAGGGAAAAAGGGGTTTTACCTCGGTATTTATTTTAAGGATCCTTGGTGCACGCCATCCAGGTGGAGCACGCTGGAATGCACATCCAAATGCACACCCACAATAGTTTGGGTATAACATTATAGGCCTTACCAATTAACATATCTATCAAAGATTCCCCAATGAGAGGCTGAGCGAACCCCCCTCCCTGAGGAACTTTCCCCCCCTGGCCAGGCCTATCTCAGTTTACAAAATGTGTTCCAGAGAAGACCTTGGTATCTGAGGCTTCTGAGATGTTTGGTCTCCTGGCTTAGTGGAATTTTGGGTCTATGCTGGTTATCAAACCTGAAGAATTAGAAGTATGTGGGCTAAAAGGCCCTTAAGAATACATAAAAGTTATATAAAAGGGTATATAGAGGGGTATATATAAAGAGCAAAAAAACCATCATGGCATCAGCAGGACAATGGTATGGGCCACAACCCATCCATGTGGATGGAACAGAGAGACATCACTTGCCCTAAAGTTCTTGCATTCGCCTCGCACACCAGCATCCCTTCCATATTTTTGAATATTTAATCTATGCGGCCTGGTTGCCATGGGAACCCTCATGTAGAGATCTGGACTTTGGGTTAATCAGAAGGATCCTTCCCACGGCTGGGCAGGAGCTGGGCTCCCCCCCCTGCAGTACCAGCACCGTTCCTTGCGAAGGGGTTCGCTCTGTCCCGCTAAAGGGTATTTTAGTGTCAGCCTCTAATACACTGTCACCTAAGCTTTGGGAAATCCTCTCCCTTACACTCAGGTAATTCCCACTGGAATCCTGGGCTGCTCCAGAGTACTCATTGTGGAAAAAGCTCTTCAACAAGAAGTCTAGGAAATGTCTGTGGCACCTGGTCAGACACCACAGGACAGCTCTAGTTCCCACTGCACACGCTGCCAAGCAAGAGAATGGAGACTATGAGCAGCCTGCTGGGAGAAAAGGGCTCTGAATTCTCATGATGCGCTGAAGGCAATCATTCCCTTGCTCATTTCAACACCTCTGTAGGCAGCAGGGACTCAGGCTGAGAACACAGAATAAAGCACACAGGTTATCAGCAGAGCTGAGCCTCTCCAATTTGGCCAATATACACCAGTGTGTGTGAAAGGACAAGTCCACTTAGGAATTTCATAATCCTTTCACAGATCACCTTTTTTGTCTTTCTTTATTTTCTGGTTTGTGGTGTAAAGTGCTCAACGTGCTGTGCAGCACAAGCAGCTGCACCTCCTGCACAATGGCAAAGAGATGCTTCCCTCAGTTTGAGCCCACTCCAGCAGACTCCTACTCCCACACAATTCCCATAATTCATCCTCCAGCCGAGCTACTGGGAACCACAGTCTGATCGAAGTACGGACTTCTCATCCCATACAGTTGTCCCAGTTACCCCCCAAGAGGTCCATCAGCCACAGGAGGTGTCCAAGAGTAGAGATGATGGTGGAAAGTCAGCACTGACCATGGCCACAGTGCCTGGGCACAGGGTCTCACAGAGCAGGAACCAGTGGTACACAGTGCTTTACTGCTCGTAACAACTGGGATGTGTTAGTCAGGTCATCCTTATGGCCTCATCCAAAGTTTTCATCTGGAGGATTTTACATTACTAACCTTTTAGTGGGAGCAAATTGGTGGCTCTTGCTCTGCTTTTCTGGCCACTTTCCCCTTGTGTCACCCAGGGAAGACAAGGTGTGACTGGTCACCCCTGTGCCCAACCCCTGACAGAGGCGAGGAGAAGGAGAGAGGTCCCTCTGCACAGGCTGCACTGCTCTCCCTTCTCTTCTATTTTTAGATGTCTCCTCCCACTCTTGTTTAAATATATTACCTAGATCCCTAATATTTGCCAGCTGGGGGTAGTAACACTGGCTCCCAAGGTGCCTGCAGCATTTACACAAAATTAGGCAATGGAAGAAAACTGTCTCAGCAATTACGTGAGAGATGATGGTGAGCCAAAAAGAAAAATGTATGCAAAAGGTGTGCTCTCCTGCCAACAAATTAGAGTTAAATTACAGAGTCCAAGAGCCTTCAAATAACTTAAACGTTGTATTACAAATTTAGTTTCAATTAACGAATTAAATAGGAAAACAAATTTATTGCCTAGCAGCTACCATAGGAGGTAAACAGCAATGACCTTCTCTCCTGTCACCAAGTGACACAGTTAATAAAAAACCCAAATTAAAAAAATTTCATCAGTGCTTGCACTCTGCAGCCCTCCTCTGCTCTGAATCGGCCCAGGTGCTGGGGCTGGCCAGCACCGGTGGGTGGATGCCACACAAGCCTCTCCCAGCTCCTCTGCAGCCCTGCCTGAGCCTTGGCACAAGCTAATTGTTACTCTGTGACCTCCATCCTCCTGACCGGGGCCAAGACCCAGCCGTGCTCAGCTCTGCTACGGCCACTTGCAAGCACCGTGGCTGCAGGGAACAGGGCCAGGGCCCAGAGCATCCCCCAGCTTGGGTGCTGTGACCAGTGGGAGCAGATCCACCCCGCCACGTCCCCTACAACAGTGTTTCAGCAAACAACTCGCTGCCGACTGCCCTTTTTTATTACTTTACAGCACAGTTTTTCCTCAAATTTTATGGCATTTCATTAGAGCCGCCAGAAGGTGATACTGCCCCCTTTCCAGAAGTGAAATAAATTCAAGTTTTATCGCTTCTGGAAATGCTGGAACAGCTGTCAGGACATTTGATGGATTTTCTCAATTACAGGACTTGTGGAGCATTTTATACTTACATCCGCACCCAAGTCTAATATACTGCACTAGATGTTTGTTCCCCCTGTTATCTCTTTGCATCTCCCTCCCCAATAATGGTCAACTTGTTATGTTTCTCTTAATTCCTTTCTTTACTGTAACCTTTTTTTCTCCACAATAATCATCTAGTGTTTTCCTTCTTTACTTCTCAATAACATTTAACTTCTGTATGCAAGCAGGCAGTGACCCCAGAGCTGGTGAGTGCCCCCATGGCAGCTTAATCAAAAGATCACTTCCCCCCAGTCCTGGTAGCTTTCGGGTTGGATGCCATGGGGACAAACTGAGCGAGGAGGACTGACTCCTCTGTGCTGTCCTGTGCCTTCTGGGCACAATTTCCTTGGAAACAAAGCTCCTCTCTACCTCCTCACTGATTTTGGAGCTTCCCAGTGCAGGCAACACCCCACATGCAGGGACCCATCACCATCCACAGGTCCCCTTGTCTGGGCCAGGGAGCGCAGGAGGAGGCCCACAGCCATCTCCACATCCTGAAGACATCCCTGACAGATGGATGCTCATTTCCCAGTGCTCCCAAGGGAGCCCTTCTCATCTGGGCTGCTCCAGGGACTGTTTTCCAAGTGATCTATAAGAAATAATTTCTCAGGCTCTTCTCCACCCTGTCATGTACCTGACAGGCTGTATCAGCTCACACGCCACCACAAACAGATTCCGTACTGATGGAGGCATTATCTCCTTGTTGCATCTTTCAGTGAGGATGCCCCACCAAGGTTTAGGGATTGATGGAGATATGTATTTTTGCCAGGGTAAAATTATCTCACCTTACCAATGAAATGCACAAGGATGCCAAATTACTACACCTTTCCCTTCTTTTTGTTTGTGAACCAAAGTGGAACGACAGCTCAAGGTCTGCAGCTTCCCGAGGCAATGAGCAGCACAGGGGTTCAGACAGGAACGTCCCCTATGAGCATCCTCCCTCCAAAATGAGGGGAGTGCTGGGGGCAACAGAGCTAAGCACTGTTGAAAAAGGCTGCTACTGCTTTGTGTCACTTAAAATAAGCACTTTAAATCCATGCCTTCCTCCGAGGCACAGGGAGAGGAAATCCTGCAGAAACAAGTGCCCCAGCATTGCCTGTACTGCTAGAAAAAGTTGCAACAGTAAAAAAAAAGCACGTGTGTTTTGAGGTTTGCCTCATTTAACCCAAAACTTCAACTTTTTGAGAAGATGGGGGCAGCCAGGGAGCAGGATGAGGTGTCCACTCGCTGTAGGAGCAGGACTGAAATAGAGTTGAGATGAAAATGTAGCCCATCCTAGAGGAGCACTTGTACCCTCTCGTTGCCAAGATCAGTCCCCCCCTGGGTTTTCCACCTCCCCCCCACCTTCCCCCCCCCCCCTGCCATCCCACCCGTGAGAACTGACGGAGAAATCTGAAGGAGTGGCTCCATGCAGAACACCGCAGATCTGCAGCAAATTTCCACAAGCCAAGGTGTGATCCCAGATTTATTCAAATTAGAACAATTAAAGCAATTAAAGGCAAAGAAGTGCTTGGGGAAGGGGGGAATCTACTACCAAACAGACTTGCTATTACAGTCTATCAAATTGACACAAAAAGATTAAAAAGCTGATTTACATTAAAAAAAAAAAAAAGGAATAACAAAAAGACTGGCATTCCCTAAAATAGATAACACATCCTGCTGAGAAAATCACTCCACACATAAAAGAGAAGCAAAGGTGATTACATATAACAAAACTAATCTCTATTGCTTTAATCACCTCAGACCATTTCACCTGCTTATTTGGAAACTGTTAACCCAAGGAAAAAATTATTGTGAGGACGTCCTCATTTCCAGTGCTGTGCTTGAATGGGCTTGTTTTCCTAGACATCCATCGCCGGTGTCTTTAACAACAGCCATTGCTCCGCAAGATAAATGTTTGCTTGAGACTATTCTGTAGTTAATACATATATTCATGACTCAACCATAATGCAGCAAGGAAAGAGGGTACCAGGAAGCCGTGAATGACCCACCAGGGTCATGGTAGGAGTCTCTCTGTCCTACTACTGCCACAGGCAGCAGTAAATTTTGCCCAGATTTTACGGGTGCATAGTGTGGGGGCCTGGTGGGTGGCCTAGGCACAGGGTGCACAATAGTAGTGCCCTGACTGTTTTCTTCCTAAAATCCTGACTGGCAAGGTCAGGATGGAGCTTACCTGGGACTGCTCACAGAGCTAGCGACATGAGTCTGTGGGATGAGCAAGATGAGGGATGATTGTCTCTCCTTTCATGGGGTGCCTTCCACCCCAGCAGCTCTGGGAGCTCCTTGTATGCCAAAACCACCATTGCTGGGACCCACAGCTGGTCAGCAGCTCATACCCACATGCTGCAGCACAAGAGAGGGAGAGCACTGCATGTGGGGAGCAGTAAGAGGGGGTTTAGATTGGCAGTGCGGATTTACCCTGCCAGTGCTGTCAGCTGGGGTCAGTTTGGAGGAGCGGTGCTTGTGTGCACCCGTGTGCACACCTGTAGGTATGTGTGGCACACAGCAGTGCCCAGGTGAGTGCAGAGCCTCTCTGTGCCCACGGCTGGCCCCCTGCCCTGCACACCACACTAACACACAGCCTGGTGCTGACCTGGCAGCCGGGAGCCACGGGCTCGGTGCCGCACTCCAGGGGCAGGAAACTGCAGTGGCCGGCACAGGCATGGGGGAAGAGGTGATGTTAAAGCAAGTGGATTTCATGCATCGATGCTCTGGCCTCTAGTCGGGGTGAGCTGCAAAGAGCCCCAGCTTTCAGGTGCACGTGGTGTATCGAGGCTGCAGCCTCTGCACTGGCAGCAAGAGCAGGAGTGCCTCAGCTGGTGGCGGGGACCTCAGCACACTGCATCCACAAAGGTGAATGTGCTGGCCCTCTGCTATATGTGCATGATTATCCTGATATTAATTGTATTTGATGCTGGGATGCAACACCTCTTGCTAAATCAGACATAGTACATTAAGCGATGGTTCTTTCTTCACCCGAGTAGCAGCTTGTGAGATTTTACAGATGGTTTATTGTTATATGTCACAGCTTTGATCCCACTGAAGGCCACGGAAGCTCACCGACATGGCAGGTTTTGTGTCTGGGCTAAGTGAGTAAATAAACATGCAGAGAGGAGGCTTCCAAGCAGCAGCAGCCTGGAGTGGCACTGGGTGCTGCTGCTGTCACTGGCAGCTCCGTGTTGTGGTGGTAAATTCTTGCAGGTCTCCATAACTCACCCCAAACGCCTCACTCATTTTTCTTACAAATGCAGTTTCACCATGATCTCCAAATTCAGGGCTGGCATGAGTGATACATGTTATCCTGGGATGTCAGCAAGGACAGGTAAAAGAATTCCCTCTCCGAGTTACTGCTTTACAAATCAGTTCAGGCTGGAAATACATGCACTGCCCTTTCAGAGAGTCATTACCTCCAAAAGCCAGGATATTCAGAAGAGGGGAAGACATCAAGCCTGGGTGCATGGAAGGAATGGGGGAACAGCAAGCATCCTCCTCCCAGCCATAAATCACAGAAATCGAATTAAATCATGTCAAATTGAGGGACAAAAAGCCAGTTATAGATCCATTTTGCAATGCCAGCCGACATGGCTTCCATTTGTGACTCGTCGAGTGACATTACTTACCCTGAGTGCTCCTCTGACAATATAAGCTCTTAATGTGAAGACGTGTAAAATTACAGTAAAATGAATGAAACCCAGGAAATTATGTAAAGTTTACAGGGTTGCTATTTTTTTTTCCTTTTTTTTTTTCCTTCCTTTTTTGAGGCCTCCTCTCAATTTCTGCTTTCTAAATGAAGATCTGGGCAATGCATCAGCTGACAGAGCCTGCCCAGAGCAATGGGCTCTTCTGCTTTTGATGCATCTGAGCAACTTGAAACTAATACCATCATGCACTGTACAGTGAATAGACCTTCATGTCGATGAGGCAAATCCTGCAGCGCTTAAAAGCAATCTGTGCTGAAGTGTCCCATGTATCTTCGTCTTCAAAGTGCAACACACTTATGAAAATTGCAGATGCTGTGGTGCTATTTGTCTGGAAGGAGACATTACAGGTGACATATGAACCTGATTTCTCAAACAGATGAGGTCTGTGAGAGGATTAAGGAAACATCAATAAATTAAGATGTAGAATAAAGTTCCTGCTGTTTTCCTTGGCCTCTCTCGTTGGCTTGAGAGTCAAGTGCTCATGACTGCAAACTTGGCAGAGCACCAGGCATCCCTCCTTTTCCTACTGCTATAATACAAGCAGCTCTTATGCTGAGATTCTGAGCAGGCAAAGCCCCAGTCCCCAGTACCCTTGGCAGTGCCCCCTCCCCAGCTACCTGCCACCAGCCCCTCGGCCATCAGCCCTGTGGGGATGCAAGGCATCCAGCATGCAAATGCAGATTTGTCTTGATTTTTTTTCCTTTTTCTAGCTGTGCACTGCAAACCCACATGGTGCCCGTTACTGAAATCCATTGGAGACAGCATGGAGATGTCAGTCTGTCCGGGAGCACAGGCGTGCAGGCAGCTCCTGGGTCTGGGGTTACAGCCTGTGTCCCCACATCAAATGCAGGATCCCTATGGAAGGCAGTCACCTTAGTTCAAGACCCACGTGGAGATTTCTGGGTTTCTTCAGTGTTCTTTGTGCATGAAATAGGGTTAAATGCAAGGGAAGAAAAGTTTCTTTCTCTGCAGTGACCCCAGGAACAATGTCATTAAACCCATATCACAGCCCCATTTGCAGCAGCCCTGCGCTGTGCTTCCCAAGGAGACAAAATACAGGAAGAGAAACCAAATTCCTGCTGCCATCTTCAGCTCTGCCCTGATAATGCATTGCAGCAGGGCTGTGCAGGGGCAGCACACTGTGCAGGGTAACCCACAGCCCCCAAAACTCCCACAGGCAGACTCCCCTGTCCTGGCTGCTCATGGGAAGAGCACCTGGTACTGTCGGGAGTGGGTGCTGGCTGCCAAACCAGGGAGCTGCACCGGATGGACACCACTGCAAAATCAGCACTCAAGATGAATCGTTTGAAGTCCTAAGAAGTTTGTATGTCTCTCATAAAGCATTCATAGTCATGGAGCAGGGCATCAAAATATTTTGCTTTTTCTTCAAAACAGATTTTTTTGCTGTTGCATTGGATATAAACAGAATTTTTTAGAAAGGGTGAAATAATTCCATGAGGGTCTATACCAGCTAAACAATCTGGCCTGATCTGAACTACATCCTTTTTCCTAACTTGGTTAGAAATTGTGTGACTCCACAGACTGCGTGAAAAAAAACCACAGTAAGAAATTACTGTCTTCTTTATGAGCACAAATCCAGGTGGCGAAGGTCAAAGACAGGAAGGCAGATAAAGGGAACAGATATGACCTGGTCTGACTGAGGTTACAGCAGATGCTATCACCAGCACCCATGTTCGGTTAAAGCAGTTGGCCAGTGCTATCCCCTTGGGACAGGACTGTCTGCACAAGGAGTTAGGAAGGAGCAAGGGTTCAAGGAGCTTGGCTCTGTCTTTCCTGACTGCAATGGGAGCAGGGCAGCAGAAGCCAGGCCCCAGAGAGCAGTCTGGGAGCATGCAGGCTGTGCTAGCAGTGTGACTCCCACACTGAAGCTATCTGCAAGCCATTTTCCTTTTTGTCAGCACAGTCTGCTTCACGGGAACAAGGGAAATCTCCAAATCTCGGACATAAAAAAGGCATCAAGCAAAGACACAGAAGTATTTCCATTTGTTTCATTGCAGGTAATGGATGGCAGCTACCACTCTGAGATCAAGTCTTCCACTGCTGAAGACCTCCAGCTGACACATCACCAGTCATTTACAACCTGCCATTAAATATATATGGTCATTATAACTTCTTTCTCTGCTATTTGCAGCCTCAGGACTTTTTGCTTAGGCTGCACATAAGTTCTTGCTTGGAAGATTTAAAAGGAGAAAAAAAATAACAATCTTGATCTCCCAGAAGCTGTCTCAGTGCTGTGGAGAGAGACCGTGCTGGTGTCCCAGCAGGGTGGCACACTCAAAGAGAATTATCAGAGTAACTCAAGGTACACGTATAGCTTCTCATGGTAGTGTTCCAAACCCCACATACCTATGTCATCCTACATACTTCTAGGCATGGCACTCCATTATTTCTTGCATTAAGCCCATCTTAAACAGGTCTCCAAGAGTTTGATTTTACTTGCAGGTACTCATAGGAAAATCTAATGATTAACCAAACCTTTTTCCGTGGCAGTTTTTTTTCCCTGTAGCAGTAACACCTGTGTTTCTGTAGCTATTAAATATGTAATCCCAGAGGCACTACCAGCCTCTGCTGATGGGCTCAGCTTTGGCCAGAGGCACGTCTGTCTTGGAGCCAACTGGCATTGTCTCCATCGGACATAAGGGAAGTTTCTGGCACCTTCTCAGAGAAACCACCCTTGTAGCTCCCTCTTACCAAGACTTTGCCAGGCAAACCCAGTCTTGCATCCCAAAAGCAAGGCCAGATCAGCAGGGAAAGGTGATATCCCCTGTTAGACCCTCTGCTGTGGTAAAAGCTGATGGAGGAGTTTTGGAACCACTGGTATCCCACAGACCACTCAGCAGCCACCTCTGCCCTGCACTGCACAGTGCATGGAGGAGGGCTTCACCAAAGTCTGCCTGATTTTTCCAACTGTATTCTTTGTTCAGATCAGAAAAACTGCCTCTCCCTACAAACCTTTCATCACCTGAGATACCTCCCCACAGAGATGACATGAGAGAAATGATGGGGAAAGGAATGATCAAAGAACACTATTATAAGGATTTTTGTCAGCTGTGCTGTCATTCCGAATGTAGGCATGGCAGACACTGCTCTGGAGCACTGATGGGCCCATGGCTGCATAGCAGCCCATGCTAAGTGAGATGTCCTTAACAAGCAGGGATCCTGCACAAAGAAATCAGTGCTGGGAAGAACCAGACTTCTTCCCCGAAGGTGTCTGACCTAGGGTAGTTCATGTGAGCTTGCCTAACAGAGCAGACACCATCACCCAAATTTTAACTTGGTTAAGTAACTGGCACCCAGCCCAGTACCCTCTGCAGATGAAGCCAGCCCCAGGTTATCTGGCCTGCGCAACTGTTTAACCTGAGGTTATTCCTTGTGGACTGTGGTTGGCATACTGTGATAGAGCTTTGGCATTGTGCTTACAGAAACAGCTTGTTTCTGTTCACCAGGAGTTAGTGATGTAGCATGGTGCTTTCTCTTGCATTTTCAGGTTCCTGTGGCTCCCACGATTCTGCCTTGCTGAGATGTTCGTGTCAGCCAACTCATGCAAATTTGGCACTGAAAGTGGTACTGTGTTGCATTGTTTTCTCACTCTGCAGTTCAGGATCCCTCCCGTTCCTCTCAAATCACAGTTACAATAAGGGCTGCCAAGCATCAAAGACATAAGCAGCTTTGGGATATTTATCCCACCTTTGTGTTTGACACGTAGTTGCTGTAGCCATGATGGAAGTGACAGTGAAGGCAAGCCCAGAGAATGAGAGGCAGATGAAATCCAGAGCTTAGGAACACAAAAACTGCTGTAACTCAGGGTAGGTCTCATGTCCACCATGGGAATGTGGTGGGAGACCTGACTACGGCTTTGCAAACTACAAAGTTCCTACTGCATTTCTGTTTTGCAGAAATCGAGATTCATCTAGATGAGGTTCAGCAGAAACTCCAAACTGAGGCAAGAAACCTGGATAGGTAGTGTCCAATTTGTTCCTTCTCTGCTAAAAGCATCCATGAATGCAGCCAAACTGGATCTTTACACTGGTTTTACTTGTTTCCTTATGCTCCCAAAAGAGCTAAATGTGTTTGGCAGATTGAGACAGGTGTGGTGGGCATAAGGCTAGAGATCACCCATGCCCCAGAGCTAAATAAAAATGAGGAAATATTCTCTGCTAAGCAACATCAGGTCTCCATGGGCTGCATCTGGATACAGCAGCATCCTTCCCACTGTTCTTAATCTTTTCCTACTGATAGAAATGGGCAGGAGAGCTCCTCTCCCAGAATAACTTACTCTCCATTCAGAGCAGTCTTTCCAAGGTGAAGCTATTCAAATTAAACCACAAATCTTCTCATCTAGGAATAACACACTGCTGCCTT
The DNA here is from genome assembly GCA_013397815.1 of Aleadryas rufinucha. NCBI lineage: Eukaryota > Metazoa > Chordata > Aves > Passeriformes > Aleadryas > Aleadryas rufinucha. Next base: position 108,026 of record VZTH01011922.1, on the reverse strand, counting down.
CCCAAACCTGTTCTCATTTTCTTTTGCCATTTTGACACCATTAGCCTTCCACAAGCACTAGCACACACAGAGATAATTCTGTTAATTGTATCATGCTTGAAAAGGCACAGAACAGCCTAAACTCAGCCAAATGCTAGGCTTTGCCTTTTCCTCATCGTATAATATCCTTTTGTATATAGCTCTGCATGGCAACTCATTTATATCAAATCTTACCAGTTAAGGGAGAGGGGAAAGGGGGGCAATAAATAGTTATCTTGCCAAGGGGATGTGCAGTCAGTAGCCTCTAGTTTTCCTGCAGCAGAGCCAGCTCCCACTCACTGCTGCCCAGCCAGGCTGGTGCTGGGAATCCCACGGCTCTACACCCACAGTCGGGCAGCAGGTACAACCCATGGCTGGACACCCACAGAGCACCTCACAGCCAGCTGTGCCCTGCAGCTCTTGGGGCACCACCAGCATTGCAGGGGCGCTGGCTGTGGCTGGAGACTTGGAAACACAAACCCTTTGTACCCTTGGGGTTTGGGGGAACCACAGAATGGGAGGGAAACAAGCATTTCCACAGCTGTATGATATGAGCAGGGGCTGTCCAAAAAAAAAAAAAAAAAGGATGCTTTGCATATGAATTGAGGTGAGGAGCTGCTTTTCGGATACTGATTTCTTGTGCAGATTTTCACGCAGACCATCCCAGGGTCGTTTCCCCAGCCCTCAGCAGCGGCTCACTGGGGCTGCCTGGAAGCAGCACACAAGGCAGATACAGCTTCAGGAGCCCTCGGGCAGTGCTGAAAATGTGCTGAGCGTGTTCCCAGCAGTGGCATGTGAGGGTCACTTCAGTAGGACTGAGGGTCATCATCCCAAAGAGGGGACACCAGGTCAGACAGGGTCCTCGGGGAGGACTGGAGGCCACCTCCCACCACATCCCTCACCTATTCCCCAGGGACATCATCCCCAGAGGGAGAGACAGAGGGAGAAAGCAAACATCTGTACCCCAATTAACTGACTAAGATTTTCTAAATTAGTAGCTGCCTTCTCTACACACAGTTTTTGCTTCAAGCACAGTGTCGAAAAAAAATCGATTTGCTTCTCTCAGTCCAATTCCCTTTTGTCTAATAGGGCTGTTGTAAATGCCAATTTTACTGTCATTTACACTGTGCCCATCTGAGCTATTTTATCAATAGTTAAATAAGAATACTTTAAAGTAATGTGATTTTTTATTTGAATTCCAATTTATGTTCAGATGCTTTGACACAAATCTAGTAAGGAAGGCTCACTTTTTTCATAGAACAAATTAAATTGTATGTTATATAGCCACACAAGTAAATATGTTATATCATTGGATAAATAAATACTTGTGATTAGATACAGTTTCTCATTCTTACCTACACATAATAGTAAGGCTAATGGAAGTATTGCACAAATCACTGTGCTTTAATAGTTATCAGTCCATAAAAATCAATCTGAAAGACAATAGGCAAGAACACACACACACACACACACACAAAAAGGCTAAACCTAGTTATCTGGACCAAGACTTCCTGCTTGCCTATTTCCGATTCAAAGCAGCTTAGACTCATTTTCACTTAAGCCAGTGCCTCTGGGCAGAGAGGTCAAAGCGTAATTAGTTCTGCAGAAGATGGTGGAGGTGGAAAAAAGGTGATAATGGACCCTGCTGTTGGGATGGATGATGGGGATGGGGATGGACAATGGCGATGGGCTGCCAGAAACAGGGCAGAGTTAAAGCTGCAGAGCCGGAATCAGTATCTGGACAGTCCAATAGCCAAAACTGCCCATTTGCAGGGAGTTTAGGAGAGAGCATTGATCTTGGTTCATGTTGTCAGACAACGCATTCCTTCTAACTGTGGAAGAGAAAATCAGTTCTTTTTAAGCTGATAAACACATCCCAGCTGGGACCCAATTTGTTGTTTGGATATTACAGGCTGAGAGACAGACTGGAGTCCTGGCATGTTTTAAAGAAATTGTGGCTCTCTCATCAGCTAAATTAGTAATAGATAGCACACGCCTGTTATGGAAACCAAAGAGGGCTAATGGTAATCGTTCTTTTCTTCCACTCACCCTCTTTTTTGCCTGCATTTTGCTTCAGATCAACCTGCACTACTTTTTAAGTGTTTTCACCGTATTTTTCTTTTCTAAACAACCTCTCCTTCCTTTCCCTAACTCCTGCAACCTGGGTTTATACTAAATGGACATACTAAGAAATGGAGCTGATGAATGTACATGAATTATGTTTAACCAAGACTGAGATAGTGATCCTGAAACCAAACACCACACGCAGGCTCTTCTCTTTCTGCCAGAACCAAAATTATCCACCAAATTAGTGTTTGCTAGCTTCTTGGGGGCTAAACTTTATTTTTTTCAAATTATGCAGACAGTCTAAATAATATTTTCTATATGACAGGAACTGGCTCAAAACCAGCAGGCTGTGCCGATAGAAATGGGGTATTTAACATCAGAGCGATATAGAATATTCCACCCTCAACAGCCACCTCTGAGTTAAAATGCAGGCACTCAGGGCCAAAGCTGAGGGTATTTCTAGGAATTATTCCCTAATTTCCCCTTCTCTTCCCCTTTGACCCTAACAGAATTTACTGTATTTGGTTTGGTTTCTCATTTCAGCTTTCAATTCCACTGTGTCTCATCCAGCAGGTTTTTCCTCCATGTGCAGCAGATGAAATCCCATTCCTCTTTGAAAGGAAAAGGTCTCCAACTGATGTGTTACTGGGAAGCCCCAGCTCCTTCTCCCTCATCTGTAGGGCCAATGTGGCATCATGACAGCAATTACTTCATGGCAGGCAGGGTCCCAGGTATACCGAAGTGCCAGGTCAGTATCCCATTCGTATTATATTTGCCATGCCTGGTACTTTTTTGAGTGCTAATTATACCAATCATAGCTTTTTCTAGCTCTTGAAGCAACAGAAAGTTTTTGAGGGTACCCAGGCCCACAAGCCATGAAGTATCTGATAAAAGGGCTTAATAGACAAGAAAACAGTCACCATTGTTTGGAGCGGTACCAGGTATTTACAGTATGTCTAAGCCCCTCCCTGGTCACCAATTCATTTCAGTTCTCCCTTCTGTGTGACAATCTGTCACATGAAAACACAAGATGCTCTTTAAAGCTTATGTGACCTTTAGAGGTTCAGCCCAAAGCAGTTTTGCTGACATCTGGCACATGAGGGACTTGCCATAAGATGGGATAACAACAACAACTGCGCTTCTGCAGGGCCGGCATCTGTCGATCCTAAGGCAGGGAAAGCAGCACAGAAGAGGGAGGCCGACAGGTTGTACCTGAGCTGCCACTGCAGTGCTGAACCTAAGAAGTCACACTTCCACTAAGTCAGAGCGGGCAGAGAGAACACAATTCATCATTTATCTTTGGATAAGGACTGGGGGTCCCCAGAAGCCTGGGATATATAAGCCAGGATGTCTCTGCAATGAGAAGACATTTTGTGAAGAATCTGGTCTAAATTCTCAGAACAAGGTAACCAAAACAAGAAATCGTTAAACAGCTCTCAAGCAAAGGGAGAAGAAATTCAGCTTAATGAGGAAGACAAAGACAAGTGAAGGTATAATGGGAAGAAAACAATGACTTTCAGGAGGCATTTTTCACGGATTGAAGGGAAAGCCTAGACTTTTTCTTAGACTGCACGGAGTTCAGACAGTGGGCTAGGCTGGGCTTTCTGCAGTGTGCTCAAAAAGCCAGAAGATTTATTTTTCCGGCTACCCTTAGAAAACATAGCACACTGTCAAAGAGTCAAAAAGCTGCTTGTGCTTATCTGTTCCCACACTCCTGCCTTTGAAACATCCCCTCTGCTTCTGGGAGAGGTGATATTTGATATTCAGAAATGGGCTGTTATTTAGCACAGACTGTAATCAAAGCACTTGGAGCTCCATAAGTAATGGCTACACTGGCCAGAGCAGGCAAACCCTGCTGCAGCAGCCTGTGAGCTGGGAAGGTCCTCTGCTCCATACAAGGAGATGTATGGCGGGGAACGGCTGGATCCCTGGCTCGGGGCAGAGGATTTCCCCTCCCCAGCTGCTCCATCAGTGGAAGAGACGTGACGCTGCTCCAGCAGGATGGTGCAGCACTGGGGCTCCATATTTCAAACAGCAGGGGTTAAGCAAAGTGACCAATTTCCTTGGGCTAATTGAGCATGCAATCTGCCTGCTTCTAAAGCCCGTATTTGGCCAGGAAGATTTATTACTATTAGCAATGATGAATGTCCAAGAGCAGTAAGGGCAGACCTGAGCTGCAGATCATTAACTTTAAGTGGGATGATGTTGAAAAACCATTTCTATTATCGGTTACTTTGTTCTGAGTTAACTGTGAATTTAGACCTAGTTCTGTAATAAAGTGCTCAGGGAACCCAGTGAATCTTGTTCTCTGTGGCAGATACTAAACCTGTAGGGTTTTGTCCATATCCTGATGAGTAAGCAGTTCTAGCTGATCCTGAGAGGCTATGAAATGATAGAAGACTGCTCTGTATGGGAGTTTGAAGTTAAGCCTCCATCTATCTCAGAAGCAGAGGCCGAAATGGAGGTCTGGCGTGCCTTTGTCATTGGATTTCAGAATAATACCTCTTCATTATCTTCATCGTCCTCAGAAAGTCAGCACCACTTCAGAGCTTTGTCTGTGCTACTGAATGGCCATGTCCATCACAGGGGTATGGATGCACCCCCTGCCCTCCCTTACATCTTCTTTAAAACCAGTTGCTTGGTTTGTATAGGCTGGAAATTGCAATGCAATACTCTGTACAGTGAAAAGTGCTGAATGCTTTACTGTCTAATGTAGCATCTGTCCCCCTCCACATTCATTTTTTGCAAATACTCTCCCTTTCCTTGGGAGAATATCCATTAGTGCATGCAGCTGCAAAGCCCCAGAGCACGCCCCACCTTCTTTGCCTTCTTTTCTCCCCAGCAATACTTGTGCTTAATGTCATATTTGTACAAAACACACTCTCTGTTTCTGCACTGCCAGAGCACAGTGCTCCTCTAGAAACTATCAGCAAGTGTTTGATGCTGAAAGATTATTTTGTTATAAATCACTCCCAAAGATGGCTGTGGCCTGTAAAAAACCTTTCTGTTGCTGTCTTTGCAGCTGTATGTAGACTGAAAATGCACGTGCTTCTGTGTTTCCACAATAAATATTGTCTTTCATGCTACCAGTGCAGCAGCATTGACTGCTCCAGACGACATAGTGTGCACTGTGACTCTGCCACACCACACAGCCAAGCGCAAACCTTTCCTGATCTACAGGTCACTCGTTAGCCTCTTTGGGCCCTGGGCCATGGGCACTCAATTGCAATGCTGTGTGCAAGGAGTCCACTGCCCAGGGTAACCAACCTGGAATCTGAAAACTAATGAATTTGCCTCTGAGGCTTAATTGTAAGAAAAGTAATTAATCTTGCTGGGTTTCACTCATCGTCAAGCAAACTTTTGCTGATGAAGAAGAAAACTGCTGAGCATTCCAATTCAGTCTCCAAGTCAGCCTCTCCCTCTTGGACTTTATGGGTAATTGGCACATTGCTGCTATCCTATTTTCTACAGATTCTTGCAGAGGCATCCACTAAAGGAAGATGTAGATGTCAGTGAGGGAAGGGGGTTTTGCAGTTCAGACTTTTGCTCCCTCTCCCAAAGAAGTTCCAAGTTTGCTTAGTGCCCCGAGTTTGCTCAGAAGGGAAGGAGGAATGTGCAAAACAGCTGTCAGAAGGTTCCACAGCAGTTGTGTATGAGATGTCCACACCGCCCTGCCACTCAGCCAGCATGAGTCAAGCATGAATCCAGCTCCCATCCATCTATGGTTTAAGCCTCTGTGATGGCACAAGAGATGGAGACACACAGCACTGGGTGGAATATCAAATCCCTTCAGACATCTGGCCTATCGGAGGCATTTGTTTTAGTTTGAAATCAATTGCTCTCTGGAGCTGTCTGTTATATGGGGAGCCTACGCTGGCTGGCAGAGAAGTAGCCACTGCTCAAGATGTCCTGTGCAAACTCATCAGTGAGCTGACAGAGAAGTGCTGAGGAGCTGCCAGGGAGCTGTGAGTGAGAGCAGGACTGGCAGAGTCAGCAGGGTGCCAGGGCATCAGCCCCAAAGGGGCAGCAGGATCAGAGCCACGCAAGGAGCTGTCCAGCTGCGTAAAGGCGGTCCTGCCTAGTCTGGAGGACCACCAGTGGCCCTCTCATCACTCAGGCTGAGTGTTGTCTAGGTTTCTGATGGGAGCCATATGCTGAGATCTAATTATTACACTTTATTTGCCTCTCAAGGACCAGAATTTATTCCCTGAAATTCTAATTGCTGTGATTCTTTAGGCTTGCTGCACAGGGGCAAGCAATTCAGTTCTGGGAAACATGCATGGGTGGTAAATGTATGTGATTTTTGTCACTCGTGGGAGCAAAAAAAGCTGATGAAACACAAACATTAACATAAAGGGCAAAGAGAAGGATGGGAGAACAGTTGAAGAAATCCATGAGTCAAACAAGAGACACTCAGATGGCTACATTTGTTCTGCTCATCATAAATATTTTTTCACATAAAGTACTTTACTACTTAAAGGAGCACAAAGGCTGAATCCTTATACGTGATCTCAGAATCACTTCTGGAAATGCAGAAGTTCTAGCAAAATGTCAAAATGTTCATGTGTTAGATGAATTAAAACATTTTTAATTACCTAGTTTGACTTACATCTGTACATGATAACAAAATAAATAGAAGGTACTTTATTGAACACACATTAAAATATTAAAACTCTGTGCAATGGGGCTAGAGTTCAAATGTCAAAACACTATCAAAAAGAACCCTCTACCTCAGTATCCTGTGAAGTGAGAAGGACGTGATGGTAAGACAAGCCTTTTGCACCTCTATTGGTGATTTGGAGTGAGAAGCATTTCCATTCGCTGCCAATGAATGGACCAAATCAAGAACACTGAGTTTAGATTTCTTGTTTGTCTCAAAAGCTTTAAGCGGAAGAAACATTCTGCTCCCAATAGGAGTTGTAAAAGACCTATTTAGTGCATGGAGATTATCATATCCTAGCAGACGCTAAAAAGGGAAAATAATTTACAAAAATTATGTCAGGCAGACACTGCAGACAGGAACGGGTGTGAGCCAAAGGCACAGCAGAGGTCCACAACAGCTGGGGCAAAAACGGGTGGCAGCCAAGGCTATGTTTGGAGCTCCTGTCTGCAGCAGGGCAGAGGGAAAAAGTGCAGCAGAAGCAGAAAATGAGCTGTGGCCCAAGCCACAGTACATGTCGTCAATGAAACAATGTTTTAGCTGTTTAACCTGAGCTGCCTTTTTTTCTTTTTAAATATCAAAGGTTTATTTTAGAATAACTGTAATCATCAAAATCTAAGGCAAAGTACAGCTGTAATCGCTCCTTGCACCATCTCTTGCAATTTTGGGGAGAGTTAGATGAAACTCAGCGTAAGTAAAATCGGCTCAATCTTTTTGAGAAAACAAGACTTGAGACGAACTGAACTAAATGGCATACCAGTGCCATGCGATGCAGTGCACCTGGCAGTGGTGTCGTGCCAGGCCAGCTGCAGAAATGAACCCAATTTGGAGCTTCAAACCTTGTTATGTAGTGCCATCTTGAGGTCTTGGGAAACGAAAAGCAGTTTTCTGCGTACAGATAGTTTTTATCTGGTAGTCGGAGCAGTCCATTCTTCAGGGTGCATGATTGAGTGCATTCAGCTGTGTTTGTGAACTGGAGAAGACGGGGATGGACTCACCTGGCTGCAGCACCACGGGCTCTTTCCCTGCTCCCTGGTGGCACCAGCTCTTTGAAACACCTTTCCCAGATACAGTTCACCTATCCAGTATTTAAAGACCCCAGCGATGGACATTAAGCTGGCACTGCAGATGAGATTGAGGACCACAGCACAGGGCCGCTCCTCTTCTCTGACAAGGCACAAACACATACGTGGTCTCTGCCCCATGGTGCCAACTTTTGTCCCTCCTGAGAGGTGGCAAAGCAGGGAGCTGGTGCCATGTGTGCAAGCCTCCACCTTGCCCACAGCTACTCTAAACATGGTGCTTTGATAGCTTAGGTGCCTGGTGGCCACACCTCTGCCACCTCCAGCACCTGTGGGGCCAGTGGCTCAGGGCTGGGGATTTCCATGGGGATATTGTGTCATGATGGAGCAGCAGTCACCCTGTGCCTGGTTTTGGGCTGCAAGGGTGCAAAAGAGGGCAGACAGCACCATAGGGCCAGAGAGGGCAGGCAGCAGGACAGGAGTCGCAGGCTCGAGTAAAAACAAGGCAGCAGAGGAAAGTTTAGAGGAGTAGCCTGAAGGACCACATGGGGAGGGGACAGTAGGGACACCAGGAAGCCAGGGTACATTGAGGGGAAGCATGGCCTGACCACGGCACCTCACCTGCCATGCTGTGCCTGCAAAGGGAAGAGGTGGTTGGGTCTTGGGGTGACACTGAGGGCTGAGGAATGGGGTCTGGGCAGCGGCCCCAGCAGTGGGGCACACAGGGAGGGGATCCCCACGGAGAGATACAGCCCTGCGGAGCTGGGGGTAGCAGGTCCCACACGGCACCAGTGTGTTAGTGGGGACATGCCTGGTCCTTTGATACCTGATCTCCCATGGCATACTCCTGGAAAAGCTGGCAGCCCATGATGTGGACACGTGCACTCTTCACTGGGCTAAGAACTGGCTGGATGGGTGGGCCCAGAGAGTGGTGGTGAATTGTGCTGCATCCAGTTGGGAGCCAGTCACTAGTGGTGTCCCCCAAGGATAGCATAGGCCCCAGTTCTATTCAATATCTTTATTGATGATCTGGATGAGGGGTTGAGTCTACCATTAGCAAATTAGCAGACAATGCCAAGTTGGGTGAGAGTGTTGATCTGCTGGAAGGCAGGAAGGCTCTGCAGAGAAATATGGACAGGCTGGATCGATGGTGAGACCAGTAGCACAAGGTTCAACAAGACCAAATGCCAGTTCCTGCACTTGGGTCACAACAACCCCATGCAGCTCTACACGAAGGGCAGAGTGGCTGGAAAGCAGCTCAGCAGAAGAGTACCTGGGGGACTAGTTGACAGCTGCTGAACATGAGCCAGCAGTGCCCAGGTGGCCAGGAAGGCCAATGGCATCCTGGCCTGTATCAGAAATAGTGTAGCCAGCAGGATCAGGGCAGTGATTGTCCCCCTGTACTTGGCACTGGTAAGGCCACTCCTCAAGTGCTGTGTCCAGTTCTGGGCCCTTCTATTTGAGAAAGGCATTGAAGTGCTAGAGCGTGTCCAGAGAAGGGAAATGGAGCTGGTGGAGAGGCTGAAGCACAAATCCTGTGAGGAATGGCTGAGGGAGCTGGGGTTTTACCTGGAGAAAAGGAGGCTCAGGGGGACCTTCTTGCTCTCAACAACATGAAAGGAGGGGGTAGCCAGATGGGGGTCGGTTTCTTCTCCCAGGTAATCAGCAACAGGACAAGAGGACAGTCTCAAGATGAGCCTGGGGAGGTTTAGGTTGGACATCAGGGAGTAGTTCTTCACAGAAAGAGGCATTAGATACTGGAATGGACTGCCCAGGGAGGTGGTGGAGTCACCATCCCTGGAGGTGTTTAAGGAACTTAAACATTTAGTGCTGTGATCTAGTTGACGTGGTGGTGTTCATCACAGATGAGACGCGATGATCTCAGAGGTCTTTTCCGACCTAATCGATTCCGTGACTCTGTGGTGAAACAGGGGCGGGGGGGGGCGCGGGTGCCTGAGGGGAACCGGGCGCGCGCTCGGACACGCGCCTCCGGGTCCTCTCAGCCGCTTCCGTGAGCGCTCGCGAGTTTCCGGCCGCCTCGGCCGCGCGCACGGCGAGGGCGG
>VZTH01011922.1:41001-97984 GCA_013397815.1 Aleadryas rufinucha | reverse complement strand
CCCCTCCCCGCCCCGCCGTGTGCGCTCCGGCTTTCGCTCCCCCGCTGCCGCCCCCCGGCCCCGCCGGGCTCCGGGGACCCTCCCGCGGGGCCGCCGCGGCTCCCCGCGCCCGCCGGAGTTCCGCTTCCCCGGCGCCCCGAGCGCGCTGTACGGATAAACAAACAGACTCCCGCCGTGATGGACACGAGTGCGTGGGGCGCTCCCCGGCTCTGTAACGAGAAGCTTTTAATAAAATCTGTGCTCGGAAGCCGGGGCAGCGCTTGGTCTGGTGGTTCGCTGTTACTCCGTCTGCGGGAGGCCGCGCCGGGCAGTGGTGCCGGTCACCCAACACCGCGCTCCGGGCGGGACCCGCGGGCAGAGCCCGAGCCCGAGCCCGGCGCGCAGGTCACGTAACAGGGATACGGTTCCCTCTTGCTGCGCTGCTTCTCCCCTGGTAGTATTTTTAACCCAAAGTGAACTTGAGCCACGCTGCGGCTGGTAAATCTCGGTTTGGAATTTGCTTTTGCCAGTTTTCCACAGACTTGGGTGCTGCACAGCGAACAGGATTTGACCTCTATCCCAGCTTTAATAGCAAATGTCAGCTCATATGCCTTTTTCCACCTTACACCAGCCTTACCTTGCTGCAGCTGTGAGGCTTTTTTCCCTCTTTTTTTGCCTAGAATACAAGACAGTGTTTTGACTTAGTTCTGCTTTCAAATCCTGGATGTCTGCAGTTTTGTGTACAGTAGTAAGTAAAAACAACGTGGCAGACTTAAAAAACTTTTTAAGCAAAGATTGTTACACCTCCTAAATGTATACAAGGATAAAAAATTTTAAATGACTTTTAATATGTAATATGACTTTTCTTCATGAAACACTTTTTAAATTTTTGTTTCTTCCACTTAAATATTGGAATGCCTGCTCACAATCTGCTTCTGGAATAACACCTGTATTTTTTTTTCCCCTGGGGTTAGAAGCATGTTTCCTATTTCTTAAATAAAAGATCAGAGACTTCTTAGAAATATCATGTATCTCTGTTTAGTCCCATTCTGACCACCACTAAACACTATTTTAGAACACAGGAATCTTGAGCCTCTACTTGCATCCTTTCCTTGTACGAACAGATGTGGATTTATACAGTAATATATAAAGTTACTGAAATAGGTTTTATTCAAAATGGGTATTTGTGATCCACATGTATGCTTCCTTGTATGTGAACTTCTGTTTTCTGTCACTTCCACCACTTCTTTTGAAATGAAGGCCAAAGATGCTCTACATCACTTCACTGAATAATACCAACATGAGAAGAGGGTTTCTAAAGTTTTAATTGATTAATAGACATCCAAGGACTTCAGTAAGCAATGTAGCTGTTGATAGTGATTAAAGAGAGTGTAATTGTTGGTGTATTTCATTCATTCTTGGTTTGATGGAATACGCACTGCATTTTAAATACAAAAATGGGACAGAAAATCCTTGCTTGTTGTTTTTTTGTAGTTTTAGAAAAACATTTTATTCTGTTTCATAATAGAGTAGAAGACTCTCAGATCCATATTTTCAAACACAGATCTCTGCATTTCCTCACCAGCTTTGTCCCCTCACAGGTCAGAGAGAAAACAGAACAGAGGAGTGGTTGTGTATTTGCTAAGCATCACTTACAGGTGACCTAAAATGAAATAGTTGCATGTAGCAAAGAAGAGTGTAATAATTTTTAATGCTTTCATTTAATTGAGAGAGCACCAGAATTCAGATTAGTACTCTCAGTATGGCGTTTGGTTCTGCACTGAATGGTCTGCATCTAATTAATTTTTTTCTCATAGGTTTGGTGATAGGTGTGTCTACTACTCTGGGTAAAAAAAGAAAAGAATCAGTCAAACAAACAAAAAAACCCAACACAAAAAACACCCCAAAGGTCTAAAAGGGAGGAGAGGGGGTTGCTGATACAGAAAATTTAGAAACATCTCATTTAGACTGTCAAGTCATCAATCTGGCTGTTTCTTGGAAACCTGCACCAGCATAGCTATTGCTGTACAAAATCATCTGTAGATCCTGCTCTGCAGAGTAGCTGTTCTGCTGCAGTAAGGAGCCTCTTCTTGCCGAAGTGCAGCTATAGCTCTGTAGGTGCACATTTCGATAGGAGACAAGGCCCCGGCTCGGAATTTCTGTTGGCACCACTTTGAAACAAATGGGATATTCACACTTCACCTCTATTTTTGGATCTCTGGAAGCAAGTGGAGATCAGTTACTCATGCCACACTTCTCAAGGCTTTTGTGCAGTGAGAGGGCAGCGTTAGCTGTCTGCCACTAATCTAACTAAAGTTAGTTTCATGGGACGTGACAGCAGTCCTCATCTACAGAAACAACCCTACTCAATTTGATTTGAGCTCTCTGGTACCCTGCCTGCATACAGTTGAAGTTTCATGACAAGGCAGTGACTTTTTTTTTCTCTGAATCAAAAATTGTGTTGCCTCATCTGCAGTCTGTGAGGTCATATTTCATAGTGATTATGAAAACCTGAGCAGCCTGCCATTAATGGTCTATGTACATCTCCCAGCACGAAGGCATTGATACCTATTTTGTTCTTCAAAGCTTTTAGATCACTTGATTGTACTGCAGTTAAAAAAGGTGAGTGAGAACAAATACAGCACCTTCCAACTTTCCATATTTCTAAAACAGCCTTGTCAGCTGTGCAGGAGGTGAAAATGTGCCAGGCTCTAGTTGGCCTTTCAGGTGAAAAAAGTGCTCGAAAACCACCGAGGATTCTTTGCTGCTGTTCTTGTCTGGCAGTGCTGGATTTATAGTATTGTGTGTGAAGTGGAAAGACTAGAAAACTCATTGTTGGAAGAGCCACTTTAAGGTGAGAGGATAAAGAATTTGGAGGAAGTGTGTCCCTCTTTGGATGCATGTACATGGTTTACCTAATACATGTACATACACACAAGTTTAAAGCAGCACTGATACTTGTTAGTTACTCGCAGTGATTTTGAGTTGAGTGCAGAGAGGTACAGGATATTATCCTAAGATAATAACCATTCCTATTTTTCTCCTGAGAATATAGTGGGATTTTATATTTGTAATAAATCAAGACCATTAGGTGAAAGATGGAGAAGTAGTTCTGAAGATAGGAGAGTCCTGCCCGTTGTTGTTCTGGGTTTGCTTACTTTTCAGTTGTTCTGTGACAGGAGACTGCACTGGCTACTTGAGACACAGTTGCAGGAAGCCTTACAATGAACTACTTTGAAGCTACTTAAATGCAGGAAACTGAAATTAAAATCTCTCTCCTTGATGCTTTCACGCTTTTTGGAGGGGAGAGTTAAAGTGATGTGTAAAAATCTGATCTTCTAAGTGTTGTTCAGTGATAGCTTGTTTAGTCAGTGAGGTTATCAGGACTTTTCCCAGCACGTGGAAGAACTAAAGCTGGGTTGTATTTTCCTTTTTAGGCAGAAAGTTTTTCACATAGATTTCTAAACTTATAAAAGAGCAGGTAGCCTAAGAAATCCAGGAATTCTTGAAGCTGATCTACTGGCTGATGAAGTAAAACCATAGTTCCTCATAGCATTTTTTGGTAGCAATACTGGCCAAAGCATCTTTCATTTCTTTTCAATTGCACTCGCACAAATGCTTGGGCTACTGCATGGGGAGATGATTCAGCTGGTTGAGAGGTGTGGAGCCTGCTTCTTTTTCACCTGGATCATTCCCTCCCCTCCTTGCTGCATGGCTGCACAGTAGCTGTACCAGCATAATCAGGGGAAGGGATGGGAATGAGCAGGGAGATAAGGGCAGCTCAAGCAGCTGTGCTACTAAATGAGAAAATGCAGCCTACATAAAAATTTAAAAATTATTACTGTGTTTATAACTAAGCTGGATGACACAGATACTGCTGGGGTTCTTCTTGCCACAGAGCTGGATCATTCAGCTGGGTCTAAGTTCTTACATGTGCTAACCATGAGCAAATGAACATGAACAACAGCTGTTCCCAAGCTTCAGTTTCATGTATTTGTACTGATTGTTGTGCTACTTATTTACTTGGCTTGAACACCTTTTGTGTGGTTTTTTTAGAGAGTTCTCTGTGCACTTCCTTTACTTCCTTTTTTTTTGTTCTTCACATTTTGAGTTCCACAGTTGCTGTTCTCTGCAGCTCTTTGCTGCAATATTTTAATCATCTCTTCAGAAACTCTACAAGCTCCTGTGACATTTTGGGTCCAATATTACATGCACTTTTCTTATAGGTGCTACCCTAAATCTCTCATTCTCTATGCTGTTCCAGTGTCAAGTGGATTTTACTTTCCCTTGCACCTTTCCTGGGGCTTGAATGTCAAATCTCTTCTCATCTGTAAAATTTCTCTCATCATCTTTTAAACCCCATTAAATAATGGATGGGAAGTGTTTTCTTGCCTTTTTTTTCTGGTGACACATCATCTGGCAGTGTGTAGTTGGCCTGGCCTCAAAATCCACTGGTGCCTGTCCATTCCTTCAAGTAGCATACAATACGAGCAGGATTTTTAAATTTACGCCTTTTTAGATTGTAGTGAGCTTTCTTTCTCTTGGAAAAAAAAAGTCTAGGGCATTACTGTAGATGTAGGACCCCTGCCCTCTTTGTGAAACTCATCCAAATTTTCCTTTTGTGCTGATAGGAAAATCCTGGGAGATAAAAAGGGAGGGAAGATGTGTAAAAAGGGTACTGTGTACTAATGCCACAGTATAACCAACAGCATACCAACAGAAGTAATCTGTTGCTGTGGTTTTGTCTGAGCGGATACAACTGTATGTGGCTCTCAAGAGACAGACATCTTGCTCTCTCCTCTCCTGCTCCTGGTTGTGTGGTGTTGGACCATCCCTTTACATTGGCTGTAGTGTTGATTGTATATAAAATGTAATAAGCCCGTTCAGATCACTAACCCAGGAGAGAACTGTGCTTTTTCAGTAGATTAATTTTCCCCTGCATGAGTGAGCTGAATTGGTTGGTGACTGAGATGCTGTTAGCACAAACACCGGTGCAAATTTGCAGAGCGACTGTGGAAAGGAAGGAGGGGGACACAACTTTCTCCCTTCAGCAGCAGAGAGCTGTGTCAGCAGACCCATCTTGGGGAATGGCAGCATATCCATGACTTGGAGTGACAGAAGGAAGGGTCGGACTCTGTCCATGGTGATCAGAGCCACGTGAGTTTGTCTTTGCAGCTAGGAAAGCTAGAACACAGTAAGTCAAAGGGGAAAAAAAAAGCCCCAAACAAGGAAGGTTTCCTTGTTTTAAAAGCCTGGTGATACCTGTGTGATTGAGCTGACTGCTCCTTACCAGAGGCAGATTTCAGCCTTCTCAAAAGCTTAGATCAGTATTCCTTTTAGGTCCTTTTCATTATGAGGAGCCCAGTCCACTGGGGAGAATTATATATAACGTATCTTAAATGAAGCCCAGGTTGAAGTATGAAGCTCCAGAAGGGGTCCAGGCCCAACACTTGGGGGTACATCCTGTCAATTGGCCCAAAGCACCTGGGGCAGTGAGCTCACTGCAGTTGCTACAAACTGATAAAAGCCTTGGCCTGTCTTCCAGATTGTAAAATAATTAATGGTGGCTGAAACAACTGGCATGGAAGTTGTAGTGTAAAGTTAATGTGGCGTGTGTAACCAGTGCACGTTACCTGGGCTGGGGAGAGGAAGAAGTATGTTACCTGCTGCAAGTAGCTGCTTTGTCAGTAATGTGGCTGTTTGAAAAATGCATCTCTGCCCAATCCTCAGAAAGCTAATGTTGATTATATAAAAAATACTCACCCTGTTTCCAGCCTCCCACTCTTAAGCAGAGTCATCACAACGGTAATCAAATTACAGAATTTAGGTGCTTTTTTTCAGCATCTTTCTTGGCTTCCCACAGTCTTGTGACACCTATACCCATGATTTGGTCTACTTTGCTTTCATTGACAGGCCTGGCTGCAGCAGGGTGGACTCTGCTCCACCTTCCCTGTTCCTGCTCCTGTGCCAGTAGCACCAGTACTGCTGCCTGTGAACTGGATCAGGGAACTGGTCCAGGCTAGAAATTTGTTGTGTTTCCTTGTCTGTAGTGCAAATTGGTTGCCCAGTCCCATTTACTAGACAGCTTCACAGACAAGTGCAAAGGTGTAAATAAGAAAGAATTTAGAGGAAATCGGAGCCTGAGCTGGCAGTGCTGCCAGCAGAAATGCTTGCAAGACTGTAGTTGCAGAAAGCAAAACGGAGACTTTCTTTTGTGTGCAACACATTGATGTAAAACACGGATTCTGTTTCCTTCTCTTGCCCTTCCTGATTCCTCAGTGGCTCCTGTCGCTTACTCCGGGTCACTGCAGACCTTCAGCATTACCAGCAAATCACACCCCTGTTCCATGCAGACAGTCATGTTGCCCACAGGTAATGCAGGTCTTAAACTCCAGTTAAGTATTTGAGAAACATTATTCTCTGTTTGGAGGCGATGCTTTTGCAGAGTAGATCTGCCTGGCAGGCACATGAGTGATCTTTCTCCTTTAAAAGGCTCTCCTGCACTGCCCGGGCAAATTTAAAAAATACATGAAAAATCAACCAGAATCCACTTGGTTGATAACGTTAGTCAGAATTATTTTACTACAAAGTTTGATCACTGTTGCATTTCAGTTGGTTTTTAGAGAGAGGCTAGCTCACATTTCATTTTGGTGCATTGAGCAACATAGTCTGATAATGCTTCAAGACTAGTGCTGATTGACCAAGCAATGATGTTTCCAATGAAACTACTAAAGCCAGAGCCATTTTAGGATTTAGAAGTATTTCCAAGTATGAGCTGTGGTTTAAGACCTAGATCTTTTGGTTTTAATGTTGCAATCAATTTTGTGAATGGGATGCATTCAGAAATTACACAAGGGCAAGGTTTGTAAGGAAGTGCTGTTTGTCTTGGGCATACTTGGGCATACTCTAGCACTCCAACCTCAGAAAGAATTCTAATGTTTTCACTTCCTGGAGAGCACTGAAGCAAAAAATATTCTGTACTGCTTGTTAAAAATGAAACAAAGCTATTAAATCATTAAAAAAAGTATGTTGCTTTTACAGATACAGGTTATTTTTAATTCTTTTTAGACATTTGACTTGATATTTGGTAATTATCAGCTTTGTATGAATAACTCAGTCTTACTTTCAGGTGACCATTTCTAAAGATACTTATTAATAAAACAGTGAAAGCATTGGTCTGAAACATCCATTTTGTTGTGTTTTCTTTCTGAACGCATTAGAAGTGTTCTGGTTTTTTTTAAACAAGACTTTCCAATATTTACCAAGTTACGTAACTTAATACTTTTTTTACTATGGCTTGAACTCTGGAAATACCACATACGTTCCAAGCATCAAACAGAATGAATACTGTTTGTTTGAATAGTTATGTCTGTCAAGCTTGCAGCATAAATATCCGAAGTGACATTATTTATGAATTAATGTTTTAGCCACTGACATTCAGGAGTGGGTTAGAAACATTAGCCATGGAGCTGTCCCTTGTCACCAACAGGCAAAATCTCAGCAGACACAAATTCTACCTAAAATCATGTCAAGTTTAACTCTGCAGCTTACAAATACCTGAAACTCCACGCTTGCCCTAAGTTCCCTAACTGATTTGATAGTTCTCTGCAACAGAAGAATGATGTGAAAATAAGTGTGATATGTGTCACTTTGGGATTCCAGTATCTGACCCTTTTCAGTGTATGGTATTTTGCTGACGTGACCTACATTATTAAACCTCAGGCTTTATTATTATTATTATTATTATTATTATTATTACATAAAACAAATGGATGATGCAATTCAGGTATCTAATTTAACATTTGAGACCACACAAAGAACTTTAAATACTGACAGTTGTTCTCCTTCATTTTAGGGTGGAGAAGGAAACATTTACTTTATTCATGGGAAAGTCCCCTGAATATCTGGGACTTCCCAGAAGATTTGAGGTTCAGAATATAAATTTACATTCATATTACTTTAGAATATCATATTTAATCAGTGTAATGTCTAAGAGCCTTCAGTCCAGTCTTACAGTACTCTATTCTGATAAATTAGATGTGATGTAATAATGTCTATTAATATTTTCACACTGTAAAATTAACAGAGACTCTGGAAACATTTCTTTGGAATAAAAAGATTTCAGGTAATAATAAACATGTTTATGTGATTCTCTGGCTTTATCACATTATTCCGTTAAATCATACCTGCTATGTAATTTAAATTAATACAATTAAGGAAACACCTATATGGAGGTGATTCCTTTTTCTGTTACAGGTCTGAGATGACTGTATGTTGTATTCTTGGCCCTTGGGCCTGGTGCACTCAGGTTAACCACTGGTGTAGGCCTGTGTAATGCTCTGGTTTTTGTTTGTATCTTTTTATAAGTTGTTCCTGATCTGCTCAGAGCGCCAGGAGAGAGCTGGGTGATCTGCATAGTTTCAAAGTAGCTTTAGCTTTGTTCACATAAGCATTTGTCACAGATCCAGTGACTGAGACTGTAGGTTTCACTAGCACATCTATAGAGTGAAGCCTGTGCAGGAGGCAGTCATATCAAATACCCTTGTCCTAACAACATCTTAGTTCTTCTTCACTTAGGAGAGTGACTCTGCTGAGCAGTCGTCGCTCCTGTAGTTGTTTGCTGAGAACAAGTTTCAGTAGTTCCCCCACCTCAGAGATAACCCTTTATTTAATAAGAACTTGTAGAGGCTCTCCTTACAGAATTACAGGCTGCCCCAGGCTTGGAATTGCAACAGTTCTTCCAGCTGATGCCTCAGACCTGGAATGTTTAAAGGCTGCTTGGCAAGTGGACAAAGATCCTTGCAACATGTCAAAAGGTCAAAATATGACATACAGCATTTAGGTGGTTCTTTTTCTGCCAGAATGAATGGTGAGGTAATAAAAGACCATAAAACATAGAAATGCATATGGAGGAGAACAAATATGATATTCATCTGAATGACTCTGGAAGGTCAGGTGGAAATCTCAAGTTCTGACAGCTCTACCCAGTGGAAAAAAGGAACACATGCATATTCTTTTAGATGGATCTTAGCCTTGCTAACTTGGCATCATTTTCTGCTCTGAATACTCCTTTAATTATTGTAGTGACACAGTCCTCTCTTCTCCCTGTCAGCGGGAAAGGAGACGGTCTCTCACTGCTTGCAGAATTATTCTCCTTTCTGTCACTCTGGGCTGCCTTAGCTCTTCTGCTGGAACACCTTCACATGCCACTGTTTGCTGTGAAAAGAAGTGGCTCAAAAAGTTTTGCTGGTTGACCAGCACAGCAGGGTAAATTATTTATTTGGCATATCTAGGTGTCTGGGTGGTAAAGAGAAGTGTTTCTAAATTGCTCCCTGTACCAGCCAGGTACAACCTGCCTCCTTATGAGAGGTCATGGAGCTGCTCTGGTGTGGTGCTGAGCCCGAGCTAACAGCCCATGCTGAGAGGCAGGGTGTACCAGCTGGGGCACAGGGCCTCCTTAGCAGAAAGGGTGTTGGTTTACTGTACCCATCTCTACTCCAGTTACCTGGGGTCAGGCTGCATCAACAGGCTTTTAGATGGGTGCTGTTTCCATCCAGCAAGCTCCCACCCCGGGCTGAGCTGAACCCCCTCACTTGTCATATTACAGATGTAATCATGTCATCCTTTTTAAATAAAGACTGCCGTCAGACTGGTGTGCCACAGTTCAGCACTGGAGTTAGAAGGGCAAATATGAGAAGTGGGTGGCTTCAGGTAGCTGCCCTCAGTTGGGCTGAGGTCAGCTTCAGATCCCATGGAGTCATGGATTCCTCACTTCTCCCCCACAGCTGTTTCAGTCAAAGGTAAAATGAGAATTTGATTAGGGCCAGAAATTAAAGCTTGTCATGAGTGGCAGTGCCGATTATTGACTTGGTTGGCCTGTACCAATTACAAAGAGCCTGTTCTCTTTGGAGAGAACAGTATGGAGTTGTGGTGTATTCAGCAGCAGCATTAGCTCCCCAAGAGCATGATAAAAAATCATTTGGTGCCTATATTTTATGTTGCATTAAAGATGTCTGCCTACAAATGATACCATTCAGATACACTGTTGTGGTGGGTTTTATTAAGTAACCAGCAGCTACACGTGATGAGATGAGCCACAGTACTTCCAGCAGATGCAGGGAGAAAAGAGGAATGTGTTTTGGCAATTTCACGTGGTTTCATTTTTGCAAAAGGAAAGCTTTTACAGTTGGTAGGAATTGCAAGAAATCTGCATAGATTGAAAATTAGGTGATTTTTATGTCCTACAAATAGTGTCAGAGAACAGATGGTGAGCTGTAGTAAAGTGCAGTCAGTTTGTAAGTAATTGAAATGCATAAATATTATATTGGCAGCGAATGTGTTAAGAATGACAAAATGGGCAGAATTCTCAGAAGTCTCTGAATTGATTGAATATGTTGGCCAGGAC
The DNA here is from genome assembly GCA_013397815.1 of Aleadryas rufinucha. Classification (NCBI taxonomy): domain Eukaryota; kingdom Metazoa; phylum Chordata; class Aves; order Passeriformes; genus Aleadryas; species Aleadryas rufinucha. The sequence continues at coordinate 87,600 of VZTH01011922.1, read as the reverse complement.
ATCCTTAAAAATGTCTTGCTTCTCTAAAATTCAGTTTGCAGATATCTTTTGGTGGGTTTGGGATTTTTTTACTGCACATATAAAGGTATTTTTAAATAGTTATCATAATTCTGTTCTGCATGTTGAGGATCACAGACTTAAAGCATGTGAATTAGTCTTTTAATACCCTAAGTGCCTTCAGTAGGAGCACAGAGCATTTATAAATAGAATATATTTATGGATTACATTTTCAATAATAATAATAGTTATCTAATGACTTTGTAACCTTCCTGGGATTTGTTTTGACATTTTGTTTTGTCTAAGCAAAGTCTGACGGTATTTTGGGGGCATTTCTGAATGGGAAGGGGATGAGACAGTGGAGAGTCATTTGTTTGCTTTTCACTGTTAATGCCTTAGGAAATACTTGCTTTGGTGTCTCTCCTTGGGCAGTTCTCCTGAGCTCTGCTCATGTATTCACATAAGACCTATCCCAACTATTAGATAAGGTTAGTAAAAGGGGGGGAGAGGTTTTATATATATATATATATATTAAATCTATATTGAACAAAAAAAGGCAGTATAGGTTAAACTTGAATTAAATTATGTGTGTGTACCAAATGGTTGCTGGATGCTTTTGTATTTATTTGTGTAATTTGTGATACAAGAAACTAATTGCAGTTGATAGCTGTCAGAGTCTTTTTTCCTTTTAAAAAGCTTGAAGGCAGAAACACTAGATGTTAGTACAATGCCAAGAGTGTGGAGTCAAATCAGGAAAATACAGCAATGAAGTGTTTAAGCACCTTTCACTCATACACCTTACCTGTGCCTACTGATTCACCATCTGCCTGATAAATGCCAGCTTGCTTGAGTTACGCTAACAGAGAACAAAATCTAGAGGAGATTGCTGATTTGGGTGCTCACCACTGTAGCTGTGAGATTACATTTGTGGTCTTCTGCCCTTGCTTTAAAATCTACCACTGCTTTTTCTTTAGTGAAAGGGAGGTCGAGCATGCAACACAAATAATTTCCAATACTTTCATCACTCATATATCAAAATCTGGTAGCTATGAGAAATTTTCACCTACTTTAGAAGTGTAATAAAAATTGTGCTGAAAAAGCAATGAGCCAGAAAGGTTTGTTAATTTTAATTAGGAGTCCTGGTTGCATTTATTCTGTTATCTGTATGAAAATATTACCCTGTTCACATCTCTTCCAGTGGCTGTTACAGCGTGTGTTCAGTCAGCAGAGAGGTTTTAGACACTGCTCTGAGTGTCATGTTGATGGAGACAGAAGGTGGGACTACAGATATTGCATTCTGTTGATGGAATGAATCTAATTTTTGCGAGATATTTTTACAGTGAGATTAAGTTCTTCTTGTATGTTCAAGATGAAATACTTTAACTTCAGTGACAAGAAGAATTTTTCCAGCTTTTTATTCTTCAGTTTGCCTGGCAGATTGCTTTATTGCAGATTATTTGCAGAACACAATCTGAAGACTCTTCTTCATTTTTGGCATTTTTAGTGGCATTGGTTGTTGCGGCCATTCTTTTATTTCCATTCCCACTTGGTTTGCCCGGCCTTTGGGCTTCCCTGCCCCAGAAGGTGGTGTCATCATCGAATGGCTTTGTGGAGAACCCATTCAGTGGAGTGGTAAAAGGTGGATTTCAGATGAAGCAGCAAACGTAGGTTGTGTTCACAGTATGACGCACAGACTTGTCACCCAAGGGAGAGGACAGGGGGAGCAAATACCCGGGAGCAGTGGCAGTGCCAGCTTGGGATGACAAAGAACTGTGGTGTAAATTGCGGTTCTTGTGCCAACCCACTATAGTCATTAGTGACAGAGAGAGATAATTATGGGCCTGTCTTGTCCTGTTAAGCACTTATTACTGATTATTTGAAGTCCCATGTGTTAGCTGTAAATAAAATTATTTTTCTCTGAACATTTTCAGTCTGGCAGCCGCTGAATGGAGTTCATAAAGTGGCTGTTGAGCTGTGGCTGAAAGGACTGCAGCTCTGCAAGGTGACAGTGGAAAAGTTTACAGATTGCAGGTCAACATTCTCAGTACTTATGCTGGAAATGTGAAAACAATTGTGTACCAGAGTGGTGTTTGGTATCTTCTCAGTGCTGTCATGGTGGATCTGTGGCTTTATAAAGCCATATGCAGTAAATATGGAATGAGTCAAATTCCTGGGACTTTGGATACTGGAGCTGTGCTTGCTTCCTGAACAATTGTACTGGCACACTTGCTGTGAATACAGGGCTTGAGAAACAGGCATTGCCTCAATTTCCCTTCCCTCAGCTGCTCTGGTCCTTCACTGCCATGAGCAGCTGGGTGAAAGGATATTTCTCTGGATCAGGAGCCTAATGTGGCAGTAGAGTGACCTCTGAAGGTGTTGGGTGAGCAAATGACTGGGTGTGGTACAAGTCAGGCTCAGAACGGGCGTGAGTCTGTTGGGTCTCTGCTCTGCTCCGTTTCTGGAGACTGTCGTTTTTCTTCAGAATCTGTGTGTATACTTTAATAAAATAAATGCAGAAGTCAGAGGATTCTTTACAGCATGTGGCTTGGTGAAGCTGTGCTTGCTGGGGAGCAGGTGTGACAGTCCCTCCGAGGTGTGAAGCGAACCGTGTTGCCTGGAGGTGCGGTTGTGTCGTACGGGCAGTAACTGGTCAGTGTAAGCTTGGACTGCTGACAGTGAATTGCCACCATAATGCTAATAAAGAGAGAAGAGAAAGGCTTGTGGGGAGAGGTGCTGCGTTTTACTGTGCCAACTGTCCAACTGAAAAACATGGAAAGCTTTGGGGTATTAAGGGCTTTCACATACCAAAGTGGATGGCAAGTTTTATCTGCTTTAACAGCCACAGTGTGGTACTTTGGTTCTTGGATTCAGTGGTGTTTGGGAAAGGACCTCCACCTTTCTTTTCTCCAGTCTGCCTTGGGAGACAAAAAGCAGCCTGTCTGCAGAGTAGGAAAGCTCCACGGCTTGTGTGAGCAAGGGGAAACCAAGGAGCAGAGCCTAATCTTTAGGAGACATGCTAAAATTCGTGGGGGTAAGTCAGACGGGAGATAGAAGATGTAGGGAAGCAAAACAGAGCAGGCAGAAACAGACATACCAAGGGGAGGATACTAAAGAGCGAAGAGATGAGAGTTGTGGGAAGACAATTATCTGACTCTAGGCAGGTGGGAGGGGAGGTAACTAACAGCTCATGCTCTGAATACACAGCATTGATGCTCACTTTAATTAACAGGGATTACAGGAGTTAGCATTACCTGTAGCACCTTGTTCAGCATCCTGTCTTCAAGATAGTGAAGATCAGTAGGTATCTCAAAAGATTACTGGAACCTGCAAAGATTACATGGGACATAATCTTCCCCCTCATGAAAGCATCTATTTGAATTTTTAAAGATTAGAAATCAATTTATATCCCGACTCATTAGGTTTTTATCTTCCTTTTGGTTCTGCACTTTTTTGGCATGAAAAAACGGTACTAATTCAGGATATTCTTGGATATTCTTTTTACCCAAGTGCCTGTCTAACCCATGTTTAAATCCTAATAAATTTCTTATCATCAGTAGCATCATTGCTCCATTTATGCAGTACATGAAGTATCAATTTTCATAATTTTTAATAGATTTTTTGATTTTTCATTTTTATACTTTAAAATTTGACATCTTTAAGCTCTGCTGGTTTTATAAGCAGACAGTGCATGTTTGTAGTTTACCTACCCTCTTAATAATTTAAATAGATTTTCAAGAATGCCTCTCCTTTCTGGGATAAATAATAAAAATCTGTGTAGTGTCTTCATACAACAGGTTTTCATTGCCCTAAATACTTGCTTTCTCTGAGCACCCAAATTCCATAGAAACCATTTTTAATACGAGCTCCCAGCCTCTGCACTGTAATCCAGCTGATGTATAGAGTCCAGCTATACAAATATAGTAGTTAAAGATTACCCTGTTTCTTGTTGTTGTTGCAGTCTAACTCTGTAGCTTTTCTTGTCATAAATGCGTGTCAAGGAGAAACCTGCAGTGTTCTCTTTGCAGCAGTCCTTAGCTAAGTGCCCTTTCCAGGTTTATGCAGCTAAGGAGACAGATTTATTTGGGTTTTTCTGCAGTGTGTGTAGTTCAGTTGCATTCTGCAACTGTTTGTTTTTATTAGCACCTGTCTTCTGTGCTCATGGTGTGGATTCAGCTGGGACAGTTAGTTATCCTCTGCTGAACTCCTTTCTCCCAGTCTTGATTTGGCTAAAATGGATGCCGATGTGTCGGCTGAGTGTCTCACTGTTTGGCTCTTTGCTTCCAGAGTTTGAGATCATTAGTAAGTATGTTATTAATAAAAAGTATTAGTAAATATAATACTGCTGCCACTTTTGAACTGATGAAGGAAGCTGTGTGTTACAAAAGTCACAAGTTAAGCCATCTCTAACCAAGTAGTCCCATCAGCTTTCTCATGTTCAGAGTTCATACCCAGGATGTTTTAAGCAAGCAGTCTCTGGTTTTCCAGCTCTGGTTGTTCATAGCTGTTGTTTGCAGTTAAGTTTCTTTTAGAATACTTGGTTCAACTACTGCAGTTACTAATCTTTTCTCAAAGTATGTGCGTGTGGGTGTGCTCTCCTGACAAGTTGGAAAGTAGCCTGGAAGCAAGGAAAAATGAGAAGTGTGCTCCCTTGACTCCCATGTGCTGCCAGTGCCCTGGAGATTTGTTCCCCACGAGGGCATTTTCAGATCCCTGTCTCCAACTGAGAAGTCCTGGTGTGGTGCCTGCCAGGAAAATCAGTGCCAGGGAGCAGTGTGGGCCACTGTGAACAGGGCAGGAGGAATAAGGAGGGGGTGGCACCCACAAGAACAGAAAGATGCTGGGATACTGATCAGCAAAGCTTGTCTAGACTAGGGGTACAAAAGCTTAGAAAGGAGATGTACAGATTGGCATTCATTTGTATGTGTGGGGAGGTTAAGTTTTCAAACCAAACATATTTTCATCTGTTACACTGTAAATTGCAAGAACTAATAGGAATTGACAACTTTAATTTCAGCTGTCACGGCCTTACCCGTACACACAGCTTAGTAAGTGTTTATGTTCTGTGTGCATGGTCCTGTATATCTTGGCAATCTTGATCCTACCCAAGCATAAAACAACGTAGTGACCAATGTCTCTGGAATGTGATGCCTGGATGCTCAAAAATCTGATTCCTCCTTTTTCTCACAAATTACTGTGAAAGGTAGTAGTGAAGCTGTTAGAATACAAATACAGTGATGTATAAGTGTGAGGTAAATTGAACCAGAGTCCTTAGAACCTGCAAATAACATGACACTGAGAGCTTGTCAAAAAACAGCAGGTCGTTGGAAACTCACTTAAACTGCATGTGTCAAGATGTAAATCTTGCAGGCAGCTTCCTGCATTGCTTGGTGCTTATGTTGCCTTTCCCTGGTCTTAAAACCAAAGCCTAACATAGTTAAGAGGGAAAAGGGGTTTACCTCGGTATTTATTTAAGGATCCTTAAAGGTGCACACACTGTTTGGGTGGAATGCATTGAAAAGTACACTGAAAATGTACACACACACACGATGAATCATGTATACAATTAGAGGCCTTGCAAATTAGCATATTTATCAAAGATTCCTCAATGAGAGGCTCGAGTGAACTCTTCATCCTGAGGAACTTTCTCCTTGGATGGGCCTATCTTAGTTTATAGAATGTGTTCTGGAGAGGACTTTGGTGTCTGGGGTTTTCTGATCTCTTAACTGTGAGGCTTCCAGGATGTTTGGTTTCTTGGCTTAATGGAATATTGGGTTTAAACTAAGTTATCAAACTTAAGGATAAATATGTGGGCTAAAAGCACTAAAGATACATAAGAACTATATGAAAAGGTATATAAAAGGGGTATGAAGGAAAAGGCAAAAAATCATCATGGCATCACTTACAGTATGACATGAGGAAGTTCCTTTTAGGTGTTTGCAATTCCTGTTAAGAATTTGATTTCTGAAATGTTGGTGTTGTAGAAGAGGGAGTATCTCAAGCAGTTAATCCTTTTGCTGATTACATGTGCGAAAGATGATGCACGTGTGGAAGCCAAGCTTGTAAAGACAGAGGACCTTTGCTGAATAGTGTATGAGGGGATTGGAAATTCTTCCTAGGAAAACATTGCATTTATCAGCAGGAATTTGGCAACACATTTACCTTTGTGAACATTGCTAAATACCTGATACTTGCACATTTCATCCATTTCTAATCTCAATTGACTCCATGCTGGAGTCACGATTTCTATCAGCAAACAAAAGCATTATTAGTTTTGCAATATACTTGGATTTATAGCTGGGAAGTTTTTTAGAGATACTTGCCTGGGAGATGGTGCTGATGTAAAAGATCTGCTCCTGAAAAGATGAGGTAGTCTTTTGGCTGGAGTCACCATGATATGTGCATAGAATTAGGAAAAAGTTGTTGATTTGCTTGCCTTGGACAAATAGTGAAATGGTAATGGAAATGGTAAAAATCAAAGGGAAATGTATGGTAGTCTGGTTTGTAGTTTTCAAAATACAGAATACTCAAAAGAAAAATGGGCATACAGCATGGAGAACTAAGTGTTAAAATATAACTTGTGTGTTAAAGTTGGGATCGAAAACCACTTAAACTGTTGAAATTAAGTCTTTAAAAGCTGTTTGGTTATGTATATTGCTAAGAGTAATAGTGCATGCGTTTTCTTGTGTGCTTTTTGAAATATGAAACGCAACATGGGAAGGACTTGGTATTGCAGGAAAGAACTGAGTTACTGTATTTGCATGGATACAGGCTATTCTTGAAATTCTTATAAAATGATAATATCTAGACTACTTAAAATGCAGTGAGTTTGCAATTAATTTCTTTCATAGCCAGTTTACAAGTATATACATATGGATAGAGTATTATTTATCTGTGAGCATGTCAGACTAATACTTGGTTTGTAGCACAGAAATCTTGGCAAGAGAGAGAGGCATAACAAAATTCCTCTGCTTAGAATAATTTAATTTGCTTTTTTAAAAAAATTGTATGTTTTCTTTTATTATTTGTTTTTAAGGAAAATCAGGTTTAATTGTTTTACTGCTTTACTGATGTTGGAACGTTACTGATTTGATACTTCACATTTCAACATTCACACACAGAAACTCATTTGAACAGTCACTTTCAATAGAAAATATAGAGATTTTGATTTATATACATTGACTTGCTTTCTTTCAATGTAGGATGCAGTTACTACTGTGAAATGCTGTTTTATCTTTTTTGATTATCAGTCGGTTACTGTAAGACAGATATTTCATATTCAGGGTTGAAGTGTGACTGCTTCTTTTAGGCAGTATAAAAAGTATTCTCTTTCCTGTAACACTGAGGTATAGTTTGCATTGAAATGGAAGTTTCCCTAACTTTGTGTTTAAAGTGAAATGTCTGGAGTATGGACATGGTACCGCCCCCTGTATTGATGCTTCTAAGTCTTCTCCTCAGGGGGCCAGTTAAGCTGAGGAAGGAGAGGGACATTTCTGTTTCTTTCAACCTTTCTTCTGGTCTGAGCATCGTCTGCCTCCAGGCCCCTTCCCAAAGCAGAAATGCTCTAGAGGTTGTTTTGGACCAGCTCTGAAGAGAGGTGTGTGTCTCTAGGGCAGCCAGAGGCCTGAATAGATCGAGCAGCACAGGGTGGTACACTGAATTAGTGTTGTGGCTATGGAGGTAATACCCATTCTTAATATTTGGTATTTGGAGTTCTGTATAACACAGTAGCATTGCTATATAATTTCCTTGTATTTTGAAGTTCTTTTTTATACCAAATATTTTCATATCAGTACTTAAAGAAGAACTGATAAGTGATTTTCTCAGATCACTGCAGAATGTAACGCATTGCACTCTGCCTACATGCATGGGTTTGGAAGTTATGCAACCTCTTTTTATAGAGTTGTGTGTTCTGGTGATCTAGGTTTGCTCAGTTAGTGCTTAGAAATATAAGTGTATTAGGAGCTATATATGATAAAAGACTTAGGTCATGACCAACTACTGTGTACCTCTAAATATAAAAACATTTGCGTTAAGGTTCAAGTAGAAATGGCTTCCATCATTTTGTATACTGGCTTTAAAATTACTGGGTGGAAGAGGCTAAGTGCTGTGATGTAGAGCCATACCCAGTCTGGTTGTGGATGGAACTTGCATGGAGATGTTGCATATTTAGTTCAGGCAAAGATGCGTGAGAACTGAGCTCCCAGCACAGAAACAATTGCTATTGGTATCTGCAGACTGCAGCTGGGGGGAGAGGGAGGGCTGTAACAGGGCCTGTTGTCACCTTGGCACCGAGGGAGTGCCCTTCCTGACATGCTGACAGGTCTTTATTCCAAATTGCAGAGGTACTAAGTCATCATAGTGCGATTGCTCCGTTTTTTTAGGATGAGCAAAATGCATTTTTTCTGTTCTCATTGTTGGAGGAGACTGGACTTGTTTTTCAGAAACATTACATGCAGAAAAATCAACCTGAGGCAAACACCTGGCATGAAGAGAATTTGCCTGAATACTAATAGTTTGGCAACATTTAATAAGCAAATTAAAACAGTATGTAGTAATGGGAATTCAGCTGCAGTGATTGCTGCCAGATCCACCAAGAATAATGGATTTGCATACCAACCCAGACTTACGACAAATGTTGTGATTGTAGGTAACTAAATGACCATGGAATCTGGAGCAGAGAACCAGCAGAGTGGAGATGCAGCCGGTACAGAGGCAGAAACCCAACAGATGACAGTACAGGCACAACCACAGATTGCAACGTTAGCCCAGGTATAAAAATCATATGGTGTAATAGCTTTACCTATGGTTAATATTTTTAAGAGGGATAATGTCTGCTCACGGGCCTGAGAGAAGATTCCATTGATACCATTCTGAAACAGGTGTGATGTATAGCTCTTTTAATATTTGTCTTCACATTTATAAAGCAGTAGAGATTTTTAACTTCCCATCACATCAGACTGTGTTAGTTCTGAAGAACTGTATGTGTGTAAATTGTGTAATGTTAAAACAGTAATGAATGAAAATATTTCTAGCATTCTTTACCACAACCATACCACTGAAAGGTATTTTTTTCAATATGTGTAATCTACTGTCTTTTTTATATTGACTGGATTGTCTTGCTGTTGTGTTTTCTGTTAAAAACTTGTCTGTAGTAGTCAGTTTAATTCTGAAGAAAACAAACTGAATATGTAGATAAATAATGCAGCAAATACATCTTATCAGATGGGATTAATATTATGAGCATTACAACCAAGTGGAACAATCTGGCACTTGACAGCTTGTGTTATCCTGTTGTCTCCAGAGTTTCACAGAATTGTTGGCGAGTTAGAGACTGAAGTAGATAATTTGTTATCCCCAAATTATTTTGGAGAGACAAGAAATGCAATCCCATCTACATCTCTGATTTTGGAACTGGATTTCATTTGCAAATACACTGATGGTTGGCAGAAGCAATCCTGTTGTATAAATGACTACAGTGTCTCTTTGGCTCTCTTCTGTAACCATTTAATTGTAAAACTATTTGTAGTCTGCAAAGAACAAACAGGTGGTTTTGATTTCACAATTTATGGAATTGAGTGTCTTTTAAGTGGCACAAGTGTTAAATCACTTAACATTTTATAAAGGATTAGTATCTTTTTAAAGTCATTACACCTTTGGGTAGTCCAGAGATAGTACACTTCCATTCAAGTGATATTGCAGGGATTGGAGCTGTTTAAATGCACTGGGTAATTTTGTTGGGTGAAGCTGTAGTGCGAATTTACAAGCCACCAGCTGCGCTGCACCATCTTGCCTCTTTGGGCAGTTTTCTCACTGTCTAACTTAGGCACAGGATGTAGGTGGTGTGAATAACACTTCAGTGTGAACTGAGTGGAAGTAGTTTATTTCTCTTGCAAAACCAGTAAACTGCTTCTCACTTGATGTGCTTTAAGATTTAGTCCAGAGAAGCAAGAATGTTTTGAATTTATGTGCTAGCATACTGACCTCCAGGGAGCTGAACTTACAAGTACACAGTGGGTAGAATGCACTTTACTTGGACATAATTACCCCAGTACTTGAATGAGGCTTTTTTCCAAGTAAGAAAACACTATACAGGTTTGGTTAAAATCCATGTGAATGACCATGTTGTCATTCACAATATTATTTGCACCTTAGCTTTTCCCCAGCCTGTACATGGTTTGTGGAGGTGATACAACAGTCTAAACATAATTCCTTGTGTTGTTCACATCAGTGTCAGGTTACTATGATATTTTTAATAAGTGAAGTGGCAGTGTTTGGCATTAGGGAGTGCCCTCAGAGGCCTAGCCAAATCTAAATAACTAATTATGTCAATTTAATTCTTTCACTATCTCTTGTAAGGTCACCCTTCTTGCAAGCTTAGTTTAATTGCTGCGTTTTTAGTGAGTTCAGGGTAGTTTTCAGCATCAAAAGAAAACTCGTCCCAGTTCCACAAGGTATGAGTCAGAGACATCTGCGGAAGTTACACTCTGCTGTGGGCTTAATCCAACCACAGTGGCCTCCAGTTGATCAGCTTTGCTGTCATTGCCAGAGACTGTTTAGTCAGACATGCATTATTAAGAAAGGTCGCTTGGTGAAGGAATATAATTTGCCAGAGGAAAGTGCTCTCATGTTAATCTCAGTCCCAGTTTTTCTCAGATGTGAGTTAAGTACCACCATGTAATGCTGCAGCTGCTTTCCTGAAAAAGGAAGGTAAAAGCAAATGCAAATTGGTGGATTGGGGAGAGACAGCTGTGAAAGAGAGAGGTCTACGTGTAATTCCCTTTAATTTTGTTGTTAAGCAAGATTTCATTGTAAGTGGTGGATGTTTATGGAAATCCAGAGATCAGCTATTGCAGCTTTTTGAGAACCATGTGTCCACAGGGACAGCAGAGGACTTCCTTCTGCATCCAGTATAGCAGCCCTGTGAGATTAGGCAGGACAGCAGTGCAGCCCTTTCTTGCACTGCAGCTGTGTGGATCGAATTTTTTTAAATGCCTGGAGGACTCTTAGATTTTCCAAACTTGAGTGTCTAGAAGAAGGCTGGTTAGTCAGTGACCCATGACCTGGCTGAGGTCTGCCAGAGCAGCTCGTGCTTGCCTGCAGTCCTTCCCTGAGGGCGATGATGCGTGGGAGGGACGCAGACTGTGAGGGCGAGGTGTGCTGGCACAGCGGCCCTGGCACCCTGCAGCCTTTCAGGAGCCCCCCAGCCCCAAACACACACATCGTGTCACCGGCCAGTTGGGACTACTGGATGTGCACTGGGCATTGGCCCAGCCATGCAGCAGCCTTGGTACATGGCACTTGAGCTACCCAGAGCAGTTCCTGTGGCCTGCCAAGGTGAGGCTGCCCCGTGCAGTGTGAACAGCTTTGTGTGGCTACCGCTGTCCCCGAAGCCCGTCCGTGCTGAGGTCATCAGTGTATCCCTGTTGGCAGAGCTGCCATGCCTGCAGGTCTATGCTGGGGAAACACAGTTGTGTTTAAAACGTGGGCAATTTTTCCTCGTAGAAATAACCCTTGAAAGTAGAGTTTGTGTTGACCTGTTACACAACAATCACAATGACTGCCTACAAAATACTTATTTCCACTGCAAACTCGTGGGGTTTCTGTCTGAACACGTGGTCAGTTTTCTTCATTTACATGCACTTTGCCAGCTATTGATACGGCTTAATCTGTAGAAAGTGAAAGGTATGATTCCCTAAAAATGTTAAGTTCTTACATCTGGCAAACTCTTTGCATTTTCTTGAGTGAGAACAAAAATAGCTCCACTCCCATATGTTTCTGCCTCTGACTCAGCAGTGTCTGTAGGAGTACACCCAAGTCTGAGCAGTATCCAAGTGAAGTAAGTGAAAGGTAATGATGTGTTTGTATCAGGTTACCTCAAAATAGAGGCAGTTGTGTTTTTCTTGTTCTTGTCAGTGATTTTACAAATTATGTTCGAGCCTGCAGAAATTCTGCATTAGATTATTTTGTGAAGTAGGTCAGGTGCTGGGCTGAGGCAGTTCAGGGGGTTTTATATTACACTGAAACATTTGGGTCATGTAACTGGGGTCTAGAAGAGACGTAGTTCTTTCACCAAAACAAATACTGAACTAAGGAGATTTTGCAATAACCTAATTTATGCTGTCTCTTCTTTGCAGGTATCTATGCCAGCAGCTCACGCAACATCTTCTGCACCCACAGTGACCTTAGTTCAGCTGCCCAATGGGCAGACGGTTCAAGTGCATGGAGTAATTCAGGCTGCCCAGCCATCAGTTATTCAGTCTCCACAGGTCCAGACAGTTCAGGTACTGACTGAAGAAATTCCTAATATGTGAATTGGGCCTTTGAAATAGGCCTGTCATTGCACTGTTTTAATGTATTTGTGTCCTGGGTTTTGTTTTTACAAATCTGTACAGTATTTGCTACTCTTGACTTTTTTTCTGTTCTGGCTTAACCACTTTTCATTTTCAAACATTGCTGAGTTTCATTTCCCTCTAGAATTTGTTTGGTGAGTTTAACAGCTTTATGGTTTTTCTTACAGTATTACTCTACTTTTTCTCTCTACTGTATTTCCATGCATTTTTATTGAGTAAGAGTTCATACTGTTCTGAAGCGGACAAAAGGATGAATTTTCTTTTAATTATGTAATTTTTAGTAATTAATGAGGCCAGTATTCTAAGATGCGGGTCTTTGCTACATAGGAAATATTTGCATTGGTTTACAAAACAGGTCTCTGTATGTTACTGGTGCTTGAAATAAACCTATCAGTCCTTGCATAGAAATGGTTTTTAAATGTGCTGGTTGAGTGCTGTGTGCTTTGTAAAGCCTTAGCATTTTCTTGTCTGTAAAGCAAGATAGGGAATGCAGTATGGTGAGGTAGCTTGAAGATAGAGGAGACAAGTACTCTGAAATCTTTAAACCTCTAACTTGCTTTTTATCCACTTGAAGTTCACTGTTACTGAATGCAGAAATTGTTTGGTGTACAGCAGCTACACGGGACAAGGACTGTACATTATTCATTTGCTGTTAGAGCACTGAGCTCAAAATATGCTTAATTTCAAAAAGTAGGTATTGTGACTTTTTGATACAGATACTTAACTGGTTATTATTTTAAAAAATAAGGCATGCATAATTTAAAACTAGGCCATTCTGATAATAATCTTCGTTTTTTCCTTATCAGCTTCAGTGCTTAGTTTGTGCCAGGCTCTACCATCCTCAGCCATTGCAGTCAAAAATTTAGAGTTTTAATCTGTCAGAGGTGAGCAGTTTTGAGATAAGTGCACAAGTCACTGGCCTGGAGGTGGAAGATAAGAGACTGACAATGAAGCCATGCTTGGAATCCACCTGGTTCAATGCAGATCCATCGTATTTTGATATTTAGAGCCCAGTAGTTCACAGTCAGCCTTGGACATATTCAGGCCCTCTATCTGACAATTGTGAGATGTGGGTGCCAGCAAGATTTTTGAGCCTTTAGGAATCTTCTCTACAGTGCATAAAATGTCAGGCTGTGAGCTCTGTTTCTCACATAAGCATCATTAGCTTTTGTATATTTTGTCATGCACATTTTGAATTTAAAATTATCTAAATTATTTTAATATGATTTTTATTTTAGCTTTTCTGTATAAACATTTCTGGTTTTTTTAGCACAGCTATTCAGAATTTCAGCACTACATTATTTCTTAATATCTTCATGTATGACATTTTCCTGGCAATTTCCCCCATAAAAGGCAGTCTCTCTTTAACATATCTACCTCATTATTTATAAATTGATGTTTCTTCAGTATTTTATTCTTTGTTTCCAAACGTTTCTGCTATCTTAATTTGATTTAGTTATTCTCTCCCTAAATTTAACTAAAAAACCTTTGTTTCCTTGCAATGGATGAAAATAAAACATCATAGAAGGCAAAAACTGAATGGTATTACTGTTTATGTTTTCTTATTGGAGTATTTAAATTTTAAAGAACATTCTGATGGGTAGATCACTGACTGTGGTCATCCTTTCCTGGATCTGTTACTAAGCAGTAACTTTCTGTTCATTGTGTAGATAGAATACTTGCACTGTGAATACTTGCATTGGTGGTGTTTTTCACAGGATGTCAACATTTCCTTAAAATAAAGACATTGTGGAAGTGTCTCGTTAAATTTGATTGCTGTTCTTATTTACAGATCTCCACTATAGCAGAAAGTGAAGATTCACAGGAATCAGTAGACAGTGTCACAGACTCACAGAAACGAAGAGAAATTCTTTCCAGACGACCCTCCTACAGGTACGGAGGTTAAAGCAGAAGCATCTTACTTGATGGATGGGTGCGTTCACATGGAGATACAAACAGTGGGATTGTATAAATTATTTTTAGATTTACCATTTAACTGAAATCTCTCTTCCGTAATGTCTTGGAATTGGAATATGGAACATGTCCGTGGAATAGGATGTAAAGAGATAAGCAAATAGGAGGAGGAAGAAACCTCAGCAGTTACACTCACTTGAGACAGAAGTGAGCTGAGAATATGCTAATTGCCACATTTCAGAAAATTGAGGTATCATTGTGCTAGATGCCTTAGAAACAGCTTTAATGAATACTTAATACACAAAATACACTGCAGCTTTGCGAAAAGTGACTTCTGTGTAATCTATAGTCTGCAAAATATCGACTCTACTGGTCTTCATTATTGTTGAAATGCTAACACCAGTCAAGCTTAATTCCTTTCTCCCGTGAGACTTAATGAACTTGTGATGTTCCATAGCTCAGAGAGAATTTCTGCTTGAGCAAAATCATTTGTGTTTAAAGTTTAAGTCAGTGTATGAGTTGAATGTAGTGAAAGGCATCTAGTGTCTCTGTTTCTCATGGCAAATACCTCTGGCAAAACCAGCTGAGGTTCTCCTTCACGTGGTGTTAGTCACGTTAAATTATTAATTAAGCCTTCGTACAGCTTTTTGTGTCTGTACTAAATCCCACTTTCATTCTTAAAATATGCTAAATAGCATTAAGGAACAGCTCTGGGGTTCCATAGGTTTCAAATGACCTGTGGGTTCCTGCTGCTTTAGAAAATTCAGATGCTCCTTTTTTCTTTATGAGCATAGCCTTGGAAGTAGAAGCTGGACTGTAGGCCTGAGCATATCTCAACCATGATACTTTTTTAGCACTTGGGAGATTATTCTGTACCTTGTCCAGCAGCCTTCAAGGCTGTTCTGCTGAAGGTAGTGAGTATCATTGCTGAAGATCCCTAGCCATAACAGATCTGGGAAAGTATTTTTATTTGTGAGGAGCAGTGTTAACTTCAAGGCTGCCACAGACTCCTTTCAGTCTGCTTCTGCAGCAAGACACTTGATTTTACTCTATATGGCAGAGTGGCTGTATATAGTGAGAAAACAGCTAAATAAACAAGCATCAAAACTGAGAAGAGGGTGCTTGTGCATGCTGACTTCTCATTGAGATGGACTCCTCTGCATGCACTGGTGCCACAACACAGCCTCTATCTTCAAACCAGATCATGGTGACTCAGCAACACTTGGTAGCTGTAAAACTTGTATATGCAACTCAGACTCTGGGCTGGTGGTGGTTATGTCAGAGAGGCTGAGCCAGAGCACTGCTGTCTTTAGGGACTTCCTAGCTGGCATTATTCAACCTGCTGTAACTGGCCCCAGAAACAAGATAGGTGCAGATATGTCCACAGAATTAAAAGCTATACTTCTTTCACAAAGACTCCTCTGTGATTCTGCTACTAAAGTACATCGTGTATTCCATGTCAGTTCATAGCTCCTGTATTTGTAAAGTTGCCACCTTATCTTTTACCTTAAATCCATCTTTATGATGGCAAAGGTAGGTTTTACCCACCATGTCATAATGACATGAGGTTAAAAAGTGATTTTTTTATCTCCTTTGATTTTGTTCTTCATCATCCCTGCCCTCTCCATATTTTTTCATCTGTTTCATTCACCTGGTTTCTGGTCTAACACCTGGATTGCAAACTCTTTGGATGGGAATTTTTTATTTGTCCAAGTGGTTCTTCACACAGCGTTGTGCAATGCTGGGGTTCTTGCATGCACACAAAGTCAAAACAGCAACAGCAAAGCTCTGTTGGTCAAGCTGCTAAGCAGAATGAGTACTCTCCCCAGAGGGCTTCATACAGGTGTTCTGGCTCCTACAGCCTTAGGAGGCTTGTATAAGAAATTAGTGTTGTCTTGGAACTTGGGGTCTACAGCTGTGTTTGCTTCATCCCACTGTGAGTTCTAGTGCAAATCCACTGGAAAACATAGGAGGAGAATTACAAAAAATACTGCCCTTTACCTAAAGGCATTACGTTTACCTAAGGGCATTTACTGCATTTTGCAGTGACAGAATATGCCAGCAGTGAAAAGGGCTTGACAGTCCTCTGAGGAAGGAGTGTTTAATCTCAGTGATGCAAATTGCAGTGACTGTTGTGGTCAGTCTACAGTCATGTTCAGTGGGACCTGTAGCAGTGATGTTTTGGAAGTTTTGACTTTGGTTAATTAGCTCATGGAAATAATGAAAAAATCTGTTCTTTACTTTACCCATGAACTTTCTCAGGCAGGGCACCTGTGAACATAACTGCGAGACTGTTCTCAAACACTGGGTATTGTCTCCCAGTCAGGTGTTAAATTATGAACTGGTTGCTCTCTGGAAGCATTCCTGCTAACTCCCTTGGTACTCAGCTCTCTGGCTGAGGTGTTTATAGTCTTTGAAATGGAGCAGTTCCCCCAGTGTAAGTGAGGAGACAGGTTCTGACTTTTTTTTTTTTCCAAATGTTAATATAGCTAAAAGCAGGAAACAAAAATGGATGAGAGAAACATACTGTGAAGAAAAAAGGAAGGTTGTGATAGCTGTATCGTGGGGTTTGAGAAGCACAGCTGTTCTGTGCTGGCTCCCTTGCCCATCACTGCTTGGCATTTTGAACAATCCTCTCCAATAAGAGTTTGAAGATAGTGTGTGGTTTTCATTCTGCACTCATATTTTCCTTACTGGCTTGCTGCACTTCACAGCTTTCCCCAGCACTGTGTATCAGATAGACTATTTTTCTCCCCCAATTTTTATTAAAATCTCTACAACACACTGTCTTTGCCAGAAAAATTTTGAATGACTTGTCCTCAGACGCCCCAGGAGTGCCAAGGATTGAAGAAGAAAAGTCCGAAGAGGAAACAGCAGCACCTGCCATCGCCACTGTTACGGTGCCAACTCCCATTTACCAAACCAGCAGTGGGCAGTACAGTATGTAGTCTGAATTTCTCAGTGGTGCTAGTAAGTGGGGATGAGAAGATGAAGAACTATTATTTCTGTAACTGTTGTTTGGACTAGGACAAAGCAGGAGGTGAAAAAAAGATTACTTTATTTTGACTGATAACCAGGCCTTTTAAACCCGTTTCTATTGTAAGTGTTTGAAAGGCTCAATTAACATTCTGGGACTGCTTGCCACTTGGTGCAGCTAATGCATCCTGAGGCAAAATAGGAGCTAACTATAATGCTATTATAAATTTCTTCACTTCAGGAACTAGATGGGGGAATTCAGAAGTTTCTTTTCTTTCTTGGCAGATTATTAACACTTGTTCACAAAACCGTAACCTCATCATTAGAAAAAAAACATTACAGTCTGCAATTACATTTTTAGAAAGTCCTGAAAAAACAAGAATGTCAACAACCTTAATATAGGTCATAAGTACATGTTTCTGTGTTTTCTTTATTTATAAGATTTTATAGATACAATGCTTTGACTTGAAGAATGATTGAGGATATGGCAGTAAAGATACAAGACATGCTATCTCACACAAACACAGGTAGTAGGAGACATACAACACATACAAAAGGGAGAACTACTTGTTTACATCTGTCTCTTAAAATCTCTTTAAAATTTTGTATCTCTGTTTACTCCTTAGCCCCTTCGCCTTGTCCCCTGCTTAATTTTATTGAAATGGATGTGGTTGATTCTGATTCCTGTTATAACTGTAAAATAACTGTTTGTGCAGACACTTGAGATTTTCGGGTGTCTGTTTATAGGAACACAGTGAAATTCTGTGCAGTCACAAAAGGGGTGATGTCCCAGTATACCTACATGACAGGATTGAGGGAAAGAAAAGAAAAAAACCAGCAAAGTTAAGACTGCCTGAACCAAACTGTACCTTTATGAATGAAAAAACAGCCTAGGAAGGATCTGAGGAAGTTGTAGAGAAGGGGGGATACAATCAGAAGGAAAAAAAAAGCCAAAGCAAGAAGAAGGTGAAATACAAGTTGGATAGCACTAGCAGCAGAGGAGACTGAAGGGCATAAAGCATAGAAGATGAGAGGAATTTCAGATGAGAAGAAAAAGTAAGGACTGAGAAAAATACCTAAACCAACCAAGAAGAAAATCTTAACTAACAAATTAAAAAACATTCCTGGGGAAGGATTGTACCTCCTCTGTGTGATGCTGTTTTATTAGAGAAACTAATTTGTGTTTTAGGCTGTGGATTTTGGCCCTAACAAACATTTGAAAACGTAGCTTTCAGAGGATGATTTCTTTCATGTACATTGAAGCCACGTGTTTGATTTGGGGGTGTGTAAGGGTTCAAAGGATTTATAGCTCAGATCAGTATTCTTCCACACCTAGGTTTCTGTATGTTAATGAGTAAATTAGTGTCTTAAATGCTGGGTTGATTTTTTTTTTGTCTGCAGTTGCTATCACCCAGGGAGGAGCAATACAGTTGTCTAACAATGGCACAGATGGAGTACAAGGTCTCCAGACACTGACGATGACCAATGCAGCTGCAACCCAACCTGGCACCACCATTTTACAGTATGCACAGACCACAGATGGACAGCAGATACTTGTACCCAGCAATCAAGTTGTAGTACAAGGTGAGAAACTTCACAGCCAGTCACTCTGTGTAACATTTTCTCCATGCGGATATAAGTTGCCAACTTGACTCCTTCAAATGTGTCAGGAAACAGAATTAACAGCTTTGGCACAGATAAGTCCATAAAATTACTGAAATTTTGGACAAAGCTATTTGTCATGTTTTCTTAAAGCCTCTCTTGTTAGATTGGTAAAATTGTGGATATTTGAGGTTTAATATATTTACCTTTGCTTTTCCATGCTGTATTTCCTGCATTTTGTCCACACAAAATTTTTTATATGTTCTGCAAAAACTAATACCACTTTAGAGTTCTGAGTTCTCCCATATCTGCAACAGTAAGAAATTTAAAGCAAAGCATTAAAGATAGGAGAGAAGGATGTTTGATTCTTTCTAAAAGGACACATTAATTTATTAGTAATTTTTTCCTCTTTTCAATTGCAAGTCATAATTTCTTCCTACTGTGACTTTTGTAACTAGTCACTGAATGAATGACTCAATCAATCAATCAGTGAGTCTTGGAATCATAGAACAGTTTAGGAGAGTGCCTTAAGTGATTATTTGGTCTAGCCCTCAATTTGGCAGAGCTATTTTCACTTAGAATAAGATGTGGGGGGCTATTGTATTAAAAGACATATTTTGGTTTATTAAAAATTGAGGGGTATTACAAAATTTTTTATTGAAAATAACAGCAGAAGTGTACCCCTGCTTCTGTGG
This sequence comes from Aleadryas rufinucha, assembly GCA_013397815.1. Taxonomy (NCBI): domain Eukaryota; kingdom Metazoa; phylum Chordata; class Aves; order Passeriformes; genus Aleadryas; species Aleadryas rufinucha. The sequence goes on along the minus strand of VZTH01011922.1, from coordinate 68,066 downwards.
TTGTAAAGTAGTTAATTTGAAAGTTATCCAATGAAGAGTCTATCAGGCATCATGGGTTGAGCATAGCAGAGAAGAGTACTGTTGTTACATTGATCTTCTTTTTTGTGTTCTTAAGGACATATGATTTCTTTAGGTGGTATCATGGTTATTTATGAGCTCAGGCAAAATTACAATAAGTAAAAGGAAGGTAAGACCTTGCTCATTTTAGATAAGCAATAGAGTGCACTGTCCCTCTCTTGCGGAAGTAAATGCTACATTTTTACACCTTTTTTTCTATGCTAGATATTTACATATGCAGTTCCTCCTTTTGCAGATAGACATTTGGAGCATAGCTAGAAATAGTGTTGACCCCATCCTTCTCTGGAACTGCTAGAACTGCCCAAAAACCAGAGAAGTACAAAGAAATATACTAAGGGAGACAGAAGCATGGCTGTACTGCCAGACAAATCGAGCTCTCAAGCCCAAAACCTTGCCTATATTAATAAACTAAGCGTGAGGGAGCAGTGATGACCCAGATGATGGCCATCCCTCCTGAGCTGTGGCCCAGGGTGCCCGGTTAGAGAGATGACAGGTTAGAGAGGTGAGTAGGTGCTCTCCACAGCACGGTGACAGCATTGTGACCACACTGATGTCCTGTTCCCGTGTGTCCCTGTAGCTGCCTCAGGAGATGTGCAGACCTACCAGATCCGCACCGCCCCGACCAGCACCATTGCACCAGGAGTAGTCATGGCATCCTCTCCAGCACTTCCGACCCAGCCGGCAGAAGAGGCCGCGCGGAAGAGGGAAGTGCGTCTAATGAAGAACAGGCACGTACATTCACATCACTTTTTTTCTCCCAATCAGCTCTGCATAGGCCTAGAGTGTCAAGCACTAAGAGTCCTGATCTTTCCTAGTCCTGTTATGAAATGCTTTATGAAGAATTTGGTTTTATTTAAAGATGCAAAGCAAAGATGCACATCCTCTAATGCCATGTGTTGTGACTGTGAAACCTTGAGTGAAGTGTCAGACTCACTCTGTGAGGTATGTGAATTTGGTCGTTGCAATAAGGAGAAAAGTAATTGGTGAGATATTTGTATGACTGCAGATAGGTTCTTACAAACACCAAGATGAGTTGCTTTTCTGGAGTTACTACATTCATGTGGTTTCCTTTCCTGGATTCTTTCCCTTAGCCTCCTGCATGCATTCTCCTTGCTGCTGGCCCACGTGTGCTCTTTGTGAGCACTTTCTTGATTGTCTCACTTGTTCTTTTAGCTGCTCTGGGTTTTCTCCTCCAGGGGCAGAAAGGCTCAAGCAAAGGCTAAACAAGCAGCTATTCCTTTTGACTGAAGTCTTGTGGAGCCAGTAGTGGCAGCAGACGGGCTGAAAGAAAGATAGAGAAGACTTGATTCTGTAGGATTCAGCGTGTGAGGAGGAACAGCTAAGCTTACAGAGGTGGGAGTGGGTGGAGGTAGCAGAGGAAGGGAGCAGTAGGGAGAAGTTGGGCACGATGTTCCCGAAGTCTGTTACTGTGGGAGTGGGAAGGGGTGGGCCTGAAATGACCCATCACACCAAGCTTGAACTCATCCACAGGCCACAGATTGGAGCCTGTGTGTTATACTGTAACACTGGGAACACAGTGCTTCCCGCCCTTCTGAGCAGGGGAAGCCCCCTGAAAGCCTTGTTAACTTCATTTGTCAGTCCGAAAAAACTAATGTTGTACAGGTTCATTTATCTTCTCTGGGTTGCTGTGCTGTGAACACAATAGAAACTTACTTGAGCAGACCCAGTCCTTATGCGAGGGGCTTTAATGAAGTAAATAGTGCTGAACAGCAGAGTTCACTTTTTTAAAAGGTTTTTGTACGGAATGTCACCCATCTCCCTTTTTATATAGTTTTCTCATACCAGTGAATAGTAGATACCACCCTTTCAGGCTCTGCATTTGAAAAAAATTAATTAGGATCACAGAATACCCTCATTTAGTCATCAGTCTTACTCCGGTAAAAGAAAGCTTTTGTGTTTGTGAAAGCCAAGAAAAACAATGGGGAATTACCCCACTTGAGTTAAATTGACAGCTTTTGCAACAGTATCATGTTGCATGTGGTGCTTTTAGCCTGTCTGCTTAATAGATATTTGCAAATCTAAGCTCCATAGCAAAGTGGGGAAAAAGGATAGAGAGGCAGATGGTAAGGTGGTACTTATTGGAGGATTATAGTGTAAATATTCATAGATATTATTGTGCAAATTTTCTGTATAAATTTTACATTTTTAAAGGTCTCTTGTAATTCAGTATAACTCTGGCTGTTCATAAGGAACAACTAGCACACACAGACTTGAGGTGGCTTAATATACACAGCCTAAGCTGGAAAAAAGTCATGGAAAGAAAATGTTGTCACCCAAAGAGACATGTTAGTAGTTTGCACTGGGAGGCACTTCCTGATCCAATAGTACTTAATGTTTTGGTAACAGCCCAAAATTTTAAAATTCTGAATGTTACACTTGGCTTACTGAAGCACTGCAAGCATGTGAAATTGTATTTGACAAATGAATACCTGAGTCCTTTCAGAGCTTACAGACTATGTTTTCTTCATCCTGTCTCATTTGTGGAGCTGAATTTCAAAAATTACTTTAGAGGCTTCTTATCAGTTAGGTCCTGGAATGCATTATTTTTTTTACAGCTACTATTTATCTAATAAGGGAAGGAACTGGGTTCTAATTTGTCCTCTCATTTCCCAGAACACTGACTGTCTCACCAGTCTGTGTAGTGTTTGCAGTGAAGGGGCACACAGACTCTTTATTTTTGAAGCTGTTCTGCTTTGCACCTGAAGGTTCAGGGCAAATAAGTTTATTTCCATGTGTCTGCAGAGTGCTGCTTGGACAAGTTGCACTGCAGGAGGAGAGCCCTCTGCCTGGGCTCCCATCTGCCTGTGGCATTTAGCCTTGTGCTTACTTTGCACATTGGTGCCATTATGTTGCTGTGCTGGGTAGCTCCTGCCTTGGTGTTCCTGCCTTCAGGATGCTCAGCAGCACATTGATACCTTTCTGGTATTTTTCACTGGTGTTCTTGGTATGTTACCAAGTTACCTACAGACAGCTCACTCTTTACAAGCAAGACTTAGAAGTTTGACTGTTGAGGTCTGTTTTTGGCATAGCTGACAGGGACTAAAGAGTTATATGGTTCCTAGTGACTGTTTATTTTGTGATATTTTTATTTGAGTCATTCATATTATCACTGCAGTGATGCAGACATCATTATTAAAATGGGAGCATTGCTCAAGAGCAAATACATGAATGCTCTAAATAGACAGCGCTTTTTTGCACCAGTTGATCATCTTGTTGGACTGCAGCAAAGGGAAAAGTTAAACACTATAAAAAGAATAATAGATTATAATAAAATGAATTAAATTTTTGCAGCAGCATTTGACTCAGCCTAAAGGTTCTAATGTAAATCCTGCAAGCAAAATTTTATCACTGAGTAAATTTTATCATCTTTTCTCACAGAAACAGAATTTTATTGGTGCTGTCTTACTGGGATCTTTATGTTGAAACGATGTGTGGATCTTGAGTGTGTGTGATTTGTGAGGAGCAGTTGTTATAAGCTCGGTGTTTTTTCCTCACTTGCATTTCTTAACAATACTTCCATATTCTGAAAATGGCAGTACTAGTAAAGGTTTGCCTGAAAACAGTTAAATAGCCCATGCCTGCAACTTATTGTTCTGGATTTTAATGGCCTTTTTTGCTTTGCAGAGAGGCAGCACGTGAATGTCGCAGGAAGAAAAAGGAGTATGTGAAATGTCTAGAAAATCGAGTGGCTGTGCTTGAAAACCAAAACAAGACACTGATTGAGGAGTTGAAAGCACTTAAGGACCTTTACTGCCACAAATCAGATTAATTTTGGATTCTCATTTTCACTTGTCCAGGTGGGATAGAGACTGGTTCTGGCTATACCCAGAAAGACAAAGTAAACTTTTTATTTTCTAAACATTTCTTTTTTTCTATGCGCAAAACTGCCTGAAGCAACTACAGAATATACTTCATCTGTGCTTTGCATCAAACTGTGAATGTTCAAGTACTTGCCTCCACTTCTCCCCTTACAAGATGATTTCATCATCAATCTCAGCGTGAAGAAGAACAGGCTTGTTTCTCGTCTCCCGATCCTCTTCAAGGAGTAACAGTGGTCACTTGGGAAGTTACTGTGGGGAGGGTCCTTATGTAAAGATGTCAAGAATTTGTGCTGAGCTCTTTCCATTGCCTTAGAGACAGAGCCACCCCAGCCTCTTGGTCCAGAGATCTATGGGCCCATAGGTGGAGCATGCATGGTACAATGAAGAAGCAATGGTTGCCAAATTGGTTTCACACATTCATGATGAACTGTACAAACACACGGCTAAGCAGCATGCCAAACAAAGGGCGCTTCACTGTCACCTTCTTGGTGTGGAGATAACAGACTTTTTGCAAACTAGCCCAGGAGGGGGTTTGATATCCAATCTGTATTAAGCCCTCCTGGACTAGTAAAACCTTCTCCATACCTCAGGAACAAATGCATTAAAATGAGCTTCACTGGTCAGTTGTTGCTTCTCATAGCTTATGTGTGCAAGTGCATTCAGCATTCTGAATGCACAGAAAACAGACACCAACTTCATAGGATATAGGTTGGGAAATGACATTTGGATGGGAAAGAAAAAAAAAAAGATGCAATGTGATGTTCTGAAAACAGTCACATAGTAAGCAGGCATAACACATGAAAGCACTACCTATCTGTATGCAGAACAACTAAGCAGTTGAAGCATGGCCAACTCCACTTAAGTACTCCCTGATGACAGTATGGTCTGTGTCCCAAGTCCTCTCAAGCAATGAGGTTGTTTTCATTTCCCTACCACTGTCTTACACAATGGAAATTATTGTACTCAATAGAAGTACCAGCCTGGTTTGCTAAATTCTCTTTCAAACTTTGAGGTTGCCTTCTATACATAAATTGAGTTGCAGTATGACAACTACTAGGACAATCTCAAATATTAAAGAGGACTTCAAACACAAATATTCCAGCTCCTGCTTTGCAAGGGACTATACTGATTATTTGAACCTGGCCAGGTTAGCTAAACTCTTAATTTATTTGGGGTATTTTTTCATGGAAAGGGTCAGATTTACTGAATAATCTATTCTGCAACTAAAATTACTCATGTGTCTCAGATGTTTGCAAGATCAGGTTTTTTTCTGTGCACTGAGGAACTGTGATCTTTCTCAGACTGATGATGTTAAAAAAGGTAGTTCATATTTTAAAAAAACTCTGTACTAAGCATTAGGACTTGAAAAGAATCATGCTCAAAAGGAACCAAAAAAGAACATCAACAAGTTGTCAAAAAGAATGTGTCAAAAAGAATCATGTGCGGTTTGTGTACTGGCCCTCTGAAGCCAGTCTCTCGCTATGTTAACTTGGGTCATTTGATGGAGTAAGTTTACTTTGGGCTTCTGGTCAAACTTTTATGTATAGAAACATGGATAAGGCTCTGGTCTATACTAATGCCTTGCCTAGCAGAGTATTAGCTAATGTTTTTTCCCATTCACTCTATCTCTTTTTAAGATAAATTTCACACACAAGCTTCTAAAAGGTTATACAATCAGTGTAACGTTGTAAGAAAAAGAGTTGGGAGACTCTGGGCAGTTGAGTCTCAAACACCTAAGCAGTATTAAAAGTTGTAGATTTCTCATTTGAGAGGGCATTCAAGTTTCCAAGAGACTTATTTAAAAGGAACAGGGTTAAACTTAACAGCATTATTGTTAAATCTAGAGTTATCAAGAATTTCAAATTACAGTTGTATTTCAAGAAGAGAACATAAGTATCAGAAATATGACATAATTCACTTTCACAAGTTTTGTGGGGGTCTATTATAAATGGTCTATTTTTATCTGCCATAGAGAGTTGATTTTTGTGTTTTTATTTAATGGGAGATGAATCTATTAGTTTAGCAATGCAAATTTAAAGAAGACCCTAAGTTCTCAGCAGCGCTTTTATAAAAATGATCTGATTCTTAAAATCAGTGAATACAAATACATAAAACGGTTACATTTTCCAGAACTAGTACTGAAATAGAAAAGTTGATAATGCAGGAGTCATTCTTGTAAAACATGAAGCTCATTGTGGCCTCATTTGCAATTTTCTTTGAGAAACACAGAAAAGGCTGTATATGCCCACATTAAGGCTGTTTCTTTTGTGGAACATCTGGTTGCAAAAATGCGAGGTTTCGCTGTGAACCTTGAGCAAGGTGAGCTGGGCTCTGAGAGCTGTGTCCAGTGGGTAATGAACACTGTCCAGAGCTTGCTGATAATCACTGGGCACAAAGCCTGGGGACTGAATGGGCATGGGAGCCTAAAACAGTGCCCAGGTGGGGTTCACCTAATACAGAGCTGGTGCAAATTTGTGTGGCAGTGAGCGGAGAACTGTGTTAACAGTTTGTCTGTGTGTGTGGTCTGCAAGTGGCCTGTAGTGCTTTTAGCCTAGGCTTCATTAGCAAATAAAGTTTCACTAAGAAAAAGAATGTAATTTAAAGAACATAGGGGTCTGCAAGAATCTTTATTTTTATTTATGCTGCACTGAGGATTTAGGGACACATTTATTTAATGAAAATTATAAATTACAATAATAAAAATGTATTAGACCAAGTACAGGGCTGGCTAGGCTACCCATACATGCTTTACTATTCATATTGACTCAAAAAGGGAAAGAATATGACACAGGAATCCATTCCTATGTTATTTACCAAGTAGTGAGGTTGGGGTAATAAGCTTCTATAAACTAAGGCCATTTGGAAGTAGGATGGAAATTATGCTGACAAAGGGGAGGGAGGATTAGTTTTATATCTCACGGTTGTGAGTTTTCAAGAACTGATAGCCTGTTTTACCTGAAGAGAGGGTTAGAAAGGGCTAGATCCATTATGTTCATAATAAACAAGAATTGGTTTGAAATATAATTTTTGTAATGTCATTATTTTGCAAAACAACAGCACCAATCAGGCAGTTAAGATATTGTCAAAGGTGCTCTTTTAATTTAGATATTCTTGGAAAATACATATGTATAATATATGTACATATATATATATATACACACAGTATATAATCTACAGCTCTGAGAGCTTTTAAGTCAGGAATGCTGAGTATTATAGTATATGGAGGTCAGAAAAAGAATTTTTACTTTTCTGTGTGTGTCTGGGTGTGTGCGGATGTGTGTGGATGTGTGTGTGTGCGTGGGTGTGGGTGTGTGTGAAAGCTTCCCCTCACCCCAGTAGCTCTGGGCTGCGTTATTCTAGCGCTTATTACTGATTTGTTTTGTGCTGTTTCTCAGTTATCCATTTTCGAGAATTTTATTTCATCTTTCATGGCTTTTGTGAGGTTTGTTTTTTATTGATGAAGATTTTTGGAATTACGTAAACAATTGTTTTACAACCACCACCCAGAGTAATTCACTTTTGTGCTTTTTCTCTTAGGCAGCTATATATCAAAGGCAAAACATTTGGAAAGGTTGTTAAGGTGTTATTTTCTAAAGGAACCACTGGTAAGACTTGTGTTTTCATCCTGGGGTAGTGGCGATGCACTCTTACTTAGGCAGCAATTTCACCAGCACTGGGCAGTTGCCGGCACCGTTGCTTGTATCCGAAAGCACAACTGTAGCCTGTCGTGCTCGTCAGGACTGCTCAGACACCTGTGGTTCTGGCTGGCCTGTAGCTGGATTTTGCATTGTAGATCACTGTCTTCTCTGGTACTTGTACATTGGTCAGAAAATTGGTGGGGTGTTTGGAATCATTAAGAGGCTCAGGAAAAAAAAATAGATTTAATAAGGAAAAACAGCCCGGATAGTTTCTGACCTGAATTTGTACCACAGGTTGCTTTTTTAAAATCTGGGCTTCCAGTAAACTGCAGCAGCAGGTAGTCATCTGTTAGTGAAAACTGGCCCCTGCTTTTTTATTTTGTATTTTTTTTCATTTATGGCAGACAGTGCTTTTTGTGGTTTAAAGACAAGTCCACCCATCAAAGCAAGTTCAATATCAGTGGTTGCAAATCTATGACAGTTCATAGAGGATTTAATTGATTTTTTAAGACTTTGTTTTTATTGTAATTTTTTCACCCTGGAGCCTGGTTAGTGATGTAACATTTGCCAATGATCCAACCAAAAGGTCATGTATTTATTTTTGTTACACTATGTTCTTTGTAAATTTTTAATTAAAATGTGCACTTTTAAAAAAAAAGAAAACAGAAAACCCCAAAAAAAAACCCCAAACAAAACACAGAGAACAAAATTTAAGACAAATTTGGTTTGCTTGAGCAGATTTCTGGCATAATTGTTGTAATCCTGCTGCCTGCACACAATTCACTCCTCTCCACAGCAGCTGACTCCTTCGCTAATTGAACTTGCAGATCAGCACCTGGTGCCCAGCAGGCATTGCTTCAGAAGGGCAGGAGAGCTGAAGGGGCAAGAATCAAGCGTGTGGTGTCTCAGAGCAGTATGTAGAGGATGGATGTGAAATTATTTTTAGAGTAGAACTAGTTCAGTGATTCCATGTGGGAGAGGGAGGTTAATTTGGAAGGAAAGCTAAACTATTTTTCAGCCACTTTATTCCCCTTTTCTTAATTTGAGACTTGTCTGCAGATTTTACAAGCTGCATTCCAAGAAAATAAAACCAAAAAGCTTTCCAATAATTTGACACCAGGAAGTAAAGGTACACTGACAGTGTGTCACCCTGCTTGAAAAGAAAAGCACAACCACCTTTCTTTTGCAGGAACGATGATAATTTAACCCTGAAGTCTGTCACTGAGCAGGTTTTAAAAAGCATACAGTACATTGATGCTTCTCTGTCATCTACCTAGGAACTCGTTTTCCTGAGCTGTGTAACTTGCTAGCTGTATAAGACACTGATTTTACAAAAGCCTGAATGTATCCTGAAGCTCAGTTGGTCTGGAAGGAGCCAGACTGGTGAAGAGAGGGTCCTGAAATCCACCTGCTGTGTGCTTGTGACAGGTTCGGGTCTGTGGATATACAGGCTTAAGTCTGTGCATCTTTGGGGAAAAGGGACCAGATCCAGGGGGTAAAAGAGCGTTTGCATTTCAAGTGTTTTGCCTTGGAATGTTTTTTAAATGTATTTAAGCTGCGGCCTGCAAAGAGGTGTGCTTGGGCTGGTTTGCACAGCACAAATTGAAGCGAGTGACCTGTCTGCTTTCTGGCACTGCAAGTGCAGGTTTGTGACTTGCTCTGTGGTGAGTTTGGGGCTCGCTTTCAGCAGGAGAGGCAGGAGCAGTCAGCTGTCCTGGGGAGCTGTGTGCTGGCAGGGAAGGGGCCAGGGCCAGGCTGGAATGACCCATGGCTGGCACGCTCCCTAAGCTGAGTGTTCACTGCACTCAGGACTCGAGCAGTCGGTTCACTCAGCCTCAGCTGGGTGTTTCTCTAAATTAGGGGATAGCTGAGTGAGAGCATGGGGAAGGCAGGCCTTGAGCCAGTCACTTACCTGGAAATGGCCACTCTTAAGAACTAAGGATGTTTGGGTGCTTTCCACAAGTTATGTTTTATCCAGGTGCCACTCCATTTTTTGTGTGTTTAATTACATTTATTTATATGAAAACATTAAAAAGTTCTACAACTTCAAGTTTATATGAGATTTGAAACTGTGCTGCTTATAATGGACTTCTTGGTATGGGAACAGGGCAAGAAGAGGTGTGAGCTGGCAGCCAACCCCTCCACGGACTTTTGTCCACAGATTGGTTGTTCACTTCAAAAATTAGTTGTTTCTACTCTGGATTTATAATTTGAAATTGTTTTGAAACAGTGTTTTTCAGGGAAGCTTCCAGAGCGAGGGTTATTATTCTCCCTTTGTAGTGTAAGCTGGAAAGAGTATGTCCACCTCATCTGCATTTCTGATTCTTTACCCAAACCATGTCAGCACAGAACAGGGTATTTGAGCTTGACTCCCACAGACTTGTGGAAGTTAAAAGCCTAAATGAAAATCCATTACTGGGGGAAAATAAATTCTTTTTTACATCTCCCCAAAAATCTAGAAACATCCCTGTTGTGTTGTTCTTTTTTCTTTTTTTTTTTTTAACTTTTTTTTTGTGCTTTATCTGTGTTTAAAAAAATTGTACTGGGTTATAATGCATTTTATTAACACTATGTACATATTAGCTGCTTTGTGTTTCAGAATGGTAGTAATTGCTTTGTATATTAAAGTGATTCTTGTGAATTTGTGAATTATTGTCATAAAGAAGTGCTTTTTCTTACTGTAACCTTTGTGGTATAAACTGTCATAACTCCCTTTTTACACAAACATTTATGTGCAGTCACATAAACATGCTTTAAAAAACTCTACAAAGTCTCTTTTTTGAGCAGGGTGTTCCATTTACACTAATTTAATTTAGTGGCAAATGGTAGCTAGAGGAATACAGGAAAAGGCATATTTTGAGCAGTCTATGGTGTCCTCTCAATCTGTGGCCTGCCCTAAGTATTCATAAGGTATTCTCCCCAAAGAGAAGGCTTTTTTAATCTTAATTGAATTGGATTAGTCAGAGGTTAAGTCCTGAAAAACAGAAGTTTCTTTTCCTCATATTTTTAAACCCGCTTTCTGGTATCCATTCTGGTGGCAGTTCTGGTGTTTAATAATGCCTGAAAGGCTTACGCCTTTCACAGTTTAAATATGCTGCATGTCTCACTTTTAAGCATTCCTGTAAACCATGTAGTACTGATCTTAAGAACAGAACAGAAACAGAAGGCAGCTAACACTGCACGGATCACAACCCTATTATGTAATCTGCAAGGCTGGATCCAAACACTGGGATGGAAGCCAGGAGAACAAATTCAGCACTGAGGTAAACACACCTCCAGTGAAATGAAGGGGAAGCAGTAAGGTCAGCTCATTACAGCTGGGATTTTGTAGGGGGTTTTTTAATGTCATTCACATTCTTGCTCAGAAAAATCTACAGTAATGAGGGAGAATCCCAAACAGGGGTTAGTCCCTGAGATGAAAATGCAGTTTGGCTTGAATTTTGCAGTGAAAAGAACTGGGTAACACAAATCCCTGTGTAGTCAGCTGGTAAACCTGATTCTTCTGACACTGCTGTACCTTGAAGCTCTTTGTCCATAAGATGCAGAGCTGAATCTCATACTATGTATCTTAATATCAATCAAACACTACCTTAGCTGCAATGACTGCAATTTCAGAAAAGTTTGTTTTCTTGCAAAATGGCATGTTTCAGGGATGGTTTTCTCAGTCTCACACCGTGCTTGTGTCTTACCTGGTCACTTCTCTGTGGCTTGGACCTACTCCCTAGAGTGAGTGAATTTCTCAAGAGACTATTTGTGCATTGCCCCACTACTCAGGGACACATGCCAAACACAGCCTTCCTACAGACGAGCTCAGGTCACCTCTTACAAAACAGGACCAGTGCAATGGAACTGCCCAAAGGAAAGTGGGATTCTCCAGTGCTGGGATGAACAGGGAGACAGAAAGTGCTTGGGCAGGGTGTTAGTACAATTGCCAGACAGCTGCTGGCAACAGCTCTTGTCATGCATCATCTCATACCAGAGCAGGAGCTCCGGTGGGACCCGTGGGTTGGGACACCGGAGTTTGCAGGTGTCACTGCAGAGGGCTCTGTGCTCACTCACCAGCAGTTACATCTCTGCTACTTCTGTCCTGCACACCTGGCATCGTTCACTCGTGTCCTGCCTCACTGCTGACCTCTCCCTGAAGGTAAGTGTGACGGGAATACTAAAAACTTGTGAAGCCCAACCTGGGACAAGAGAAGGCAGCGCTCACTGCCTGGTGCACGTGGGTGGACGGACTGCAGGTTTCAGCTCAGTTACGTTATCATGGTTCATGCCTGCCCCTAATCACTATAGCTTTAAATGCAACCACAACTGACATGCACGTGGTTGTGGCCTAACTGCAATATTCCTGGATCTGGTCTCCTAAATCTAACAACCTGCACCCCAGCAGCAGTCAGAGAAGGTGTCCCCTTAGGGGGCGCCACTTGCTGGGCTGGGGAGGGGCCACCAAGAGCTCAGCTCTGCAGGTCAGGGGCAAGGCACTCACCTGAGCTGCCAGTGCCATCTCATGCTTTTCTCTACAATTATTTATGGGCAGTAGCATCACTTCAGCCTTCAAACACACTCCCTTGGGTGTGCATACAGCTGCTGGGTAACAGCAGCGCAGCAAAAGAAGCCAAGCCTGGTCTCCACTGGCACATGCCTGCTCTGGCAGGATGGCTGTGGGCTTTAACAGCAGCAGTGGGAAATCTGACACTGAAAACTTAACTAAACAATTGGAAAAGAGATGGAATTAAACTGATTTGTTTTAAAAGTACAAAACTCTTTCTATTGTCACAGGAAAGCCTGGGGCAAAAGTCCCCTTCTTAGAAGTGTGTAGGTTGCTGCACCAGGCTTTATTCTGTGCTTTATTCTTTGCTATTTGAGCAGGCTTTTTAGCATGTACCTGCTATGGCAACAGTGCAAGCTGCTATGTCTGTCAGTACTGCAAGCTCCAGCCTCCTGCGAGGGCTGAGCATGGCCAGGCTTTTCCCACAGAAAAGTTCCCTTGGGCACTCACAAGCCCAGGCACCAGCACACTGCTTTCTGCCAGCTCCAGCCCGAGCGCAGCCTGAGCTACAGATGAGCCTAATGCCTAATCTCAGACAAGCGTGGAGACAAGGAAACACCAGTGGGGAGGAAAAGAAAGAGGAGAAGTGAGAACTTACAGCCACACTCTGAAAACTAGAGCCAGAGAGAGTGGACAGAGCTCATAATTCTTTTCAACCATTGCTCATCTGATAGGACAGAAGAAGCTACACCTAACACATAAGAGCTCATCTCATGATTTGTTTTCAATTAAAGGTGCTGTCTTCCCCCAAAAGGACTTCAACTCGTTTCAGGCTGCGAATTCCCAGCAGCTGCCTAAGTACTGTTTTAGTGACACCATGTGGCTTCTGAGGATACTGTTATTGCAAGTGATTCAGAGCAGCAACTCCCAGACGGGGTCCAAAGCCAAGCAAGGAACTTTGCTGAAAACACGCAAGACACGTGCCAGGGATGAAGCACAAACCTTAATGATAAATGTGCCATTTCCAGATTACAGTCAGCACAGCACTTCTGGTCCACCGACCAGGAAGTATGATGGGAGCAAAAGTGACAAAAAGTTCCAAAATGTCCATGGCCCAAAGCAGCTGCTGCTTTGTTCTGCAAAGCTGTTTGCTGTTGCCAGTGCCAAAGACATGCACATGCTCAAAGTCTGAGCCTGACCCGAGGCTTTTTGAGTTTAAGTTTAAAGCAAAAAAAGTTCCACATCCACACACACAAAAAAAAAGTAGTAAAGCAATTCCTGTGTTTAGAGGTGTAGCTGTCTTCTGTTTGCCCATTGTTTTCATCAGTTTCATTCTTCCACCACTAGAAAGAGAAGGAAGTCTGCTGCTGGTGCAAGCTGGACTCCCAAATTTTGTGGGATAAACACACAGATGTGTTTTACAAGCTCAGAGTATGAAATCTGTTACTTAGGACAGTGTCTTAACTACCACTGTGCACTGAAAGCACACTGAAATCCAGACACTGCCCCAAGGTCCCAAGTATGCAAGAGTAAGTACTTCCCTTGCTACAAAGACTTTACAGAGCACCCTCCTTTCCTAAGTAACAGCTCTGAGAGACAGAGGGAGCACAAACAAAGGCACAAAGTAGAACATTATCTAATGGTACTTTGAGAGTCAAGGACTGATTTGAAATTTTAAGAACAGCTTGAGTCTCCTTGTTGCACTTTCCAGGCAGCACATGTGCATGTGTATCTCCCCCAAGGAGCCTTGATCTGTGTGAGGAGACTTGTTAGGGACAGCTCAGAAACCACAACTGCTTCAGTACTGCAGGCATAGCCCACTCGCTTGCAAGTCAGGTAAAAATACCACTGATTTCCAAACTGGCTTACTTGACAATCCCTGTTCCCAGTGCCCCTCCAGATCTTGTTCTTTGTTTAATTGTGCCTCTTCAATGCAGCAGTGACAGCAGTAGAACAATTTTATAGCATCTGCCTTCAGTCCTTTTTGCCTTTTAAGTGGTTTCTTTTACCACAACTTCTAAGACACAGAAGTCTTGAAGAGTTAAAGCATTTAGAGCTGGAGCATTAGCTTTTATTTCATCCACTCTTACTTTTCTAGAGCTAAGGAAGTGATAAAGGGAAAAAACCCCACTGTAATCTCTTTAAGCTTCCCCCAGAAGTTAAGTGTGGTTTGATTTCCAACAACAGACCTTTTGATATAACAATTTTGATGCTGGAGATTTCTGCAACTTAAATAAGTTTCAAAAACTACATTTGATAAAAAGACAGTGGAACACCCTATACGACTGTATTCAGAAATGAAACAGAGGTTCAATATGCAGAACAGAGGTACAATCCTTGCTGTATCAGACCAAGTGATCAGACAAGACCATCAGAACAAGAAGCCAGTGAAATAACACAACTGCCACGTCATGCTTAGGAACGAGTGTATTGAGTAGAAACAAAGGGAAGAACTGAGCAGCATCCATGGCTTATTATCAAAGTATAGAGTCAAAAGTCATCCTTGCGACTGCCCCTCTGTGCTTTGTAGATATGAACATCCTTACTGGAATCATAATGGACCTCGTATACAGAGAAACGGTCTCTCAGCATCTTCAAGAACTTGAGATCCCGTTCATAGCGGATACGACAGGAAAGAAGAATCACAGTTTGCTCTGAGCACAGGTGCTCCAGCGTCTGAAGCAGTTCTGCAAATGTTTCTTCCAGATACACGATGTCCGCACCCAGGACGAAGTCAAATGCTCCTGGAGGGAAGTTATCCAGGTCTTTTCCCCATGTCAGCTCCTTCACCACAGCTCTGGGACGTAGTTCAGGAGGTAAGTTTGCCTGCACGTTTGACTCCAGGAAGTCCAGTGCAGCCGCCCTGTCTGTGATGGTAACACGGGCACCTAAGGGGGACAGGAGGACATGGCTCACACTAACAGTCCATGGCCCTCAGTACAGCATGTGGAATACAAAGCTCTAACTCCAGCAGGCTCCTTAGTTCCTGTTAAACGTTAATAGCTCCCCTGAGCTGCCTGATTAAAAACAAGCAAACAGAAGAACAAAACAAGCAAACCCCCCCTGTCTACAGACATCCTACCCTTCATCAGTCACTTAAGAATATAAAGTGTACCCTATGTGAAGATTAGGTTGGGTAGGGGAAAAAACATGTTTTCTGGTGCTTTTTCTTAACGCATGAAAGTCAAGGAGTTACTTTCAGCCTTTCCATAGTGACAAAAGAATAAATTACAGCGGTTGTTACAATTAACCCGCTCCAATTCCATATTTTCCTGTAGGAGAGAGGCAGCTAGAGAGCCTCTTTCACAGGTCAGACAAAACTTATGCCTGTGTGGTTTTGCATGGCATGACTGTATTTTGTCAAACTATTTTGTTTCTATTATTTCAACAGGCACCTTTCACAGCCACTAGAGCTTTGAATTACAAAATTAACCTGGGAAAGATCGCACAAATTTAACACAGTACCCAGTTCCTGCTTCAGCAACAGACAGAGCAGCAACAAATCACTTCATTTCTCCAAGCCCTGGCTTCCTTGTCTGCAAGACAGGCTAATGCAAGGCTTATGCAAGCTCAGAGAGTGGTTTGTGTCTGTGGCTTTATCTGCATCCGAGGACAAGGGGAAGTCGGGAAGCACCGCACTTGCTCCCTGGGGGGGAATAGCTGCAGAGCTGAATGCTGCTGAGCTGCCTGCCACGGCAACAGGCCTCAGCCTTAACAGGGTCCCGCCATAAAGTAAACTGCAGTGGCACCATCACTACAACAAATACCGCAGCAGGCTCTCAAGGCTAACAAGGAAGGAAGATGACTCAGAGAAAAACCATCACAGTTCACACATGCAGCTTTGGTGCTCACATCTATACCAGGCATGTACATGTAAAAGAGCTAGTTTTACTACGGTTGTGAATTGCTTTAAAGGAGACAACAAAAAAGTCCTTACCTAGTAACGTGACCACTATTCCCAGCAATCCAGTTCCAGCTCCCAGCTCGATCACAGACCGATCCCTGAGATCAATGCCTTCCATCTCCAGATAAGCACACAGGACAACAGCCTAAGCCAAGACACAAGGGCAATTAAGCACAGGGCTCATTTCAGTCACGCTGAATACAGAGTTTCTGGTTTAACCTGAAAGAGAAGGTTATGGGAAGAATCAGGTGCTTCAGGTCTGCATCAAGACTTTGTGCAGCCCTTCTCTGCCTCCTGTGTGCACATGTAGTCTTTTTATGTTTCATGGAAGTTTTTTATAGAGTTTTATGGAAAACTCTTACTGGCAAAAGGAAAAAAGAATCACAGAGGTTACAACTTGGATGTGGTAACTGCTCCATGAATCCCCAAACATAACAGGAGGTAGAAAGAGTTGTATTTGGAAAGGAAAAGCTCAGGGGTTGTCAAACGCTAGTAAATTAACACAGTATTGCGAAAGTCCAGACTAAGGTTTCATAGTATCTTGTACGGTATTTCAGAAGGTTTCTGCACAACACTGGCATGCCTTCGGGAAGGACACAGGGAAAGTAAAGTAGTACTTCTACCTGGGTGTATCTAGCGTGTTATGTTATATAGATCTTAATAAGGACCTCTCCCCACAGCAAGTTCTGTCAAAGTTGATGTCCAGAAAGATCAGCAGCCCTGTACACCAATTCATTTAAGAAGTCTGCTAAAAATTGCTACGTTTCTTCTTTTAAACTAGAGATAAAAGTGCAATTTGTGTGTGGACTGAGATCCAGCCCGATGGGAAGCCCTTGGATTACTACAGTGATGCTGTCAGCTGCCCTGCAGCCTCGGACCCGCCACAAACCCCTCTGTTTTGGACGGTTCGTATCCCCAAGATAAAGTCTATCAGCAGTCCTGCTTGAGGCTACAAGCAGTGGGATCCATGCTGTGCTCTGAAGGGTGCCAAGCTAACATCACCAGCCACTGTAAAGAAATAGGTGAGAGTTATCCGAAATATTTCCTGTATTGGGAACTGGCCGTGCAGGGTTTAGGTGGCGCGTTTCCCTTGCGTTCCTGCAGGATCTCTTATGGGGGAAGACGGAAGGGTAAAGCAGAGTTTAACATTTTCTTTCCTAGCATTAAAAAAAAAATTTTACAAGCCTTCCCTTTACAATTCAACTTTAAATCATTTTCTACGGTGAATCTGAAAGCTCGGCAAGAGCCACAGGAAGCCACCGAGTGCAGAAAAGCTCCGCTTGCCATGGACACCTACCGCATCCCAGACCACGGCCGCCACCCCCAGCCGCCGCCAGTCCTGCTGGAGGCGGATGGTGCGGCTGGCGAAGTGGAAGGTGGCCGAAGGGCTGTGCAGCTGCCGCGCTGCCCAGCCGCCTCCCTCCTCGTACGGCACCAAGGCCATCGCGCCGCCGGCGACCGCAGCCCCAGGNGGCGGGAGCGGGGGCCAAGGCAGCAGGCGAGGCTATGCCGCGGCCCGCGGCGCGGGGAAGGGCCGTGCCCACGCCCGAACCGGGGAGGGCCCCGGGGCGGCCCGAGGGGAGAAGCCCCGCGCTGCCTCCTGCGGGAGGCCGGGCGCGGAGGGGCTCCCCGCCTGCTCACAGCCACCGCCACGCTGGGAGGTGCGGGGAGAAAGGTCTCGCGCCCTGTGGGACATTGTTAGCTGTCCCCGCAGCCTCCCTGTGCTGCCAGCCTCTGGCTTTTGCTCCGGGGGAGTTTGAAGTCAGTGCCCGGGAAAGGCATTTGTCCAGCCCACCAGCCTCGTCCTCCATTGCTGCACGAAGAGCATTATCTCTGCAAGTGCTCATCACAGCCTGGAAGCGGTGCCTCGGGCGCTGGGTGACCAGCGCAGAGACAGCAGTTCTTCTGCATCTCAGTCGAGCGCTGAGCAAGGCAGCACAGCCAAAGCTGCTCTCGGCTGGCGGTGTGGCGGAAACGCTCCCCGGCGCTGTTTGTGCATGGGCTTCTCTTCACCTTTGGCTCCATTTAATCTCTTGTTTGGCAAAACAACACAGTGCTTCTCTCCTATGTTACTTGAACTAGCTCCAAAGACTGCTAAAGGCCATGGGAGAGCCGGGGAAGTGTCCTGGCAGCACTCGTGCTCTGGCTGCCTGGAGGCACTGCTGCAGGTTCCCCACAGCAAGGCGCAGTGCCTGCAGCCACGCTCCTCAGCCCCCGAGAGGAGCATGGGGCAGCAGCGGCAGGGGACACATCTTCTCTGCTCCATCTCCTGTGGTTCGGTGCCCTGACAGCTCCCGGTGACACCACCGATGGGGCAAGGCCGGCCCCTCGAAGGTGGGGACCATAACCAGCTCCAGAAAACA
This sequence comes from Aleadryas rufinucha, assembly GCA_013397815.1. Taxonomy (NCBI): domain Eukaryota; kingdom Metazoa; phylum Chordata; class Aves; order Passeriformes; genus Aleadryas; species Aleadryas rufinucha. The sequence goes on along the minus strand of VZTH01011922.1, from coordinate 49,752 downwards.
TCCCCTCTCTTTTCCACAGAAAATCTGTGGGAAATCCAGCAAATCTGTGTGGCAGACAAAAGGCAAATGTGGTTACATGTAAAAGCTGTCTATTTCAACAGAGTGAGTCAAGATTCACGAAAACCTCTCTGGAGGATCACTACAGGTTGCACAGGGGTAGCAGAAGTAAAGCTTGTTTTTAGGGTTCTGCTACTCTAGGAGAATGGAACCCAAAATTTCACTTGCCCCAAACCAGTCCATACTTGTCTTATGGCAACTCAGACTTCTCCCCCATAAACATGCCAGAACAGGTGTGATGATTCAGCTTTCTGTGGTTTTATGTCCTAAAGTGCTGGTCCCTTGCCACTATTCCTGCTTTTGAGAGTTTGAAATTGCTTGTGCTATTATCTCGATTATTTTTTTAATTATTTATATAGGCAGTGTGGGAAAAGCAATGAGAGTCATTACATTTGAAATGAGAACTCTGTTTGAATGAGTTTTTGAGTCACCTACACTGTGCCTAAACTACACCATCAGGCAAATAGAGGGAAACTCCCAAATGGAACAAAGCTTTCACCTCCACCTCCTGCACCACATGCCAGCCCTGGAATCTCCAACCAGAATATGGAGGAGTGTGGCAGGGCTCCAGTGCTCCCAACTGCCTCCTTTCTGTCCCCAGATGAGCCTGCTTCCCCTGCAGTATTTCATAAGACCAAGTGTCTGGCTGAATAGCAACTAGAGTAAAAAAAGGCTGCATGTGAAAATGTACTGTTCCCGAAGATGATCATGCAGTGAGTGCTTTTATCCCAATAATGTGATTTTCTTAGTCAGATATCCCTGAATATCTCTTGAGCACAGCAGGTTCTCTACCAATCCTGCTTCCCAGAAGTATTCCCCCTTCTTCCCTGGTAAAGGTGCTCTGGCACTGACTTCAATAATGTGAAGAAGATCCGAAATTACTGTCTGGATCATAACTGGATAGTGAAGCTATTAAGAGAGAAGCAAGTCCACTAGAAGTTTAGTAAGGGCCCTGATTCCCCATATTCATTCTGAGCCTGTATTTACCTTCTCTTCCCCTTTCTGCATCCATTTTCTAAGCAAATGGAGTACCTGGGTATTACAGTGGCAGAGAGGGACACTTGGTTTCTTCTACCTTTCCTGACAGTGAAAGGATAAGGAAAACACAACAACACAGAATTGTGGTTAAAACAGGTGCCCAGAGCTGAAATGCTTTTCTCCCAGCAGGGCTAAAGCTCAGCACAGGAGTGAAGTGGTGAGAACGTAGCCTGGTTTTGCTTTTGAGCACTGCAGAGGGCTGTAAGGACGCCTAAGCTGCAGGTAATCTTGCAAAGTAGGAAACAGCTAATTTTAAGGTAAGCAAGAATGATTTAAAGTATGAAGAAACACCGATTCAAGTCCATTCTTACCTCATTCAGCTACTTGACAGAGCAGGCATAACGTAGCCAATTATGAGTAAATCCCACACCTCGGATTTGGGTAAGCTGCTTGGGGTAATTAAGAAAAAGTGTTTAAGTGCAATGGTCCTTGTAATACTTAAAAGATCAAAGAACAAAGTAGATAAGATAGAAATGAGTACAAATTATTTTCAATCTATACTAATATAACTCTCTTGCTGCGATCTTCTCTTTGCTGCTTAGTATATAAAATCCTCTCTTAGAAATGAATGTGACAGTTCTTGCAGTAGTTCTGCAGACACTGGGTGCACTGCATGTCTGCGCATGGATTTTGGAGACATCCGTGAGGGGAAAATGCTGCATCCCTCACACAGTCTCTGGTTACCAAGGCAAAGACAGGTATAAATAGAAACAATCTGATTTTTTTTTAAACTCTATCTAGAAACCTGTGTTGTTGATAACCCTCCGACAGCAATGCCTTATTCCAAATGGTTCTGTTCCACTTTTGTGTGGAAACTTCTGGTTTAATCCTTTCCTCCCTGAATAAACAGCAGCTACTTCTGGTTGTCATTCCACTGATATACGAAAATTGTCTTGGAAGTAAAGTTTGGACAAATATCTGTTTTGCTAAGAGCTTTCATCAACCAAACGCACAAGAGCTAACACAAAGCTTGGAGGAAAAGCCAGAAAAGAAAGCAGTCGTTCTCCCTGTCACTGTAAGTGCCTATTCAAATGACTAGCACTGAAATGATTTAACAAGTTTTACATTTTCATCTTCACCAGTAGAAGAATCTTCCAGATTCTCCACACCAATAAAATAGATGGGGTGGTGAATCACTTGCTGTTAAATACAAAGGGAATAAAGCAAAGATTAATTTGGTTGATGACAGCTTGCAGTTGCAAAATCAAGACAGCTTCAGCTTGAAGTGATTTGGATCATCTTTGAAACCTATGGGGTGAATTAAAAATAAAAACTTAAGTTTCTGCAGAAACTGGTGGGTTATCAGTTGACCTTACAACTTGCTGCTTCTGCAAGATCCTTGCAAAAAAAGTGAAATATTGAAAGAAATGTATGATCTGATCTAGCATGTCATTTCCTTTGAGTTACATTAAACAGTGGAAGTAATGATCAAAAATATGAAGATGTATAATTTCATAAGTGCTTGAGCTGAAACACAGGAAGTTCCTGGAACCTCTGAAGAGGGAATTGTTCCCATCAGTAATATTACATTCATGCCTTCAACCTTGCATCTTGATAAACCGTCACATATAATCACCACGTTTATTAAAGTGTCTTGTTACAGAAAGATCACTTTGCTTTTAGTAGAATGACATGACTGAGCTCTCAAAGGCCTTGCAGGTCTGAAAGCTGACATTGTTCTGAAGTTTTAGTTAAGGAACAAAAAGCAAATTGAGTAAGCTCTTCCTCACAACCAACCACTGGATTTCCAGCTGCACTTCAGTTGCTGGAAACCTCCTCCCACTTTCAGATGTTCACAGACCTACAGCTTTACCCACATTTCCAGCTGCTGAACTTCCAGGCCATGAGATGCCAGTGTGAGGTCTTGGGAGGGGAGAGTCTGTAACCCACGGAGCAAGACTGACACGTGAGCAGACATGGGTGCACCCTGGGAAAGGCTGCTCCAGCAGTGCTCCTGGGAGCACAGGGCTGTGGTGGGGAAGTGGAGCACACATGGGGCAGGGAAAATGCTGCAAAAACCTCCCTTTTGTGGAGTCTGAGTATGGATCTAGAACATTAGGTGGACAAATTTATGATGTGCTCTATAGGTGCAGTGTTTAGCAATTGGAGAGGAAATTACAGTGCAAGCAATGCACTGTATTAATTTACAACTAGTTAACAACAACTAATTTTAATTTTAAAACAATTATATGGACAGGCAGACAACAGCTATAGCATTCATACAGATGCAAAGGCATCTGCCTCAGTGCAGATGTTACCCTTTTAAAAGAAGGAAGAATCCAAGCATATGAAAAATGGGGGGGGGGGTAGGGTTATTTCTAATGGTATTGTCAGTGTTTCTCGAGTCCTTAGAAAGAAAATCTATCATACAATGGAGAAGATGGAAGAGTTGAGTCTAAGTAATTTCAGGTACCTTAAAACTAACAGGGAAGGCCCCTTAGCACCACCTTCCAGGCTCTGGTGGCCCAGAGTTGGAATTAAAACTGCAGAAGTTTACCCTAAACAAACTTGCTGCAGGACTTACACGTGCACAGTTAGACTTTTCTGGATAAACTCACTGTTCATGTTAATGTTTGTGTTAAAATACTGAAAAGCCTTTTCCTCTTCCCTATAAGAAGTCTGTATCCCTGACCTGCAGTAACAGCTATTTCTAACACTGGATAAATCCAAGTGGTGGTTCTGCCGGCCCAAAGTGCAGCTTTTCAGGCCTCCATCTTGGCTCCAGCACATCTCGAATTTTCTTCTCAGGTACTAATTCTCCATTAACTCTAACTTAGTCTTTGGTAACTGTCAAGCTGGTTTTATTTTACCTGGAGACAAAAGGAAGGTAGGAGCAGAAGAGAGAAGCTCAGATAAAGAAAGGTTTACTCCCACATGCCTGTGCTGTTGGTATCCCTGCAGCGATCCAGATGCTCGCATGCCAGCCAAGCAGCCTCTGCATTGCCTGTAATGACATCTTAGATTGCAGCAAAGGCAAAAGGAGGGATTTAATCAATGACAGCAGCACTGCAGTCTGTCCCTGTGCTATGAAGCACAGGCTCCCCAGCCCTGGTTTGCTTGTATTCACCGCTAGCCAAGGTAGAACAGGAGATTTAATGGTGTGTGAAACTTTTGGGCTACTAAAAATCCACCTTGTGTGTTCTGAATAACCTCACTGGTTACTTTTCTCCCAAAAACATTGGAATATTCTATTTCCCTAACTACTGTTTTGCTCCAGGATTTTTCCCTTAAATGGCTGTAGTCTCATGTTACTTGTCAGCTTCAAAAGACATCACACGTGCAACATTTCTGTCCTGTCAGCTGGTAGTGGTTTTCAAAACAGGATGCCTATTTTTCCCCCAATTATTTGCAAGTGAGACACAGAAGTCTGAGCTTTTGTTTTCAGTTGGTTATACAGGTTCAACCTGGTGATTCATTCTTCCTGCAGCTACATTTCCAGGAAAAGACAAAGCCCTGGCTCTTCTCCAAGTTATCCAAGTAAGATCAGAAAGCACTCCTTTTCCCATAGCTGTGACACTTTCTAAGAAGGGAGACATTGAACAAAACGCATCCCAGAGCTGGTGTCATCACCCTGCAGACAGGCAAGGAGGTGCACGACCTTGGAAAGGCATGTGCAGTACCAAGTCAGGGTGAAGATAACAGCAGAGTTTACTGGATTTAAGATTCTTGGCCCCGTGAAGCACAACCAAGTGTGTGCAAGGAGCTATTCTCCATTTCTGGGACTGATGGTGACTGTGAAGCTGGATGGCTTACGGGAAAGCCTGCAATTTAATTTCAAGCCTTTTAGAAGACTCTCATCTTCTTGTTGCAGTTGGTGTGGACAAGAACATACTCTTGGAGTTAGGAATTTTTCAAGAGTTATTACTCATAAAGAAGCTGGTAACTTTGGTTTCAGACATCTCTTAGGGATACTGCTGCTCGCAGATGAAGGGGAGCCTGGTTTTGCATCATGAGGCAAAGGACTACAGGTTTGTGTGGTTGTGAATGCAAGTGCTGAGATTTCAGAGAGGGAGTTAAATAAAAACCTGCACAACTCTGCCTACAAGGAACCATCGCAGGAAATGTAAAGACTTGTCTGAGAAGTGGGGTTCCTTTGAACACAAGAAGACAGCAGCTCACATGTACTCAGCAAATGGGCCAAGTAAAGAGACAGAATTACCTCCCCCTATAAGCCCACAAGCCAAAACACAGCTGGTAGCACTAATATTAGTCCTGTCAAGCCTGGCAGTCTACATTTATTATGCATCCTGCAAATAATTAGACATATAGTTAAGCTTATAGCTCAGAAGCTGCATTTAGTAGCTGGCAGGGTGTGCTCCTCAGTGATATTGCTCCTCTGACCTCATTAGACTAACATAAGGAGTGAGTCTGGTCCTTTGTATATTCAGAATAAACCACAGGTCTTTCTAATCTCTGCATATTAGGAACAGACGTGAGTACTCCTTTGGCGGTCAGCACAATCTGATTTAAGGTTTGTTTCAAGATGCTGTCTGGCCTTCCTTAAAGGTTGTGTGGAGTTCTTCCGAAGTTTGCAGCACCTTCCTGGGAGGGCTTAAATTGGGATTCGTTTCCCACATTTTTGAAAGTTACTTTGCTAACCCTTTTGTGAAAACTAAAGCACGGGAGGGTTGCTGCCCGCTGGGTGCCCTGCTCAGAGACAAGGGGTGGTAATTGAGAGTCCCATGGCACAGACCTCTCTTTCTGGAGCAGGAGGAAAAGAGGTTGGATCCCAACAGTCCGTAGTAAGCTATTTTCAGCTCAGGCATTCATTACTGCCACGATCCGCCATCCAAAATGCCTGCTTATGCAAAATGTGGAACCAGGTATGTGCTGCCCGTTGTACATCAAAGTAAATGATTTTTTTAATAATGGAAACTGTCTGATGATTCACTGGGGTAAATCAAGCAGAACAGTAGAAAGATGAGACAGAAAATAGGAAGAGAACCAGCACCAGTAATAAATCATGATAGAGGGTATTCAGTGTATTGCTATAGCAGTAAGTCAATAGAGTGTTAAGCTGCACAAATAAAAGATAATGTGTTTCATTTCTGCAGGGTGTTGCTCAGACTACACCTATTAACAGGATCGCCTGGTTCTGCAGAAAATACACACAGCAACCGGTTTTGTCATATTATCCTGACAAATCAGATTTATATTAAGATTTTAAGAGTTACTTTGCCAAAATGGAGCAGGAAATGAATATTCCTCATCACTGCAGCTAAAGGAAAACATGCACCGATATGGAAAATTACTCTTTACTGGTGTACTGAGGTATGTGGAAGCGGAAGCTTAACTTCTCCTGGAATGGCAGGGAGGTGGGACAGTTTGCTGTTTCTGTGACTTCCAGGGATTAAAGTCAGCTTCCTCTTGCTTAAGACCTACATAAGTAAGTCCTCTCAGGGAAACAGACTACTGATTTCTTTCCTCCCTCTGCCTATTTGTATAAATCTTGATACTGTACAACAGCACCAGCAGCTTTCATCTCTCCCCCTTTGCAGAATTACACACTGAGAAAAAGTATGAGACCCATGGGAAACTTCAGCCTCTGGGAGGCAGAGGAACCAAAATCTTCACACCCAAATAGCAGTGAAGTATGTCACATACTCCAGCCACTCCAAGTTCCCAGCATTTTTCATCTATTGGCACAAGTATGTGGGGTTTTGGCTGTTGGCCCCGATGGCTGGGTCCTGGTGCTCAGCTGCTGGGTGAGCCACTCTTGCTCACTTCCTCACCCTTGAACAAGGATTTTCCACTGCCCAAAACCGCACCTTTGGCAAGGGATTCCCTTGAGGCTGCTCCAAAGCTGAGAGTTCGTAGAGGTCCCAGCTTGCTGCTGGGATCCCCCCAAGGCACTTGCTGCAGCTGAATCTCCCTTTGCCGAAGCCAGGCAGCCCCACGGCACATGCTGGCATGGCTGCAAGGAACAGAGGGACTTGGTTTTAGACACGGACACTCGGCATGGCTGCTGTCTGCCTGAGGTGTGCAGATTTGCCTGTGGCTCCTACCACTGCTCTGGATGGAGCAGCTCACCTCCGTCAGCGTGGAGCCACTGGAAGGGGCCCAGCAGTGCAGCAGGAGTGCAGCTTGCTCAGCCGCTCCAGCTTTTGAAAACAGTCAGTCAGTCCAAAGAGTGAGGGACGGTATTGCTCTTCTGGTGCAAGAGTAAATTATGCCAGGTTTCATATTAAACAGTGTAGATGCAAGCCAACTCTTATTCCTACTCGAGAATTAATTACTTCAGCAAGCCACACCAACCCTCTAGCTTCTTCTCTTTCCCCACCATCCTCACAAAAAATCAGTGGGTGCAATGCCAGAGGAAAGAAAACACCAATCTCTGAATGGCTATTTTGCATGAAGCCCCTTTTTCCCTCCCTGGCTCAGGTCAGTCTCCTCTTCCACCCAATGGTTAACCCCTGGTCCTTCCCAGAACTGGGAGCAGGACCGGCTGGCCTACAGCTTTCCAAGCAGAGTGCAGAGGCTGCAGAGGGACTTCAGTTGGGCTGAAGTGGTTCAAGAAGTGCTGAAAGCAAATCTTCCCCAAGGCCCTCGTGTAATCCACAGCAAGGTCAGATTTCTCTGGAGTAACAAGGCTTTGCAAACTGTCAGTAGCATGTAGACAGGCTTAGCTAACACAGTTTAGAGACATTGCTGGCAAGTGAAAAGGTATCATTCATCAGTCTGAGGGAATAATCCTCAAATAAGACTACAAATCATTTGGTTTGTCCCTTTATTGTGCCTGGGATTAAGTTGTACAGATTCTGGAAAGGCAGCATCTCTGACTTCCTCTCTTCAAAGAAACTACACATGGTTTGCCTGAAAACTACGTGTTTGTCATCACATGGGAGAGCCAACATTAGGATTTTTCCTACAAAATGGAGTAAAACCCTGAGCCTGCTTATCTTTGGAATAACTGCCAGCACGATAGCAGTGTTTTGTAATACTTTTGTGTGTTCTTAAGTCTTCTGCAGAGCCATTCTTCTTATCAGGGGCCAGAGTTAAATTTTTGTAGCGATAATGGGTTGTTTCATTGCAGAATGCATGTTTGTGTTTATCAGGGCCTCTGACTGCTGTGGGTATCTCGCCCTGTAATCCATCTTCCCTGGAGTGTATTTGAACATTCCAGTCCTCTGAGGAGCTCTCACGTAGCTGAAACTCAGCAAGCAAATACGCAGTTGCTGGGGACTTTCAGCGGTCCCTGGGCATGCCGGCGGCCCCGTGCAGTGTCCCTTTCCAGGACTGCTGGCAGGTACCGCGCACAGCAGCAAACCGAGCGGCCGAGGCTCTGCTGCCCCAGGGGCGGGAGCCCTTAAGCCTTTTAAAGGGAGAGGGAGAAGCCGGCCACGAGCTGCTCGCACTCGCAGCGGCGGGGCTGCCGGCGGGGCAGTGCTGGCGTTCCGGCTCATGTTCCTGCGCGGTGCAGACGCCGCCGCTGTCCCCTCGCTGTCCCGCATTCCCGCTGTCCCCTCGCTGTCCCCTCGCTGTCCCCTCGCTGTCCCGCATTCCCGCACGGTCGCTCCGCTCCCGCCGCGCCCGCAGCACGTGCGCGCCCGGCCAGCGCGAGCCCCCCGGGGGCGGGGCCGACCGCGCGGCGCTGAGGGGGTGTGGCCATGGGGGCGCGTCCGAGGCCTCGCCGCCGCTGGTCCGTGCACGCGTGCG
>VZTH01011922.1:0-40649 GCA_013397815.1 Aleadryas rufinucha | reverse complement strand
GGCCGCTCCGCGACTCCCCGCCCGGGCGAGGAGCGTCTCCCCTGCCCGGCAGCGTTCGGCCCAGCCCGGGTCCCGGAGAGGGGGTCGGGGAACAAGAAAGGAACGTGGCAGAGCCCCCGGGTGCTCCCGGCTGAGCTGGAGAAGTCTGGCCGTTGATTTCTCCTTAACTATGGAGTCGTGACTCGGTCGCAGTGTTCGGGCAGATCGCAAAAACTGCTGCATTTCCAGTCTCTGTTGAACAGGAGGAAGGAAGAGGGTGTGTGGGGAGTAAGGGAATTAAGAATTACAAAGATTGTGAACATATGACATCACCGTGGCTGGACGTGGGTAATTTATACGCTGGCTGTGCAGGGTTATAACTGTGGACTCATTACACCGGCGTTCCTTGTCGCGTAGCTCTCGGTGTTCCCAATTTGCTTTCCTTGGACTCATGGGAAAGTACGTGTGTGCTGCTCAGATTCCTTGCAGTTACACCCGGAGCGCTGGTACCTCACAGACTCGCTCTGTAAGGCATCTCCTCCTCAGCCGGGAGAGCTGCAGGGCCGTGCTGCGGGAATTCCCGAGACATGTAACAGGTTAGGGGTGCTCCTGTCTGGCCGGGCGCTCACGTGGTGCTGCTGCAGCCGCACGGCGCAGTCTAACACCTCATGATATTCAAAACTTAGTTTAATTAACAAACATCTTGCTATTCCTCTTCGCAGTTATAACCACACCTATGTGAAATATATTCACTTGGAAAGAGGTAGTCTGCCTGGCATCTTTAATGTACAGTGCATACGATAGCAATAATCACTGTAATCCATACTCTTCTTGAACTTAAGACAAATTTTTTTTGCTATCAGACTGGCTGCAGAAGAGTGTGAGGAGACCTTCAGAAATGGAATTATTAAACTTGCAGGGTTCTGCACAGCACCATATGATGCAGCTGTTCCAGAAATGAGATGGAACAGTCAGCCCCTTGGATCTCCTCTGAGACAGCTGTGCAGTAGTAGAAATTATGTTTGCTGCCTAGGAGAAATAAACCTTTATTTTTGCAGAAGATATTACAGAACTCTCTCAACTCATTAGGGGAGGAGGAGCTAAACTCTCTAAAGATTCTAATAAGCCAAGCAAAAATGCCTAAGCTGAACAAATCTCCTCAGGAATAAGGGTTGTATTTGTTTGAATCTTTCCTATGTGATCATGTCAGCAGTGCTAAGTAACAGATTTAATTGTGAATTTATCCACGTTACAGGACTGGCCTTGAAGTAGAGAAGTATTTATTTTTTTTGAATTTGCAAGCCTGAATAAGAGTGTATAGTCCAAGAATAAGACAGTAGCTGTCTATCACAAATTTTACTTTTGTGGCTATGGAAACTTCAGTCTTGAGGCAGGAGATAATCCTAAAATTAGAACTGCATAAGTAGTATATGTTTAAGATGATTTTAAAGATCACTTTTACAGTGGTATGTGGTTCACTGTTGCCCTCTGAAGAAGATCAGCTTCAAGTGATAGATGCTATTTGAAATTTTCTGATTGATACAACTCTTTAGGGGTGCATAAAGTATCAAAGTTTGATACTTTTATTAAAACAAAATTCTGGATAGTCAGTATTAAAAGTAAAACTTCTTGTGTTGATTTTTGAATGTTACAAGGCACTACCTGGATAGAAGTGAAGCCGTTAACTTCAAAATGTAAAGCACTATTTGTGAAGTCTGAAATCAAGTGTTATGAAACCCGCTTTATAAAGAAGTTTGAAGTGAGACAGCTGTTTCATTTAATACCTTCTATGAAATAATAAATCTGTAATAGAACAAATAGCTATGCTTATTGCTCTTAAACTCTAGGATGTAAAAGCTGTCAGCATACCCAAACCATGCAAACAGTGTATGTGTTTCTGTGCTATTGACTACTACAGAGCCTTAGTTTCATTTGGGGGATAAAATGTACTTCTGTAATCGATTAATGTATAATATCATAGGCTAGCTAAGATGCAAACTGTCTGTAATGGAAGGCTGAGAACTACTGACTGCCCTCTTCTTGAATCCTTTGGCAGGGAGAAAAGAGAAAGCTGCAAGGAAAAAAGTCAAGATCATTTTGGCTATTTTTGTTCCATGCTGCTCAGTTCTAGGAGTTTCTAAGAAAACAGCTAAATATATCAGAAAGCCAGCATCTGAATGTGATGGAGACGCTTCATTCCTGAAATTTCTATCTGTATGTTGTTTGTTGTCCTTAAGTCTGTCTTAAGTACTTCTGCACTTGTTTTGCTAAAATTGAATGTTTTGGTTGTATCAGGAATGCAGAAGTTACCAACTGAGCTTTGGACTTTTTGTTTTGTGTTGTTTCATAGCTTTGTGTTGCTCTTTCATAGTAAGTGGAACGTGTTCCTCGCAGGTCTGTGCTCTTAAGTGAGGATTATTTTGTAGCTTCTCCAGCACTCTTCTCAACAGGCACTGCTTTCCAGTCAGCACTGCTTAGATTGTCTGTATGGGATCAGAATGAAACAAGAAAAATCTCACTTTCTTAAAATGGGCAGATTATGATGTGGTATTTATGTATGACAGTAAAGGAGTGGTAGGTGGAATGGCGGTAAAACACACAGTAAAACTGAAAGTTTAATGTTTCAACAAAGGTTAATTCAAACAGGAAAGGTTTGTCAGATCCTCTCCTAAGAGAATTTAAAGGATGACTTTGTGTTTTATGGCCCTCAAGATCCTGAGCCGTAACCTGTTTGGTGCATGCTTTCTCCAAACGAGAAATAAGCCTGTATTTGTGGTTTGATATGCTAAGCCAAGCTGGGTTAAGTAAACGGGAATAAACATAACTTTGAAAACAGTAGTTTCTTCCAAATAGGTTCATGCCTACTGCTAATATTAAATATCAAAGGCTGCCATGTATCTAAAGCAGCTAGTTGACTTTTCATCTGAGCATTAAGTGTTCCTTAAATCAGCAGTTCAACACAGTTTGAATTGACCAAAAAGGCTTTCCTATCTAGTTTTAGTAATGGTAGTTCTTTGATCTTAGTGTGCCATTTGGGCTGTGGTGATTACTGTTTGGTTGTTTGGGTTTCCCCCCCTCAGTGAGTGTCTGCTAATCTTTATTTTGGGCTTTTTTTTTTTTTCCCCCTGTGATTTTTTTTTTCTGGTTATTTGGGGGAGAACTTCTTACGGCTGACACTTTCTTGCTAGATCCCTATGTTTAAACATAGATCTACTTCTTCAAAAATTCTTTGATCCTTGGATAAAACTAGAATGAGACCTTGCTTGGCAGATGTTTCTCACTTGTATTTGAAAACATCTCTCTCTATCGCTGCTGTTAGCTGAGTTTGAGCGGAGGTTTGCTTGATTACCTTGAACCAAGCGGGGAAGAGTGTTGCCCTGCTGAAATGGTGGGACAAAGTGACTTGGTACCCTCACCTGAATAACTGGACGTGGAGAATGACAAGGGAAAAGACAGTCCGGGATGAGAGGGAACAGCAAATGGGATCAGGAGAGGAGCTGAGTGGGATGTGGTCTTCACAAAGAGGTTAGATGGGAAGGCAAATGGAAGGGGACTTTGAAGAGGATAGTTAGTAGGGGTTAAGTAAGTGAGGTTTACCTGAACAGGCTCAGGCTAGTGCCTAGAGTAACTCTTGAAAGCTTCAGGTTACCTGCATGCTGCAGTTGTTAAACAGGGTTGAAGATGAACAGAAATTTGGATATATTGATTGTCTGTGATCTGGTTTCGCTAACAGCTTGTCTATAAACCTCCTTGCAGAAGATCTAAATACTGTTCATTTGTTTCTCTTATATAATTTCAGCTTATTTCAGGCATGTGGGTGGAGGTTTTTTCCTGGTTTTTTTTTAGTTCAGGGTTTTTTTGTTGTTGGGGTTTTTTTTAAATCCTAGTTAAAATGTTAGTTAAGTTAAAACACTTTGGTGCAAGGAGTCAGCTTTTTGATGCCAGCAGTTTTCATCACAGGAAAGGCTTAACCATCTTGTGTTGGGTTTTGTGCTTCTCTGTTTGAAGATCTGTAGCTGCATAGGTTGACAAATACCATTGTCTATTTAGACAAACATGAAGCCAGAGCTGAAAAGCAAATGATGCTCTGGTGCCTTTTCTAGTGTTCCCTTTCCTTCCTTCCTTGTAGTCACTGAGTTTTTCTCCTAACTTAGACTCACTCTTGGTTCCCCATAACTGTCAATATCCCTTTCCAAAGACTGACTAGACATTCATTACTAAGGTATTTGCAGCAGTTGCAGATAGTCTGTGATCTTGATAAATGTCAAGTATTGGACTTTGTGTAAGCCTGAAACACCTCCCATGTTGTTGTCTTAAGAAGCCTGATGTCATGGCCTCTAGAAACAATCTGTGAAGTATCTGTAGTGGAAATGACTGAATCCAGAAACAGTGATGAAACTGATCTACAGATTTGGGAATTGGAAATAAAATAATTCATCGCTGCAGTACAGTATTTGTATTTCTGTTCTTATGCTTGGATGCTGCTGGCAGCTAAAGAATCCTCTATCCTTTTCTCTCTTCAGTGAGTCTTGGAGACTTGCAGCAAGCAAGTAGATTTTAGGTTTTTAGGAGTAGTTGATATGAAAAATATGTACATGAAGCTCGTGTGGAAGGAGACTGATTTGTGTTTCTGGTGTGTTTCTTCAGGCTTTCAGCATAACAGGTGTTGAAAGGAAATATATAACCAGAGGGGTTTGACACTTACAGAACTAAGGGAACTGAATTCATTTTCATCTTTACTTTTCTTAAAAAAACTGGTTCTGTGTGACTTACCTCTAGCATCCTTTTCCTCTACTGGCTTTCTTCAGGAGATTTGCTGTTTTCCCTCCTACCTGCAGGGTAGATGTTGTAGAACAACAGAAGTTCTGTGGCTAGAAGTATGCGTTCTCTCAAGTGTGATCATTGTGGTGAGGTCATACCAAGAAGCTGACTAACAGGGGAATGAATTCTTGCACAACCAACAAAACACAAAACCCTACTCCTCCCAGATTCATATTGCACATTAAATTAACATTTCTAACAATGTTTCTTCCACATACAGGGAGAAAAAAGAAGTTACTATGGGAGGTAGGAGGGAAATTCTACCAAACATTAAGAACCCAGACCTTGCATCTGTAGATCCTTGCCAGCAAGCTTGTGTTGAGATTTTTAAACCTATCAAGTTGTTTTTTTTCATTACAGCTACAGTTTGAATTTGCACTTTCATTTCACTCACTAGAAAAATAATGTTTTCAGAAGAAAACTCTGAATGTTTTGATTTCAAGAGATAAGTGAGGATGATACTGACTTAAAAAAACTTGGTGGTATTTATTTAAATTTGTAGTAAAGCCAGATGAATAAAACTGAAGATCCTCCTTGCAGGTGATGTAAATATTAGGATTACCTTAACAGCTTACACAAAAATCCCCCTGTCAGCTAGGTAGCATTCTGCAGTGTTTGATGAGCTGTGTGTGTATAGCACAGCTTTGCTTCTATTTGGAGTTCTGAAAGGATCTTGAATTATTGCAGTAATCAAACATTGCTGATTTTTTTCCAGTGTGAAAACTAACACTGGCTTGTTATGAAATGTGTCAGTCAGGCTCAGATAATAAACTGCTGAATGCCAATATCTTTCAAAGACTGAAAAAAGCTTTTCTGTAAAGGCCTTTGGACATGTTTTGTTATGTGGATAGTTATTTTTCTTTTACAGAACAAACTGCAGGTAACGTCTAGACTTCATTTGAAGTTTGCAAATGTGAGCAATTGGAAGAGGTGAAAAACTTACCATGTGCCATCATGTGACACCAGCAAACACTGCAGTGTGTCTTGCTTTGCACTTGCAGACACTACCTGAGACTGGAATTTCTGGTACTCACCTGTTCTGCTTTCTGAACCATGGCTTGTAAGTAAGGCAGAGAACATGTGAGGAATTGTTACAGGAAGGCTTTCCTTACACTTGCTGTTGCCAGCATGGACCTAAGATTGTAAAATTTGGTTGCTCTTTAATGTGTATAGTTGGAAATTTTTGTTTTGGCTTATCAGTTAGAAAATTAGAGCTGTGGACTTCGACTTTAGCCTGTGGTGATAGTGAATTGTGTTATGTGTGAAGGTCGATGTGGGGAATAAAAAGTGACAGCATAGAACTAATTCTTTCCTCTTGTCCTTTGAATGATCCTACATTAAATGCAGTACAGGAACACATCCCTAACAAAACGTTAGTTACTTCTAAGATCTAGCTTGTGAGCTACTGTTTTCCTTCTAGTTCAAAGATAAAATCCTAGGGGCATCTTGTTTACTGCTGTTTTAACTTGTCCTGCTTTTGCTGTGGAATTTGGGACACTCCTGACACTCTGCCTTGGCTAAAATCTGTGGAAGTGCTTATAACCCTGGCAGGTACATCAGGAAACGTGTGGAAGCCTCCTGGGCTCCGTTTGGTCCCAGAAAGGGTGGGTGTTGCATTGTGTGGAACAGACCTCTCGGCCCTGTTTCCCCAGCAGGGGCTGTGAACAGGGTGCAAGAGGATCATGTTGGGATGTCCTGTGGAGGCTGCAGAGAGTGGTGTAGATCCTCCTGCACTTTAATAAATGAAAGAACACGTATTAATACTGTATTGATTGTTTTTTAAGCCACAGAAATTAACAAATTACTTAAACCCTAGGTAGTCTCCCATATTTAATATATATTCTGCACTTTTGCTTTCTAAATTCTTCTGATTTTAGTAGCAACTTTGAAATGTCTATTGTGTCAGTTTCTCCAGCCCAGCTCTGGAATGTGGTGTAAAAGAGCGAATAATTCCTTTCTAATTAAGAGACCTTGTTGTATATTGAAGTAATTTCTGCATCCTTCCAAAACATCAGTGTGCACTTAGATATGCACTAGGTATTGGCAATGATATTACTGTTTCTGTAGTAGTGCCATAAAGATCAACTGACAGCTTTTAAATAGCTTTAAAACATCCTTCTGTGTGTATTGTGTAAATTCACAACATTTAGAAATAATCTTTTAACAATCTTTTAACAATGAGAGTTGGAAATGGAAAGCAGCCTGTGCGTACTGGGCTCTCTGGTGCATTTGGTGCGGCTGGGACAAGTAAACAAAGCAGGTTAAATTTCGAAACCAGAGTTGTAACTTTCCTAAAAAGTTTTGGGAAAAGAATTAGAATAATGTAATTTGAAGTAGAAATCATTTTCTATGAAGTTATTGTTAGGAATAACAGACTTTCTGAAATGGATTGGCATATTTGCTTGTCTAATTTGTTATAATTTTTACATCTTTATTGGGAGTGTTAAGTGACTTGCATCTCTACACATAAGCTAATGAAATATAAGGGAAGCTCAAGCATTAGTCACAGCTAGTAAGTCATTGAGCAAGTGAAATACAATTTACAGCAAAGAGATGATTGTATCATTTAATGCTTTAAATATGTGCTGTATCAAAATGTTACTGCTGTCTAGTAAAGCAAAGGATGGGGCTAAAACTGTTACAGAAAATGCAATAGTTTATTGTTCTGAAATTATCAAAGAGCTGCTACTTAGTGACATCTTTGACTGTCAGCTTTATTCATAGGATAGTACACGTAGCACGATGCAGTGTATCAAATGTGTTTGTAATAATTAGAAGTCACCCGTGGAGGTGTGTAAACCATAGAGAAATAGCTAGCATTATAAATTCCTAAAACCTACACACATTCTTACATGGCATGGATAAAAGTAAAGTCTTCGTGTGGATTTTATGTTGTAGAAAGGATGTAAGATCTTGAGCTAGGGCAGAGGATTGCTTTTAAAATGGATGTGATCTGCCCTGTGGGGGACTGTGCGAGCACAGCAGCAGCAGCGGTGGCTGACATTGCCTGAAAGGCAAGCGATAGCGATCTGCAAGGGATTCCTCAAAGGGGGAACGGTGGCAGAGGGAAGCAAGTTCAGGCTTCTCTCTGCTCCACTTGGAGGCAGGGTTGACCTGACAAGCTTAGTAGTACACGAGTAAATGGTTCTGAGAGATGCAGAGACATAAAGGGGGAAGGTTGTTTTTAATACACTGTTCTCAGAGGCAGGGGAAGGGCCCTCGTGTAGCAGCATTTTTGTGCTGCTCTCATAGACTTAATTTCAGGTGGGAATTTTCCCTTCTCACCTCTTTATCACTAAGTATGAGGGTCTGATAGAAAGTGTTTTGATTTCTGTTGAGTTAATAGCCTCTAGAACAAAAGTGTTCTGGAGCTTTTCTTGCTTTTTATATCATCCTGTTGTTCCTCTCACTTCTCTCGTTATTGTTTCTTCATGCTTTAATTCCTATTATTCCTGTTTATCCTGTGGTATACATGCTTTCTTTTTCTGTTAGCTTTCTGTGAAGCTTGAGTTTTCTGTCATACAACATGATGCTCCTACTCAAGACTTACCCTTACTTTCAGGGCTAGTATCTTGGCTTCGGACACATAGGTGCTACCAGGATGAAGTATTAGGTGTTATGCTTGATTGTGAGTCAAATTGTTTGCAGGTTTCTCTCTTCCTCTGCCTTTTCTTTTGTTATTTCCCATTACATTTTACCTCTGCTCATGTCCTTATCTGCCTTTTGCCTTGTTTCCTTCATCAGCTGTATTGCTGTTGCTTTTCGGTATTTCATGAGCAACACTGGCAGTTTAGGATGAGCAAATCACATGACTAATTTTTCCATTGCTTAGAAAAAAGCATTGTCCAGGGAAAATGGCACAGGTAGGAAGATGCTTAAAATTCTCTGTCTGCTTATAAGGGGAAAGCTACAGGGAGATGGCCTATGAAATGCATCTTTCTTCGCAGTCTCTTGAGAGACCAGAGCAGGTGCACTGTGTCTGCTCATGCCATGTTATCCTGGAATAACAAACCCAGCTGCAGTTGGTCCTGATCATTTCTGGTGGGGTTTTGTACCGAAATCTGTGTGATATGTCTTGGACTTCATTAGTACCTTAACTCTGGTTGTATAATCTGTGTTGTGGATTTAATGTGCTGTGGGTGCTGATACACTGGACTTTGTCCAGCAGAAAGCTCCTTGTGTCTGGCAGAGCCCCCATGGAACTGGAGCCAGTAAAGTCTATTATCCTTTCCGTTCCGTTCCTCTCCTTAAATGTGTGGGTCTGCTTGGCTCAGGGATTGACTTGTGTGTCCTTGTCAGTTTTGTGTCACTTAGTGCATGCTGCAGTGCTGTGGATCTTCTTGCCTGGAATGATAAGAAGACATTGCAGACACTTCTTGTCTGGGGTGAAAGTTGTTTATATTCATTCTTGTGCTTTCAGTCCTAGACCTGATTTCTAACATGTAAGAGGCATGGATATAGGGACTGACAGAGCACAGGAAGAGGCAGAAACAATGTAAGAAGTGAGCATTAACAAGTCATATGGTTTCAAAATAAATCAAAACCATAGGGAAGTCAAGATAGTAGTGTATTTTTTTATGAGGTGAGGGAAGATGGGTGTTATCCTGTACTGTCTCTTCCCTGGGGAAGAAAGCATCTGTCCTGTTTAACATTTATCAGTGACCTGGAGGAGGCGATGGAGGATGCCCAAATTGCAGATGACAGCCAACAGTCAATGTGCTGGAGGCTGCTTATTCAGAGGGACCTGGGCAGGATTGGGCCAACACCAACCCTGTGAAATTCAGCAAGGAGAAGCATCGAGTCCTGTGTTGAGAGTTACTGACTTCAGTCGCCCTTTTCCTTCAGTTTTCCTGTGCTTGTTCCTCCCCAGTTTTCCTTGCTGTCTTCCCCTAAATATGGCATGAGTCTTTTACAGTCCTACAGGCTCTTCCCTACCATTCCACAATAAGTCTCATAGCCCTGTAGGCATTAGTCCCCCTTATGGGAAAGGTGATCTAGGCTCTGTGGACCCTCATTGGAAGTTTTCAAGGCTCAGCTCGGTAAAGTCTTGAGCAGCCTCGTGTTCTACCAAAAGCTGATTCAGTTTTCAGCAAGAGGTTAAACTAGAGACCTCTGAGGTCTGTTCTAACCTGACTTACCTAGTTATTCTAAAAGTTGCTGCTGAACTTTAAATAAGTAGGTTCTGAGTTGTTTGCTCTGTTTGCATCGTAACTTGCTGATAATAATCTGTATTTTAAGTCTGCATATTGCAGTCTTGTTCTGCCTGTTGATGATACTTCAGTTACTTGGTAGGCTGGCAAAATACTTCCACTTCTGAATCACTGTTTGTGTTGCGTTTGTTTGTTGGTTTGTTTGTTAATGCAGTGCTAGCATTAGCAGCTGTATACTGTCTCTTAAATGTGATTTTGTTAAATCAGTGTTAGAAACTTGTCAAACTTGTGGACAATTTTTAAACAAGTTACGCTGTTCTGTTAAGATGTTACAAATGGTACTTCAAATGTGGCAGTATGGCATGCTATTGCATGCTGGATTTTTATTTTTATTTTTTCAAAGAATCAACTGTGTATCAGTAGTACTTGAGGTATGAGCTGTGAGGCAAATTCCATTCTAGGGCTTCTAAGCCAGGGCTTCTTATATTTTAACTGCATGATTAAATTCGGGTATCTGTTCGCTGTGTGTTGTGAATGACCACAGTAAAGCAGCAATAGAAGTACTGGGTTTGTAAATGAGCTTTTTAAATTTTCACAAGATGGTCTGCTTTCATGGCTGGCTCTGGTCTTGTTTGAGAGGACGGAGAAATTCCCTTTTGAACAGTCTTGGTGTTCCTAAACAGATGTTGGCTGCATTACTTACACAGGAGAGATTCAAAATTACAGTGGTCCACAGCCTGGACCAGTGCCAGAGCAGCACTGCTGGACTAAGATCAGCGATGTTGTAAAGCCCAGTACTTGGCAAACATGGAGGTCTGGATGCCAACGTTATGCACCATTGGGAGTCTGGAATGAGAAGTTTTGGGGACACGTGCACTTCTGCAGTTACGTTCCCTTGCTGACGCATGGGGGCTGTGGCTGTGCTGTGGGGTAGGTGCAGTAGCACAAACATTCACAGAGGTAAGACTTCCAGCACCCAGGCAGTTTGTGGTTTGGCAGAGTTCTATTGGTTGGGTGCATAAAAGATTATGGGGTTTTTTTAATTAAAAGGTGATTCTTAGATGGCTTTGCTTTTTAGGGGTGTGGCAGCTGTGTTTGTGTCCCACCTGAAACACTTAAAATTGCAAGTGCCCATGCACGAGTGTGTGTGCTTGTATGGCTGGCATGGCATAAGAATGACAACTGTAAATGGATGCAAAATTGCTCTTCTGAGGACTTAGAGCATCCCAGGCCTAGATTATTCTGTTCACGTGTTCACAGAAGTCACAGTGTCTGTAGCATGACTTCCTGGGAACAGCTGTTTCTTCTGTCAAAGCTAAGGCAGCTCAGAATTTCATCGTGATGGTCACAGTTTCATCAACCAACTTTTGTGATCACTTCCATCTTAATCTAAGAGAGTAATATATCCTCTTCTAATGCCATCACTGCTCTGTTGTGGCAAAGGATTAAAGCAGTCATTTTGTTCTTCAATAACTCTATTTTAGCTTTACGTGGTTTTACTTGAAATTCCAAAAGAACTGAATAGTGTAAGCTATCATGTTTTGATATCAGCACTGTAAATGTTACTTTTTAGGTTCTTTTCTAAGACCACAGAGATTGTTTCCTGCTGTATTTGGTACATAAAGCTTAGAGGGAAAGACCACAGAGGGAAAGATCAGCACTGATCATTTTTTGTTCTTTTGATATGTTTTTTTAAAATTATTCTCTTGATAAAGTTTTAGCTTTTAGCCCACTACTGAGAATATGCCCCACACCCACCTACCCAATATGCAGGGGCACAGATTGACTTCTGAAGATGAATGTTGTTTTTTGAGATCTCCCTGTCCAGATTTTTTTTTTTCAGAGGGAAAAATGTAAAATTTTTATTCATCTTGGTAAAAGTAAGGTTTTGTTTCAGAGGGACAGCCCATTCTATGTGGGTTTGATCTTGTTTCCATCATTGTGCTTGAGCACTTTGAGGTTAGGTGGGAATTGTTGCAGTTACCATCTTTTGTTAAAGGTATTTTCTTTTTTTTGTCCTTTCTATTTCAGATTTAGCCTTGGAATCTAATCCATCTGATCATCCCAGAGCAAGCACAATTTTCCTGAGCAAGTCACAAACAGATGGTAAGCTAAGATTTTTTCCAATTTAACAACAAACAGGAAAAACATTGGAAAAATAACCAAAAGTAACAGCTCAAGAACACAGTGCTTCAATTCTTTCAAAGCATAGGGATTAGTAATTTATGTATTTACACAGAAATGTGTTTGTACACCATTTTACTTAACACTTAAAATCACTTGTTCTTCAAAATGCTTAAATACCAGATTTCAGAGTGCAGATCCTAGTAGTCTGAAGGAGCAAGGCTCTTTTCATTAGTGTGATTCAAGTTTCAAGCAATGGTGGGGTTTTTTATGATCAAAGACTGTTTTAAAAACTGTTTTAAAGTAAAAAAAAAAATGTAGTTTGAAAAAAATTAAGTTTTCTATAATAAATAATAAGCCTAAGCCATTAGTCTATATCCATTGCTTTTGAATACGTTGTTTTAAACTGTTTGAATAGTTTCAGAGGATAAATATTCTCCAATCTTGGTTGTAATTATATAGATCTATTGGGATTTTCAATTTCTTTGCAGATCCTGTATTTACTTAACTCAATTTTGAAACAATTGCTATAGCTTGTGCATTCCAAAATGCTGTTAAAAAGTGGAGGCATTTCTATATTGCACAAATGGACATTTTGAAGTTGCAACTAAAGAAAAGTTCAAGATAGTCTTTTTAAAATGCTTCTGTTTCTTTTATAGTTGGTTCTTGTTTGAAGCACTGTTTTGCTAAGAAAGTGATGCACTTGAGGTTGGATGTGTTGACGGAAAGCTGCAGTGTGTCTTTTAACTTGGCACAGCTTTGCCACAGAAAAGAATTATTTTGACAGGACTGTCAGTTGCTGTCCTGCTGTTCAGCCTTGTGGCAAGTGGTAAAATTGTCAGTTGTATCAACTTTGCAGGGCTCAGATAATCTGTGAGCAGTGGGAACAAGCACTAGCCTGGTTCTCCACAAGGGATGATACCAAGGAAATGTAAAGACCTCTTTTTTTGCGGGGCCTCTCAGGTCAGTCTTCAAACAGCCAGAGGGTCTGACCTGCTCATTTCAGACACCTCTCAGATGAGCAGTGCTGAAGGTGCAGCTCACAAGCTGACAGAGTTCATGAACACTCTCACTGTGCAACCTTCAGCCTTGCTGCAGATAATGTTCAAACTATGTGAACAGCCTTGCTGGGGGTAGTATTGCTTTCAAACGTGGTTTGGTGTTCTTCAAATGAAATGTATTGAATTGTGCAGACTTGGGTTCATGTAAAAAAACGCTTTGCTAGATGAGGTAGTAACTATTAAACTATTCTCTGAAGTTTGTATTTAATTAATTTATTTTTATGGAGAAGTCAGGCAGAATAATTTATTTTCTAATTTCTCTTGTTCTTCTTTAGTTGACCTTCCATAGAATTAGTAGAATTAATATCCATAAGTTCTCTCTCAGTGAGATGTTATCAGGATTATGAGTTTTGATTTATGCAAAAAGACTAAAAAAATGTGGATACTCTTTTCCAATTGTGAGTTTTTCTAAAGAGTAAGTATGTAAGAGAATGTGTCCTGCTGAAGAGTGGTAATGATCTGAGGTTAGAACTTTGGAGAGGTGCCTGTCCGTGCTGGTCACATTTGTATACTTTGTGCTTGTGTGCAGCTCTCAGCTCTCCCTAACACACTGCTGTATCACTGCTGTCACAGCTGGGAGTTTAACCCTGCAGTCTCTTCTGAAAAACTAACACAGTTTAAATTGACCAAATGACATGGTTGCAGTTATATGATAAACAGGTGCATAGCTTGTGCCAGCATCTTCTGCATAGTGAAATACTCTTTTACCTTCTGCTGTCTGATAGGAGAAGAGAGAACATGTAAATAATGCTGGGCACCTCACTTCCTCCTTGTGTGCCTTTGGCAGGCTCAGGGTGTGCTGGTTTTGCTTCTGTTTGCTGTTGGATGTTGGACATGGTGTGTTTGAACTATCTGAAATCATCCCGTTCTTCATGATACACAGCATCTTTTCAAAGCTGAGACATTTTTCCCCTTAGTGTGATGGGAAGTAGTTGTTCCTAAATGTACATGTGGGGAGACAGAAGTAGTATGTAGCTTACTAGCTGGATAAAACTTGGTATTTTTCCTCAAACTACTTTTCTAGACACTTAAAGTAAAATTTGAAACTTTTCATACTCACGTACTTTAGAAAACTAGGTTAATAGAATGACTTTGTTGAATGTAAATTGGGAAACCTTTCAGTTCACATTCTTTTTCCTTCTTTCTAGTGCGAGAGAAGAGGAAGAGTAACCATATAAATCATGTAAGTAAGCTGCATTCTCTATAACTAATATTAGGATATTGGGCCAAAGACAAATTCAAGGAAACAATTGTAGTAGTTCTAGATATATAGTCTTACACATGTTCCAAATCCTTCTTAGAAAGGTAAAACTGAATTATCTTTGCCCGTCTCTAAATAATCAGGCACAATATCACAAAGCATAGAATGGCTGATGTCAAAAGAATAAGAATGAGGTTTTTTTGTTGCATCAGTCTTAAGCAGTTCAGAACAGTAAAGAAGAAAATATAAGCCAACCAGTCTGTATGTTTTTTTAAACAGAAATAAAACTGCATTAATTTCTCAGCCAAGATGGCAAGTCTTGAATGACTTGTGATTGATTAGTGCTGTAGGACTTATTTTAAGAAATGTATCCAGTATGAAAAGAGAATAATGAATAAATATCATAAGTATGACAAACAAGTTATAATCCATTAGTTTTAAGATCTGAAAATATGCTCTGAGCTTCTTCCACAAATATTAGTCGGTTTGGACACTTCAGTTACCAAAAAAAAAGCCAAAACAAAAAAGATGCAATGTCATTAATAAGTGGATAAAAAATCATTGACTAGTAAAGGTAAGAATGGAAGTTAGTAACATGAAGCTTAAAAAATACTGCCCTGCAAAAGTGTCTACTGATAAAGTACTGGTAAGATAATGGCATTTCAAGTCTCTTTTATTTCGCCTCATTCAAGGAGTGGGGGTGATTCTTTTCCCTTTTTTTTCTCTCTTTCTTTTTTTGTTACAATTCCAGCTTTGGTCTGCCAGTACCAAGGTGAAGTGTGATTGGATTGTTTTTGCTGGCAAACTTCAGCTGGAATGGGAGATATTCCCAGGCAGCTATTGAGTTGTGAAGGGTGCCAGCATTTTCATATGGAGACGTTCAAGTTTTAGACATGGCATTTAAAAAAAATCTGGTGAAAACTAATGAATCTTGAATTGATTTATTAAAATTCCTCCCTCAATTATGATGTCCTATCTCTAGTGCAAGGTATTCTCTAAAATGCTCAGGGAAGCCTGGATAGGGTTATTTTGGAAGATTTCTTACAGTACAAAATGTACAGGATGAAGATGAATGATGGAGCATATTGCTAGCTCTAAATAATAATAGTAAAACTAAGGGTAATAGCAGTACTCTGTTTCCAGATTCCAGATGCTAAATAGGACATGTGTGAAGGGAGCCATGTCAGGAAAAGGTTTCTTTTTTTTGAAACTTTAACGTGACAAAACCCCAAATGCAAAACTGTCTTCGCAGGGAGCAATACTGGCTAACCAGCAAGTGTAAAGGTATAGGATGTAAAAGAAAGGAGATACTGATGATGGAGTCACAGGGAAATCTAATAGAGTACATCACAAGGAGGAAGACTGAGACACAAACTGACAAGAATGGAATGGGAGAGAAAATCAGAGGACTTGCTGCTTTAGCTCAGCTATTTCTGCTGTAAATGATCTAAAATCATGCTGTGTATTACAAGGGATGATTTGTAAATGTATCTTACACAAAGGAACTAGATGGCAACAGGGTAGCTTACATTGCAGCAGCAACCACCCACAGAGACCTCCTGTGCAGTAACCACTTGAGGTGTAAAGCCAGTATTCAGTGTGCTAAACAGAAGCTTACAGAATCCCTCTTCTTGAATGTATTTCAGTTCTTTTCTTCTTTTTTTTTGTCCCCCAAGGTTTCTCCTGGGCAGCTTACGAAAAAATACAGCTCGTGCTCAACAATATTTATAGATGACAGCACCGTCAGTCAGCCTAACCTTAGAAGCACAATAAAGTGGTAAGGACCCTTGTCATCAACAAGGCATTGAGTGGCATTGTAAGGGTTATTTGGCATTTTCTGGGGGTCTTGTCTGTTCCAAAGCCAACTGCACCCTTGAATGAGGGAAGCGCAGCACTGCTTCTGCAGGTTGCTCATGGAAGGGGTGTAGAGGTCTGGGTCATTGACTGCTGGAGAGAGCTCTTGTTTCAGTCACAGAGCTCATGGACCGTCCTATTTCAAAGTCGTTCTCATCATGCACTTGAGGCAGTGCTGAACTGTGTCAGCATTTTGGGATTGAATGTATGTTCTGAGGTGGGGAGTTTAGTGCACATGGAAAGCCAAATCAAGAAATTCTTAACCTGGGAAAACTTGAAATGGATTTTGTAGGGAGTTGCAGGAAAAGTTGCAGGACTGTGTTTGGTACTTGCCGGTGGTATTAGTCTGCCCTCTAGTTGTGGAAAACCAGCAATGTTGCTGGCTTGGGATTTAGTTCTGGCCTTTCTGCTTTTTCTTCACATACTTGTTATTTTAGGTAGGTGATAATTCTGTTCTGCAATGTAAATAGCTGCTGGACCTATTTTTCTGGGTGCCAGAAAGTCAGTTATTTGCACTTAGATGATACCAGCTGAAAACTGAGAAGAGAGTTTTATTGTGCTTGAGGGGAAAGGAAGGCTGAGTAGATTGAGTCCCAGAAGACTTCACTGATTTAAGAGTGTAATAGAGTTTGGAAATGTCTAAGTTGATTTGTTACTTTAAAATTTAGTTTCAGACAAAGGTATGCAGCATGTCACTTCTCCTTTTCTAGAGAAACAAAAACCTAA
This sequence comes from Aleadryas rufinucha, assembly GCA_013397815.1. Taxonomy (NCBI): domain Eukaryota; kingdom Metazoa; phylum Chordata; class Aves; order Passeriformes; genus Aleadryas; species Aleadryas rufinucha. The sequence continues at coordinate 23,733 of VZTH01011922.1, read as the reverse complement.
AAAATGATGCTTGTGCCATTTTGAAGTGCTGTACAGCTGACAGTAGATCAGAACTTTCTTGTGATAGGTTCCTGTGATGGCAGCATTCCTGTTAACACCATGAGTAAAGAATCTGAAATTTGGCCACAGTAGACAAGTGTTAATATATGAAACCTATTGCCTCACTTCGCAGAGACTGAAATCTGTTTCTTGTCCACTTCTTGGATTATGCTGGCGTAATACCATCTTTATTATTCTCTTTTTTAGACAGGTCCTAAATTAGACAGCCACTCAGGGTTAAAACATCTGCAGAATCTCTGCTATGGTATATGTAACACCAAGTACAACTTGCATTTTAGTTGGGAATAGTCCACATTTTCACTAAAAATCAGCTAATCAGGAAATGAAGGTACATGTTGAAAATGTCACTTAACACTTACTTTGTTGCACAAATATCTGTACAATGAATGTAAAGGTAGTTTGGCTGGCAGATTTGATTGGGCCAGTTTCTGTCCAGACAGTTAAACATCAGAAATGAGACGTGTAGTACCTGGGGATGTGGGAGGACATCACTGCAAAATGGATCTGTAGCATTTTGAGCTGAATGACAGCTTTTTCAGTGGAATAGTTGCATGGAATATGCTTTGTTAAATCTTTTTTTCCTTTTTTGTTTTTTAGTGTAACATTAGCAATATTCTACCATATAAAGAACAGGTGAGTGAACTCTTTCTTTGCTGAAATATAATTATTTCTTTTTCAGCCAGGGATATAAATCATAGAATCACTAAGACTGGAAAAAACCACTTCGATCATAGAGTCAAATATGGTCTTGGTCACTTCAGTGACAGCTGGTGAAACTTAAAGGAGGTGAAAAATCTGGCACTTTGTGTTGGATCTGCTTCCTCTTTGTACCCCTTCTTGAGCAGCTGTGGAAGGGTCAGTAATGCACCCATCCAATGGCACATAAAACTCCAGTGAGTGAGGACAACACACTTAACTCACCACAAATTAACCTTTGGACTTTGTTCAGCTTTTCCTGAATACACAGGTATGGATTAGTTTTGACGGGTGAAGGAACACTCTGTCCATGTACAAATCACTCTTGCCATTACAGCTCGTTCCAGCATACGCTTCTGAATTACAGCAGACTTTTTGAAGTAAATGCTATCAATGAGTTTCACCTGGTTTCATTTTGAGGGAGAACTCTGGTAAGCATAATACAAGAACATGGAAAACTATTCATCGTTCAGCACCTTAAATATTTAATTGTAAGGACTCATCATTAAATGCTTTGCAAAAATACGAGGTAGCTCCATACCATATTCTAGGAAAAGCTGAACTATAAAATATATCCCTTGATCCTCTTTAATGAACAGTGATTTTTAGTAGAGCATAGCATTACCAATTAACTCTTTTTGCTAAACCAGAGCTTTTTGTTTTTTAGAGATTCTGACAGATCATTGGATATTTTTGATGAAAAATCTCATCCTCTCACAGTAAGTGTAATTTTTTGATCCTCTGAATGTGTATCAATAACATCAATAGTATCAACCACGATCAAATTGATCTTAAATTGTGTCTTTATATATAATACAAAGTGCAAATAGTGACTTTTGAGATCAGCTAGATCATGAACAGAGCCCAGTCTTTCTAAATGTTGCAAACTATGTTTGGTTTTCTATGCTTTGACTATAAATAGAAATAAGCATATGCCCAATTCTTTTGTATTCCATGTCTGAAGTTTATTGTCCATCTCTTTTCTTCCCCTCTTTAACACTGCTTTATTAAAAGTGTTTTCTATTTATTTAGGAAGACATGGTTAGTAGGTATGTGCCTAACCTTTTAAATGACTGCAAACAGGAGAATAGAATACATGAAGCATCACACAAAGTAGGCAACAGTGAGTTTGGCCTTTAAAAACCTGAAAGGCAACATTTTAAAACAAATATGCTTAAGACTGCTTGCAGTAACAGCAAGGAGCATTCAGGATATGATTTTAATGTGACTGGTCCTGGTACACCTTTTTAGACACTCTTAAAGATGCAAAACCTCATAGTACAGGGAAGCTCAAGAGTGGAGCATGTGCTTTTTACATCCAGTGTGAGCACTCCTAGCTTAATGCCTGTCCTACACAACCACTTCCTTTGTTTTTCATTTGAAATTAATTTAGCAAAGATCCAGGGGCTTTAAAAATTCAGTTTGCTCTGGGACTTACCTGAATGAATGCAGTTCAACTGATTTCACTGGTTTTGCTTGTTAATAAACAGATTTTAATAAACAATTTAATATTTTAAGTTTGTTAGAGTTTCATCCCTAAATATAACCCATTGTGCTAGGAATTGTACAGTACAGTACAATATAAATAAATACAATTCTTTACTCAATTTAAAAAAAAAAGAACTTCAGGACAAGAGCTATATTCAAGATTCCTTGTATGGACTGTAGCACTTCAGAGCAAAACGTGTGGACCAAAACTATTTTAAATGCCTGAATCTGTTGTTTTGCATTCAAAATTATTTATGTAAGATGAACTCCACTTCATCAGACAATTTCTTTATTTAACAACCTGACATCCTTTGATCCTTTCATATAGCCTACATCCTATTTAATGAGAAGAAAATTGTGTCCTCTGGGGAACACTTAAATGTCTCTTCTATGTTACTGCAGCATACAGACAGAAATAGAGTTATGGCTGATTGTCACACTCTGAGGGAAAGGCACACATGGCTTGTTCGTTTCTATAGCAATGGTGTTTTGCCTGGGTACCTACTGTTCCTTCAGAAAGGTTAATTAGCAGGAAGAAATCTCTGAACACCTTGTCTTCTAAAGATGCAGTCACAAGGAGTCCAAACTAGGCTCTGTTGACCCTAATGTGACCCAGTTACTGATATCATGGATTTAGTCACAAATACGAGTCTTGGTGCTTCTTTTTTCAGTTCCAGTGTCTTGGTTGAAAACAATTTAAAGGAGAACACTCTGGAATAAGTTTGCCTCCCTGTATAGGTTCAACAAATCCCTTTCCACCAATAAGGAATGAATACAAGTAGATGGAAGTGAAAAAATAACAGTTTACTAACAAACAGAACAGCAACAGGCAAAAACTAACAGTAAATAACTGCTAGATACCAAACTCCTGAATCTCACACCCCATAGGAACAAGGAGAGACCTGAAATGCCAGAAATACCCTTCCCAAGGTGAGAAAACTACTAACTGCAGTCTCTCTGAGATGAAGGAAAAAAAAAACCAAAAGGAGAACCCAAAAAGGGCAAAGCCTGTGCTTAAGGCAAGACCAAGCAGCCAGAGAAGCCAAGAGCACACAGCAGCAGGGCCCAGCTGCCTGCCACAGCCAAGTTTAAAAGCTCCTGGGATAGCACCTACCCATCCCCAGCTTCCCGCAGCAGGGTCCTAAAGAGACAGTGACAGTTTTTGGGCACAGATAGGTGGGGAATACAGTAACATTTTGGGTTTCCTCAGGACATCCAGTCAGCAAAAATGTACTTCCAGATGTGCTTTTGCAACATTAGGAATAGCATGATTAGGAACACTCATCATTCCTGTACTGCACATGGTATATGTCCCCCTTGCAGAGATAACCTCCTTTGGTTAGTGGTGTATTAGAAGGCTGTGTGGACAGTAAAAAGTTAACTTACCTCTGCATTTTACTTGGCAATGCTCCCTGGCTATTTTAAACTACAAAAACACAGGAAAACGCTTGCTGCTTTGCTTACCTTACTCAGCTTAGTGTCAAGCAGGTATGCTGTTCTCAGCAGCTGTCTTTACCACACTGTAGGTCTCATTTGGACTGTAGACAGAAAGCTATTCAGTATCAGTCTTGCAGAACCAGTGTGCAGAGCTGGAGCTCTTGAAGTTTCATCCCTCCAGAAAAAGTGCTGCATATCAGAAATGTCTCTCAAACACTTTAGGATTGCTTTTACAGACTGTTTATTTCTGAGCTTTTAGTCTCCCCTGTATTTAGAAGCAGTTTAGCATTGTGTCAGAGTTAAATCTAGTTGCTCAAGAGCTTTGTTGTCTTTCTGGAGTCTCAAGAAAGAGTCCTATCAAAACAGTGTAAATTACCTTCTAGTTCTGCCTCTGACAGAATTATTGCCACGTGTTCTTCAGAGCTTCCTCCTCTGGAAGAGGAATCTTGTGAAGTCTGTTAATTTTGCCTTTTGAAGAGCCATTGTTTCCCTGGTGTGTATATACCTGTGATTTTTTTGCAGGGACAAACCTTTTTTTTTTACATCTCTTTCAGTCTGTAAAATGTTCCATGGACAATAGATAGCACCTGCAATGATGATGGTAGCTCATGCTCTTTCCTGTTAGTCCTACAGCTCAAACAAGTGTTCAGAAGAGAGATACCAGCTAAAGCGATTGTGTTTTGTTTGGAATGTTTGCAGTACTGCAAGGCTGCTTCTTTCAGTGCATAATTCTGTCCTGCCTCTGTGACAGAAAATGGGTATATACACCTCGGTGAGAAGAAACAACCTGTTCTTTAGAGTCAGTGTTACGTGAGCCAGATTTTCAGTAACTCCAAGAACTTTCTTTCAGCGGGAAGAAGTCCCAGATGACTACTACAAGCACGACCCTGACCACAAGCACATCTACCGGTTTGTTCGGACGCTCTTCAGCGCGGCACAGCTGACAGCAGAATGTGCAATAGTGACACTGGTAAGAGGCGCCAGAGTGCTGGAACTCAAGCTTTTGGAGGACTTGCCCCTCTCCTCATTAAGAGAACTGGGCTGAACTGACATTTAAATAGTTAAGAGTATCTCATGAAACCCTATTAATGAAGACACAGTACAAGTGAGTTCATTAGAGATTTCTAAGTAGCCACAGAAGTGATTAAATAAAAGGGCAATTCCCTTTTCTGTATATAAATATGTAATGCTTAATTACTTGTCCAATAAAACCCTCTTTGTTTCATAATACATAACTCACTGAAGAAGCTTGAGAAGAGCAGAACACTGGGATGCTGTAAACAGTGGGGTGTGATGAGATCATACACAAAGACATCTTTTATTTCACTTGTGTGGAGGGGAAGGTGTGAGTTTTGAGTTCATATTAACCAGAACAAGTAATACTGCTTTAAGGGATCAGGAGTCAATCCTATAGGAACTCTCGGAGAGGAGCTTTCTCATTATTATGTCCTTCAATCATTGCCACCTTTCTACCAAACTTTTTTTTAATTAAGCCAAAGAGGTTATAACTTTTTTCCCTAGGTGACATGGAGGTACTTAGAATTTAAGAACAATATTAAGATGATAATCTCATTACAGTTCATTGTTTGATTTCAGAAAGCATGATGGATTTTAAAATTTGTCAATGATACTGATTTTTTGTGTGTATATATATATATGTATGCATATGTGTATATGAAAGGAAATTTAAAAACCACAACGTGTGTAATTGCTACTTTAGACAATCTTTCAAACTGCACTTTGTTGCACACTAAACTTCAGTCTTCATTGTGGCTTCTTTCTCAAAAACAGTGTGAAAGGAGAACAGAACTGTCACCAAAAGACAATATAGCAATTAAGCAAACTTAGCTTGAAGGACTCTCTTTAATAAGGAAATGAGTAATTAAAAAGGCTGGATATTTAAGAGCTATTGGAACTCTGAAATTAGTTGGAGGTTTTTGCTTTTTCAAAGACAGGCAAGCAATTTTGACAGAACAAGACGACAGCTAACCCTGGGCAAACTAGCGGAAGTGTTTACAAAAAATGTAGTTAGTTTTTAAAGTGGATTTGACCACTAGATGGCCCTGTTATTATAGGAACACCTTCAGACTATTTGAAGCCAAGGGTGGGAAGAAAGCCTGGGCGGACCTCAGTGACAAAGATTAATCCTTCCCTTAGACCTTAATAGGTGGAGCTTCCTTCACCCACTAATTTAGCTGAAGGAACTAGAATTTAGGTGAGGGAATAGAAAATTAAAAACAATTTATATTCAAATTTGAAAGTGCAAATTACTCAGTACATGGATCATAATAGGAGTGTAAATAGTAGAGAACTTTCAAGGAAGGGAGAGATTCAACATCCTAGAGCTGGTTTGAGATTTCCTGGGTGGAACGAGTAAAAGACCAAGGCACATCTTTGGACTTGAGTATGTCTCACTGCCTAAGCAGTTGGTGATGGAGATGAAGGGATTGAAGTCTGTTCAATACAGGGTAAAACAGGAATAGCACTAAAGGCCTTTCATTGTGGAAAGACAGCGATTAACACATCTTTGTCCCATCACCAGAGATCAAAGTGCAGGTTTTAGCACTTCCTGTTAAGCTACAAGTGCTGAACCTTAACCATGATGAAAGGCTAATGTGATGTTGAGTGACTTGCTATCCCAGGTAGGCCCTAATGAGAACCTGCCGGTGATGTGTAACGTGGTGACAGAGCTGGAGCAGTGTCTCCCTGAAGGAGCAGTGCTCATCGCTCAGAGTAACACCTCACTGGCTACTGTGTACCCTGGTGGTCCAGCTCTTGTGGGATAATAAAAAATTGAACCTGTAACTCCTGAAAATTTGGATTCTTAAGTGTAAGTAGTAACCACTAATACTTACTTTGACACACTTAACAGTAACAAATAGTCACATTGGACTGGCATGTCTGCTGCTCAGCTCTGCTCCAGGTCTTAATTACACTCATACAATTGTGGAGTTTTGTTCTTTGGTTTTTTTCCTTCTACTTTCTGTAGGTTTATTTGGAAAGGCTTTTAACCTATGCAGAGATTGACATATGCCCTAGTAACTGGAAGAGGATAGTCCTAGGAGCTATTCTGCTGGCTTCTAAAGTCTGGGATGATCAAGCTGTGTGGAATGTGGATTATTGCCAAATACTGAAGGACATTACTGTTGAGGACATGTAAGTTGCAAGGTTTGGGTAATCTACAGTGGTGGGGTTTTGGCGGGGGGGGTTGTGTGATTTTTTTGTTTGTTTGTTTGTGTTTTTTTTAAACAGCAGTTTTTGTGATCATGCTGAAAAAAAATCTCTCCGTTGCTTTGATATATGTATATGGTGTATATTTGGTGTCTGGCCTCACTCCCTTTTTTACCTCAAGAAACTTTGGATCATTACCCTACTTTGAGACAAATCTCTATTAATAATTTCAGTGACTTGTTTGAGTGACTTCGAAGTTAGTTTTCTTTACCTTCTTTCTCTCATTGACGAGCCATGGAACTAAACTGCCCAATTTATAGTCTCATCAGAAAGTTTTTTAAGAAAGGAAAAAAAGTGAACTAAATTTGTCCCCCTGCCTTTTCTGTTGTAGAATTTGAAGAACTCCAAGGTAAACCATAACCTGTGACTTTCATGTCTGCTTGTGTATCCAGCTAAGGCCTAAACATCTCAGGGTCTGAATTCCTAGTGCTGCTGCTGGCAGGCAGGTGATGTTTCTGTGGGTAGCTATGGTTGCCTGTGTTACACACAGCTACTGCTTATCCTCTCTGGGTGGGTTCTTAGATGTGCCTACAGGGCTGAAAACAAAGTCCTCAGTCTTACTACTGCTTGTTTTTGTAAGGCTGTTCTTGGATGTATTTCTGTCTTAGATGTCAATTTCAGTTTTTCAGAAATTTTGAATCTGCTGTCTTTCCTTGCTGCACTCAGCTTTAAGCCAGATTTTGCAGTATGGGAAGATGTTCATCCTCATGGCTGCAGGCTCATACTATGGGCTGGAGGTGTGTTTATATGGACTGTAGTTGGTCCATTAGGTTTTCTGTTAAATTCCTTCTCACAAAGTTCTATCTCAGAGCTTTGAAACATCAAAACTATTGTTTTAATTCTATCTGCCAGCTTGTTCTCCTATTTCTCTTATCACAGTGGTAGAAATGATACAAGGCCAGCTTAAAACACCAGGCTTTCTGGCCTTGCTTTCATGACATGCTTTGTGTGTGTTTGAGTTTAATCCCAGTGCTGTGCCCTGAGCATGTGTCCAGGCCTATGCAGTGACAGCCAGTTCTAGCACAGGAGCAGACTGAGCTGGCACACAGCACTGGGAGGCTGCCTGTGTGATGGGGCAGTGTTCTTGCTCCAAGCTCTCTTCCCTGGATTCAGCCCAAACTAATGTTTAAAATACAGCAGGTATTCATTTGGGACTCCTTAGGAGGAGGAATATCTAGTTTTCTTCCTTTTAGGTGGGGGGGCTGTATTTCTAAAAACAAGGGAGTTTTCTGCACCAAAACAATTTTTATTATTCAAATTATTTCTCATCTCAAGCAGCAACAGCAACCACTGTTATTTGTTTTATACATACCCCTTGCCTGGGAGTTCTTTGTCTCAAAATGCAGGACTGTGGCAGCCCTGCTTTCAGGAAAGCATAATTAGTGATTTTGTACAATGTACATCTTCACTCAACCTGGCCCCCAGTGCTCGTCTGTCTGAGGAACGTACTTGAAGCGCTGCTGCAAATAACTCTGAGATGGCTGAAGGGGGGTCAGCAAAGCCAGGAGTGCTGGAGTGTACATCTTGCTCTTTTTGATGTCTCCTCTTCTAGCCCTATTTGGGACAAATCAAATTGATAGCACTGAAAATATCTGTAACAAGCAGGATATTTATTCTCTATTGCCGATGCTGGGTCTCCTGAAATTATTGGTACTTGCATTTTCAAAGCAGTGATGGCGGTAAGGAAAATAGATGGAATTTAGGCATATTTTTTTCCTCCAATTTGAAGATGGGATTTTTGTAATCCCATCTCATTTGAGGTGACTTAGACCTTTGAATTTAGGTATGGGCAGACACTGTACTACCCCCTCCTGGACAGTGGCACAGGATGTTCATCCCAGGCTCTGTAATGGACAGACTTCACCACTCCTTGGCTGGATAACATCACCATAATAGGGACTTTGGAAAACTGCTTAAAATACTCAGCAAAATTGTCGTAAGTTTATAAGTCTGCTTTCAATTCATGGTTTGTACTATAGGTAATTGTCAGTCTTAGTAGTTGCAGTATTTTTTGAACCAGTCATTTGATAGTGAGTATTAGCTATTCTAAATACAAGAGTTAGTGAGAGAAAAAAAATGGCAAAGGATTTCAGTCACAGTTGCATTCTAATGTTGGAGATGGCTGGTGATGCTGCCAAAAAATCCACCCAAAATCCCAGCAGCTCCCCAGCTAAAGATTGCTTGGCAGGACTCTACCAGGTATGGCTCCGTGGGCAGGCCATTCCTGTGCAGGAACAGCCTGTCTACAAGACGCAGTGGCAAGTTTTGTTTGTGAACTCCTGTGAATTTTCCTCTTGGCTCTCTGTATCTAGAATGATCTCACTAACCTGACAGACACTCGTGTTGAACCACTGCAAGCCAAGCACAGGGGCTGCACCACTCTGGAACTGGCAAAAGGTTTTATATCTGATTCAGTTCACCCAGTTTGCAAGTGTATCTGTGTGTGTGTGTCACAAGCCAGGCACCCCTTCTGAATGCAGTGTAGGTGCACCTCCTCCCCACCAACCTCTCTCCCCACTGCTCAGAGTTGTGCTGGCAGCCCCGCTGACAGCTTTGTTAGGGCAGGAGCTGGGGGCCCTCAGGTTGTGAAGGGATACGAGATCCAGGCCTGGCAACTGCCACATGTGGTCGTTTGCCTTTGCCTCATCCTATTCAACATAGCTGAAGCGTTCATCTTACTTTTTCTATCACAAGCCCTTTCCTATTTGACCAAGGCAAAGCTCGGGATTTTTAATGAAAGACATTTTTCTCTTGGGTTTTGGGAGATGGGTCTTTTGGTTTACTTATTTCTAATGGAAAAAAAATCAAAGGAAATTCAGTTGATATTTGGAAGTCATCCTTTGTCAGAACTTGCTTGCTTTGATGAGAGCGAATCCATAATTGCTGAAAAATTAACTGTACAGCTGCTAATCTTGCCATGATTGTTTGTAAGGGGACACATGCTGTTCATTCGTTAGGCTACGTATATTTGTAAATAAGGCACAGAAAAAACATGGGCATTATCCTTTCCCAGGTTTTAAACCGCTGTTAATAGACTTGTTAATCCAATGAAGAATTGTATTTTTACAGAATTAAAATGTATTAGCCTAGTGAGTACAAAAGGGGCAGTGAAGAGCATTTACTCACAGGGTAAATCAAGCTCTGATCAGCTGATCATCAAAACATTATCTGATTTACATCTCTATAGGCTTATGACCATATGAACAGGAAATTAATTTTGGCACTAGGTTCAATGACACTCAAGTCTGCTGTGCTAGAAAGAAGCACAAAGCTGCTATTCATATTGAGACCCACCACCCAATACAGGACAACACCGATGATTCCTTGATTTATTTGCCACCGCACTGATAGGTAAAGCATCCATTTTAAAAGCTCCCAAAAAAGCAGTAACAACCTTGGCACCGACTTGGTGCAACTCATCTCCTGGTGTATTCACAGTTGGCTTATACAGCTGCTAAATTCTGTTGGAACAGATCTGCTACCTGTAGGAACGGTTGTTGAATTGTTGTTGAACTGAATTGCTCGGTTTGGGTACCACCAGTTTCTTTTTAGGTTAATTTGTAAAACATTGTTTTTCCTCTGTAGAATATCTCTGCTTTAGCTGACCACAGTACAGTAGCTGAAGCAGCTTTTTTCATGTCATGGCACTCTCCACGCTTTCCTCCAACTATTTTGCCCAGTGAAAACAGACAAGAGAGTAAAAACTGGACAGTGCCCTTTGACATAGTACTTTGTTATCCTGCCTAATGCTATTGAGGAGAAAATTCCTTCTCCCACCTAAGGCTGCTTATTTATTTATTTATTGGAGATGAATCCATGTTGCTTCAAGAGGCTTTTTTCTGTGAGATAATAGCAGCAGCTCTTCATAGATCCATTTGTTGCCGTGGTGATCTGCCTACTCCTTTTGTTAGTCCGTCTCTACTTCAATAAACCCCCTTCCTGTTATCAGCCTGGTGAAAATGTCTGCAAGTTCTTCAGAGCTAATAAACAGCATACATCATTCCTTTCATCTGATCACTATAGTGTGGGGCCGTATGAGAGTGAGAATGGCGCATGAATTGTACAGCTGCACTAATGGAACTCCGAAGAATGAACCTCCCCGCTCAGCCGAGCGAGTGCACGACAGGGCACTGCCTTCCTCTCCGAGCCGGAGGTGCCAGGACTCAAAAGCTGCACCTTGTTTTGAGCACCAGGGAATGACCTGTCTCTCGAAACTAATAATGCAGAGCTCTCGGTGACCTGTTTCAAAGTTGCTAGTTTTAAAACAAGCTTGAGGTCTCTTCAGTGTTTTCAGCCAGCTAAAGCAATCTTTTTTTCCTTTGTCTTCTGTCCCTTGCTCCTCCTAGGAACGAGATGGAAAGACACTTCTTGGAGCTACTGCAGTTTAATATCAATGTTCCTGCCAGTGTTTACGCCAAATACTACTTTGATCTTCGCTCCCTAGCAGATGACAATAACCTGAGCTTTCTGCTGGAGCCTCTCAGTAAAGAGAGAGCACAGAAGCTGGAGGTAAATGGTCAGAGTGGATGAGCAGGGGACTCTGTCTGTATGAGTAGTAAGAGCATCTGTTGCTGATCATGTTAAGTGGCGGTTAGAGAAACTAAAACGCTTTTAGATTAGTGTATTACAGGGTAATTTAACCCCTTTATAAATGCAGTTAGCACTTCTAAAACCATGCCTAGGCTAAGCTAGTATTCTGAGGAAAGGAAGGGTTTTGGAAGAGATTATGAAAGTCTAGCAGATCGCAAAATAAAATGGATGTTATTTTGGGAACCATAGTTCAGCTAGGCTACTTAAGATTGAAAGGATTAGTGTCATATGTAATGGATTGTCTGTCCTTCCCTGGTCACAGTCTGTATTCCAAGCACCTAGAGACAGTCACACTCAGACCCTTCTAAATACTACCAGCTGAAGGTTTCCCACTGCATCCCACTGCACAGCTGCTTTAGATTTAGAGGGAGCACTCTTACTGCTCTCATGGTTTAATAAACAATTTGTCTGGGGACAGCTGCAGAAATAAGTTATGGATTCCCACCTTTCCAGAGAAATGCTGCTTCAAGATAAACTTCTGGAATAGCCCCTTCTTGGAAATCCTTCAGAATACCCAGAGGAGTGTAAATGCAGATTACTGTCCCTTTCTGCTCCATGGGAAAGGCTGTCCTTGTGGGGAGGCCCCGCAGCCTTCTTGGCATGAGGGCTCATTTTAAAAAGCTTTAACTTTTGCAGAGTCTTCTGAGTTGCCAGAGATATTTAAGACATTTTGAAAATATATAAATTACCTGGGTTCCCAGGGAAATTTCTTGTTGGATCAATGCAACCTTTCATCTGTCCAGGTTTAATTGATGACTCTGCATGTTGTTTTGTTGACCTTTCAACAAAAGCATTACCACAGGCCCTGTGTACACTGATACCATAGTCCCTTTCAGAGAGGGCTGTGCTGAGGTATTCTTGGCTTATATTGTTCCATTGTCCACCCCCAAAAATTCTGCCAAGGGCTAGGGATTTTATTTTGTCCCATAAGTGCCTGAACTTCTGCAGTGAGTATGATCCCTCCTGGTCCTTTGGAATGATAAGTAAGATATGCCTATGAATTCCTCTATTTAAAGTTAAGCAATGCAGCTCTTCTGCTTTGTCTCACCCTTGTTACTTGCACTTTAAGCTAACACTGTCACTAATTGTAAATGTGGTTGTAGGGCAGTTCATAGTCCACAGGAAATTGTTTACTGAACTGCTCAGTGCCAGGGCATAAGTGGATGATTTACAGATTGTGAGCCTGTTTTGTTTCTTCTTTCTTAGTATTTGGGGGCTTGGGATTTAAAACCAGAGTAGTTTTCAGTACAGTATATAATTTGCTATCATGCACTTACTAATGCATGTATATTGGACATTTTGGGGTTTAATTCTAAAATGTGATAAATATTTAAACCACTTGCTAAAACTTTTAATTCTGCCTTTCTGTTAGAACCACATAAGCAGCTGATAGGAACCTGTGTAAAGCAGTGAATTAGTGAATTCCAGAAACTGAAAACTGATTTACACCATATGGGCAACTGGGGCTAAGTATGTCAACACAGGTTGCTGTGTGATTGATGTGCTAGCATTAAAGCAGGATGGAGAGTCTGTCTGGTCTTGCACCAGGAGCTCATGCCGCCAGTGTCTCAAAGAATGCCACTCTTGAGCCAAATGCATGCCTCCAGAAGGTCGGCAGAAATAAATGTAAATAATTATTTTAAAATACACTTAGAACTTTATTCATGCTCAGAGTGCTTTTCACCTTTTGAACTTGAAGAACATTGGGCTGTGCTGAATGGGTGCTGCCTTAAAGGGAAGGTGTAGGCTTGTAGCTGATCACAGGACTCTGAAAGTTCATCTGGTGCTAGGTGGTAAATTATTAATGGAAGTAAATGTTCAGGACTGAAATTCAGTTCAACTTTTTTATTACAGGTATCCTTATTAATTTGCATTGATAATGCCTAAAGGCTCCAGTCAGAAATAGGCCTTGCAGGGGAGGACACGCAGTGTTTTTTGGACAATCATGTTATTAGGATTTAAATAATTAGGCTTGTTACTAGAATAGCTCGATAAGCAGGGCAGAGGCAAGCCAATAAATGGATGAAAACAGTTCAACACTAGATTGTCTACACGTGCTAATATTTAATTGCTATAATAAAGTACCATGGCTGCCCTCCCTCCTCAGATCATGGGGGTGATCCTGGTAAGAATATGTTGGGAGTGAGGGTGTAGAGAATGTAAAGGCAAAACAGACACCCTAGTAGAACTTCATTTCCTCAGCTTGCTTGCCCTGAATGGCCGAGGGTAAGATGCACGAGGGAGTGCAGAAACCTTTTCAGTTTGAACCTTTTCTTTCAGAGAAATGCCTGTGTGCATTTCTGCACTGTTAAAATAAAATTTCTGTGCTGCTGCGTGCACCAGACCCAGCTACTAGGAGTGATTTTCAACATAACTTCCACAAACTTCAAAAGTCTGAAATGGATCCAAGTTTTTCATTAGATAGTGAGACTGAAGAAGATACTTGGATATGGAAACCACGCACCTTCTTTAGGTCTCCCTTTCTGATGGCTGGGGTTTGTGTTAACCTGGGGCAGACCCCGCTACTATTTTCCCTCCACAATACTATTTATTTACTGTCATTCTGGGTAAAAAGCAGCAGTGTCACTGCTGCAGAGCACCTGTGCTGTTGGCATTACACCTGTAAAACCTCCCTTGGAACATTCAGAATTGACTAATGTGGACTTTTCATTCTGTGTCTGTCTGTGGTACCCAGGCAATCTCCCGGCTGTGTGAAGACAAATACAAAGACTTGTCAAAAGCTGCTATGAGACGATCTTTCAGTGCTGATAACTTAGTTGGTATCCGCCGTTCTAATGCCATCCTCTCCTGAGGAGAGAGCAAGGTGCAGCACCATGAACCAGCATCCATAGAACCGGAGGAATCCACCACTCCATGCACACAAGCCAGCGGTGATGGTGTCTTCCAGCAGGAGGAAGCAAGGAGAGTAAATCGGCCAAGGGAGCCTGAGGAACATACTTGGTGCAAAAGACAAGACCTTTGTCAAATCAACTCTCTCCTCCTTCTAATGTATCCAGAGGTGCAAAAACAAACTTATCTCCTTCTCTCCCCCACAGATGTTTGCTTACTATGTAGGCCTATAGCTGTGAACTCTTGAGGTTTTAATAATAAGTAGTTTTAAATTTTAGAATTTAAACACTAACCACATGACTATAGTTACAATGTTCTTCCCTCCTCTCCCCTGTCATCCAGAGTCTCACTGCATTTGTATTTCAGGTCAATGCAGTGTTAACAAAAACAACACATGGGACTCTTAAAGTATAAAGCCACTCTGGAGCTGAAAACAGTAGCATAGACACGTGTTGATGGCTTTTCCCTGGTTTGGCTACTAAAAGCTGCTATTATTGGTGATGTGTTCATACCAAGAAGCTGCCCAGCAGGAAGGAATTCCATCTCTGCACCCACAACTTCACTCCAGTAAAGATTGTCAAAAGACTTTGAATGTTTTGACTGGGGGCAGAGATACGGTTTTATGTATTGTTAAAATGTATAGGGTCCATGCTGCATTTCTTGTGAATTATGGTGCTTCTCTCATTTTCTAATACTTATATTGCTCTGGAAGAGATGTAATCTGTGTATTTTTCTGAGGCATTGAATGAAAAAGTTGGTCTGGAAACATCATCACCATCCCAAACAGTGTAGCAATCCAGTGGTGAATGGTGTGTGTGCAGCACTGCTTCTCTGAGTTCTACTGCAGATCTCTTGTGCTATATACAGTGAGTTCCTAAAGCTGATATTGTGCATCCATCTGGCTCTCCTTGGGTTTCAGTTTCCTGGGAGGAAGTTACATTCATAATGAGACAATGATGAGTTTGAGAATCCTGGACTACCTATCAAGGTAGATGGAAAAATATTGTGTTCAACTGAGAATTATCAAAAAGCTTTCTATAAACCTTATTTTTTTTTTTTTCCCAAAGTGAATTTTATCTTGTGCAACTGCTCTAGAGGCTTGGGGTTTGCTCTTTCTGAGACTTTGGAACAGAGCTTACTTTCAAGCTCTGAAACTGAACTCTAAACAGGATAAGTATTATTAGACTCTTCCTGTTACAAGTCTTTGTAGTATCTTCCCTTCTTGGATCCGAATAGGTTCTAGGCAGTGTGTCCTAGGAGCAGCTCTCCTTCCAAATGACACGGGTTTTGTGCACTTCCTCTTAGAGCCAAGGCCCAGAAACTCACACTGAACAAGTCCATCTGCCTTTGGGAGTGGGGCTGTGTGAGTGCCAGCATCAGTGTGGCTGCACTCAGCTGTTCAGTGATGCATACAGCCTTTTGCAGTATGCAAACGTGCCAGCCCCTGGCTCCCAAACCCACCGAACTTGGCACTTCAGGTATTGATCACAATTCAATATTGAAAATAACACTACATCTTCAGGTGGTTTTCCTTTCTCATGTTTGTATTAAAAGAAAAGCTAATAAACTCTATTTTAATTAAAGTTAAAGGTGAAGGGTGTGTTCTGTACAATTGTTGGATGTCCCTGCCCCTCAAAAAAGGAAAAAAAAAAATAAGAGAAACCCCAGGGGTGTGTGTTAAGGCCTCCCCATTCCCCACACCAGCCTGTCACCTTCATTAGGTCCCAGTGCACTGGCAGTGTCCGGGAGCAGGCAGCAGAGTCCTGGGAGGGGTGCAGCCCTCCATGGCTGCCCAGATATTCCCACATGGCCTTTGCATTTAGAACTTGACTCGAGCTGCTCAAATAAACCACT
Source organism: Aleadryas rufinucha (assembly GCA_013397815.1). Taxonomy (NCBI): domain Eukaryota; kingdom Metazoa; phylum Chordata; class Aves; order Passeriformes; genus Aleadryas; species Aleadryas rufinucha. The sequence goes on along the minus strand of VZTH01011922.1, from coordinate 7,527 downwards.
CACTGACAGTCTCTTTGCACTTTAATGGCCTTTAAGTAGGGCCAGTCTCTCTGGAGGCGATTGGATGGTTTTTAAGTCCTCCCTTGAGGAGCACTAAATTGGAAGCTACAAGTGACCAGCTCCTGGATTGACTTGTGACCTAATTGCTAATGAGCTTTGCTTCCCTCGGCACTGCCAGGTGCCCTCAGCTGGGTGGGATCAGTCTGGTGCACTTTGCTGTGGGGCTGCTCCAAGAGCAGCCACTCACTGTGAGCTGCTCAGCAGAAACTGGGGGCACTCATTTCCCTTTTTTGCCAGATGAGATGGTGACTCTTCCTGCTGATCTGGATGGCAGGTGACTGACACCTCAAGCTGGTGCCTACTTCTGCAATACCTCCTGCAGGAGACAGCTGTTATGAACCTAATTTTGCTTTGAATGTTACCTGGCTTTAGTTTTACTGTAGCCCAGAGCACATTATCAATGGGATTTTGATCTGTTCAGCAGATACTAAGCAGCTACAACTCAGCTTCTTAAGAGGGAAAAAATAACAATTCCAGTTACCATTCTGGTACCCCTAAAATCGTTAGATTCTGGAAAACACAGCTAGTGTATTTCTTAGCTAAACAATAAACTCATACAGCTCCCTTTTGAAGTGCTGGGCAGTAATAGTGTTTCAGAAGGAATTGCCTTTAGGTAGTTCTGCTGAACTGTGAAGGGGGAACACCCTCCAATTTGCACTAATCCATATGCTGGCAACACTTGTCTCAAAGAGGCAAAAGAAAAATTACAATCATGGTCAGAATACTGGAATTACAGAGACTGTTACCTACCTCTGCTCCCAGGGAAGAGCAACTGCCTATGGGATCAATGTACCTTGTTTTTCTTAATCCAACAGCTGAGTAATATTTAATCTATGTTGAGGTGACCTCTGCCTGCTTTCAGTTCCAGGGTAGCACTCCCCATCTGGCAGTAAATGCTGTTTGCAGAGACAATAGCTGTGTTTTGGCCCAGCAAGAGCAATGTGAGCAGCAGCCAGACTCGCAGGAGCAGAGTGTGCTCAGAGTGAGCAGGGGCAGGAAGCCATGGAGGTGTTTGTGGGCTGCATGATGCCCTTGGGCTCCAGCAGCCCCTTCCCTTTGTGTACAGGGACTGTGTATTTTGTTTCCAAGGGAATTTTATGAGAACTACTTCAGTTTGGGTTTGGCAGTTAAGAGGACAGGCACTTGAGGGATGGAATAAATGTCAAGACCATTGCTCCTGGATAAGAGTAGAGGTGTCAAGCATATCCTGAGCAAGCAGAAGAGGACAGAAGAGCCATTGAGGCGAGAGCTTGCACAGGAGGTTGGCAGGAGTGCTCAGGGCAGGGTGAGCTGCTCCGTTCAGAGCTCAGCACTGGGCAGGCTGCAGCCCCCATCCTGTCCTGGGATTTCCCACAGCACAGTAGTGCAGGACAATGACACAGAACTGGCATTCCATATGGTTACCTGGGAGAACGATACTTGCACCAAATAAGCTGTTTGCCAACACAGAGTGAATTACAGGGTGCTGCCAAAGTGACTGTAGTGCCCTTACTAACACCCACCCCCCAATGGACTGGCAGGACAGCACTTAAATGGCAGAGCATGGGCCTGTTTGTCTTAGGATTAGGAAAGTCTCAGGCTGCCTTCACAGACAAGGCATTTTCTAGGTGAAATAACCACTTTGGCTTCTGATCTATGATATTAAAACCTATTTGAAGAGCCACGTGATCCCCATGCCATCAGACACTGTCATTCCCCATGCCACCCAGCCTGAAATTGTGCTGCATTTGCACCGTTCAGCCCGAGGGAAGCCGGTGACTGCCTCGAGGGTGGCTTAAGTTGACCAAGTTGGAACTTGGAGAGCACAGTAGAGACACAGCAGCACAAGCACTAGGCTGGCCGTGGGGGATCACGTGGGTGCTCACAGGGACAGAGTCCTGCAGGTGATTCACATGGCTGCCTGCAGGAAAGGCCCTTCCCTTGCTCGGAAATAGTGGCTTGAGGTAGGCGGTGCATGGCAGTGCTGCCAAACTCATGTTTACTGAGGAGCTGGGGACACAACAGCTTCCTGGCAAGCAAGAATGCCAACACGGCTGCCAGGAAGGTGCTGGAGTTACTTCCCGGAGCAGGCAGTGAGTATCCACAGCTCCTTGGGAAGAACCTGATGCTGAAATGGTTCATGTCCCTTCCACACCCCAAAACTACTGCCCTTCAAGTGACAGGATCAGCCCCAATGTGATGTGTTTTGCCTGTACTTGAGCATGGGGGGGCAGATCCCTGCAGAATCAGGTGAGTCAGGCTGTGGGACTGTCAGGTTTATCACTAGGTGCTGGAATGCTGCTTCCAGGTAAGAGATCCTATCTAGTGGGACCTGGTGTGTGCCTACACACCTAACTAGATAGCAGAGTCCTGCACCATTAGTCACCACGGAGCCAGCCTTAACCCCTTGCTGTCCCTCCTCGAGTGCTCCCCGCAACAGGAGAGGTCGCACAGCAGATGGCAACACGGCCACCCAAATGGGCCGGCGTGCAGCATCCTGCTTGGCTCGGAGCGCTCATCTGCTTTGGCTTAGGAGTATCAAAGGGCACCTCTTGAGGGCCTGATCTCAGCGCAGGGCGAGGGACAGGTACTGTGCAAACTGCAGAAAGCCAATAAAAGTTGATAGTTAACCCTCTTTTAGCAGCGAGGCGTGACCTTGGCCCGTCAGGGAATGCACTGTCAGCAAGGTCACGGGCACAGCCGGCACGGCCGCCCCCGAGCACGGATCCCGGCTCAGGGCAGAGCCTGGCTGCACCACCCAGCCTGGGCATGCCAGCGCTGAGGGCACGGATGTGTGGCATCCTCCATGCCAAGGACAGCGCTGCATGGGGTTCGTGCACATGGAACACGCTATTCCCGTGCCACGCAAGTGCGGTTGCCTCACCGATTCCCCACGATCCCCAGTGATAAGAGCCCTGCACGGCCCTCCAGCACATGCCTCCCCATCCCCCCAACAGGTGAGCTTTTAAAGTAATAAATACTCTAACAGAAGCAGAAGTAAAGAAAACAACACACACTATTTTTTTATCCTCATAAATAACTAATCTTGATACTTCTCTTCAAATAAAATTTCTTCAGCTTTACACAAAATATAGTACAGTTATTTAAGCAACATTGAACAGCATCGGTAACAGAAGAGGCAAAACCCAACATGTAAATCGGCTACAGCAGACAGGGCACACGGAAAGGGCTCCTTCCCCCCTCCTGCCACTTGTTGCTGAGAAGCCAGGCTCAAACACGAGTTGATTGTGTTACCCTACCGTTAGATCAAAGCTGAAAACGCTCTTGCATTTTTCAATAGGCAACGGTTTGTAGCTAATCTTGGATTTCTTTACACAGTCAGTTGCACTTTGGAAAAAACAAAAACAGCAAAATACCACCTTTGACATGGTTTTGTTCATTGTATTGCATGATGTGTGTTTAGCTGTATCTACAAAAGGCACTATAGAGAGAGAGGAGTCCAGCAAGGTGTGGACTGGAGCAGGTTGGAATCATTTAATGCCCTGGATCACAACACGAGACTACCCACAGTGTCTCTGTGCCTGACCTGCCTCACTGCTGAGAACACACCTGTCCCTAACCTGTATCAAAGGTCACTATGGCCTCTGTATGTACAAATTGGGCTATAATACAACTATTTACAGTTTGTAACACAATATGGTGCAATTATATCCACAATAAAGTACTCCAACATGCTGGAGGGGGTGAGCCCTATTGCAAGAGTTGCGGATGGGTGCAGCTGAACAGTTCTTGGTGAGCCCTCCATCCTTGCACCTCTGTCTCCTCTATCCAGGACACCCCAGAGACACTAATGCAGTACCTTTACCTGGAGATGTGCCATTTGAGTGTTCCCTCACTTCCCAGGCTTTGGTTTTAAAATGAGGTGGAAACCTTTTTGACTGAAGTGGTCCAAAGGTGTTGAGAACAACCTCAGATCCTTGCAGTTCTGCAGGAGCAAAGCCAGCAGTTGTTCTCCAGTGCTAGAGCAGCTGGGTCACAGTGCCACGCTCGAAGGAGGGCAAAAAGGACTCTAGTAATGGCTGAGTGGTTACATACATGATCACTGCTTAGGGCAGGGGAAAAAACCATTAAAACCCAGGTGCTTTCACAAGGGCCTGAAGCCAGAAGCAGCCAGCCTCATCCCGTGCCACAGCTGGAGCCCCTTGCCCTGGCTGCATTTAGTGACTTTGATAACAGGGCCCCCCCCCCCATTATTCTACTTATTGAAACCCAGCTGTCACCACTGCTTAATGCCACGCAATGGTTCTGTCAGTGCTCAGCTGCTGTCTGATCCAGGGAAATGAAAAAGGCTTGGGAAGCTGGAGGAAAAGAAGTACAAGTGCTCTGCTAAGTTTTCCTAAATTAACTGCTCCCTCTCAAACCTGGTACTGTCTCTGTCAGAGGCACAGCTTTGAAAAAAGCAGCAACAAGTATTGAAGTCGACTGACAGGAAAACCCAGCTGCGGCTCCAGAGAGACAGCCTGCCGCCCGGCCGGGACACTCCGTGCAGCCACTACTCACTGCAGGGGTGCAACCACCCTTTTAGGGTTGGCTGTGCCCCACTCAGCTGCTGTGCCACACGCCACAGCTGGCGGGCAGGGCACCGGGCCTGCGTCCCTCGCCCCAGGTAACCCGCACGGCACAGGGACACGCGAGGAACTCGCTGCGCTGCAGAGGCGAGAGGCGCGGGGCAGCACCGGCCCCTTCCCAGGGCACAGGGCAGCTCAGCAGAGTCCCGCTCTCGGTGCCAGAGCCAGCGGTGCCAGGGCTCCCCGCAAACCCCGCGCTGGGACAGCAGCCTCACTCAGCACCCGCAGGCCCCGGGGTGAGTGGCTCCATGGGTGGTGGAGCTGGCCGTACATCGCGGAGCAGGGAGTCGGTGCCACCCAGCTGAGCCCACCGGAGCCAGCTCCTGCGGCTCCTGAGCCCCTGACTGAAGGGAGCCGGATGTGCTTGCCCAGGGCAGAAGGGACCACAGGATGGTCACCTGGTCCCCACCTGCACTGCAGACAGCTGAGACCCTGTCCCTGCTCGTCCTGAGGACCGGGATCCTCTCCACAGCCCCTTTCTCCTGCACTGTCACCACCCGTGAAGCCCCCAGCCCGCACGGCTCCTTCCCTCTGGCTCCTTGTGCCTGAGCGGGGCCAGTGGCTGCCTCACACCAGGGGCCCCCAGCCTTCTCCTCCTCAGTACGGAGCTGTGCCTGGGGGCACTGAGGGCAGTCTCCTGCTCTGCCCAGGACACCCACGGAGGCAGCACCCCCTGCCAGCTCTCCCTGACCCCCTCCCACTCTCTGGGCCTTAGTGAGTGGCTCAGTGGCAGTGCCAGCCCCCACCTGGGGTTGGGGGCCACCACCTGCCCTGCCTGCTACAGCTCTGTCTTTCATCCCAGCACCAGCACGCTCTGCCTAGAGGCTTGTTGTGGACACAAATCAGTGCTCGAGGGCTACTGCCATCTGACTGGCCCACAGGCAGCAGTATTCCAGGACCGCAACCAGGATGTGGGACCCCAAATGAGATATACATGGCAGTGCCAGGCTCCAGGCCTCCCTGTTCCTCTGCCCCCACATAGCTGGCAGCACCTCCCCCTGCCCTGGCTGGGGCTGCAGCTGCTCCATGCCCATGGGTACACACACTCGGTCCCCGGCAGCACCACCACGGTGGGGCTGAGGATGCCAGGGGTGGCCCAGCTGTCACCCTCTCTTCTGTGGCCCAGGGTCTTTGCAACCCTCTCCTCCCTGTGGCTGGGGTCACCGAGGCTCCCTCCGGTCACACATGGGACAGTGGGACCTGTTTGTGGTAGGAGGCCATGCTGGGCAGCACCGTCCTGCCCACCAGTGCCGGGCTGGCCTCACCGTACACAGAGGCGCCCGCAGGCTTCCTGGCCCGGCAGCAGCGGGTGGTGAAGCGCCTCCAGGACTCGAGTGTCTTGCCAGACCAGATCCAAACGCCGGAGGTGATCCCCACCACAAGGCACATGAAGTACTTGAGCATGAAGACAGCATAGTCAGGCTTGGGGCGGTGAGGGTCCCCAGGGCAGGAGCAGTTCTGTGCCTGCTCCCAGGCCTCCCGGTTGTGCTGCTCGTAGATGTAGCAGGCAATGACAATGGTGGCAGGCACAGTGTAGAGCACGGTGAAGATGCCGATGCGGATCATCAGCTTCTCTAGCTTGTCAGTTTTGGTGCCGCCCTGCTTGATCACGCTGCGGATGCGAAAGAGCGAGACGAAGCCAGCCAGCAGGAAGAGGCTGCCGGTGAAGAGATAAACCACTAGTGGTGCCAGCACAAAGCCCCGCAGATTCTCCAGGCTCTGGTTGCCCACATAGCAAACCCCGGCCACCGGGTCACCGTCCACAGAGCTCAGTGCCAGTACAGCAATGGATTTGGCACTGGGGATGAGCCAGGCAGCCAGGTGGAAGTACTGCGAGTAGCTAGCAATGGCCTCATTGCCCCACTTCATGCCAGCTGCCAGGAACCAGGTGAGGGACAGGATGACCCACCAGATGGAGCTGGCCATGCCGAAGAAGTAGAGGAGAAGGAAAACCACGGTGCAGAGAGCAGGGCCTGTAGTCTCATAATGGATGTGGTGGTGCTCCAGGTTGCAAGCCACATTGGCATGCCCTGCCACCAGCCGCACAATGTAGCCCATGGAGACGAAGAGGTAGCAGGCAGAGAGGAAGATGATGGGGCGCTCAGGGTACTTGAAGCGCTCCATGTCAATGAGGAAGGTGGCCACGGTGGTCGAGGTGGAGAGGAAGCAGAGGATGGACCAGAGGCCGATCCAGAAGGTAGCGAAGGTCTTCTCATCCTGGGTAAAGTAGGGCTGGTAGCAGGGGATGGCACAGTTGAGTACCTTCCCAGTCCTGACGCGGTTGTACAGCGGATGGGACTCCTTGGAGATAGGGATCAGGGGCGCTTTGCACTTGCAAGTCTGACCACAGTCCAGCCCTGAGAGGCGCTGCCCATCGAGCGGCGTCAGGTTTTTGGCCATGTCCTTAGCAGGGCGCGTGGGCTTCCCGAAGAAAGGCGGCAGGGTGGTGGCTTCCGTGTGGTTGTATCCCATGCAAAGCACCTCGGTGTCCCCCAGCACCGGCAGGCTGTCGCAGCTCATCCTCTCGGGCCAGGCAAAGCCGTACTGCTGCATGATGGGCGAGCAGCCGGCCTTGGCCCGCTCGCAGACGGAGCGGCAGGGGGGCAGCGGCTTCGTGTAGTCCGACAGGCAGATGGGGGTGTACATGCTGCAGAGGAAGAAGCGCAGGTCCGGGGAGCACTGGATCTCCACCAGCGGCCAGAACTGGTGCACCTCCAGCCCGGCCTCGTCCTGCGTGTCGTGGTTGAACTGGTTGGGCATGTAGGTGAGGTTGTAGCCGATGCCCTTGCACATCGGCACCGTGATCTCCTGGCACACCAGCGCCTTGGAGGCGGCGCGCCCCGCCGCCGGCAGCCCCAGCAGCAGCGGCAGCCCCAGCAGCAGCGGCACCGGCAGCCCC
>VZTH01011921.1:127321-147669 GCA_013397815.1 Aleadryas rufinucha | reverse complement strand
ATGAGGAAGAACTTCTTTACCGTACCGGTGACTGAGCACTGTAGCAGATTGCCCAGAGAGGTTGTGGAGTCTCCCTCACTGGAGATACTGCAGAATTGCCTGGATACAATCCTGTGCAAAGTGCTCTAGGATAACTGTACCAGTTCCTGTGGTTCATCTTCCCCGGATGCAGGACCTTGCATTCGCCTTTGTTGAATTTCAGTCAGTTCTTCTCTGCTCATTGCTCCAACCTGTGGAGGTCCTGCACAGCACTCTGGGGTATTGTCCACTCCTCCCAGCGTCGTGTCATCAGTGAACTTGCTGAGGAGGCATCTATCTCTTCCATCCAAGTCATTGATGAACAGGTTAGACAATACTGTGCCCAGTATTGGACCTTGGGGGACACGACTAGTGACAGGTCTCCAACTAGACCGTGTGCCACTGATTACAACCTTCTGGGATCTGCCATTCAGCCAGTTCTCAGTCCACCTCACTGTCTACTCATCCATTCCACACTTCCTGAATTTGCCTGTGAGGATATTGTGAGAGACAGTGTCAAAAGTCTTGCTGAAGTATAGGTAGACAATGTCCATTTTCTCCTCTCATCCATCCAGGTAGTTGTTTCATCATAGAAGTCAATCAGGTTGGTCAAATATGATTTACCTTTCGTGAATCCATGCTGAATACTCCTGATCACCTTCTTGTCATCCGTATGGATAGAGGTGGTCTCCAGAATGAGGTGCTCCATCACCTTTCCTGGGACTGAGGTGAGGCTGACTGGCTGGTAGTTTCCTGGGCTCTCCTTCTTGCCTTTTTGAAGGCTGAGTGGACATTTGCTTTCTTCCAGTCCTCAGGCACCTCTCCTGATCACCAGGACCTTCCAAAGATGATCATGAGCTGCCTTGCTGTGGTGTCCACCAGTTCTCTCAGCAGTCGTGGATACATCCCATCAGGGCCCACGGACTGGTGGATGTCAGGTCTGCCTAGGTGTTTTCTAACTCAGTCCTCCTTCACCAGGGGAGAGTCTTCTTTACAATACTCCTTGTTAGGAAAAGTAATCCATGAACACCAGAGGTTTATGTCCAAAAAAAGGAGACAGAGGAGTCCCGTTACTTTATTCGAATAAAGGGAGAGGCCATGGGGCATTCCTCTGGGGTCTCAAATTTTTGGAGGTCGCAGCCTCCTTTTTATCCTAATTTCCCGGCCGCATTTCCCTCTCTCTTTCCCCATTGGCTGAGGTACTCAAGAGGTACAGACTTCCGGAACGCCTAATACCTGAGGTTCCCTTCTAATGTATAACCCCGCCTTGTATTTTTAGTTCTTAATGAATTTTATGATTTTCCCATTGTTTCTTTCGTTTCTCAATATCCAATTTCATTTATCAGTGGATTTACAGTCTGTCTATAGAGGCAAATCTCTTTTCCATTCATCAATGAGTGGAATCCTTCCCATTGTTTCCTCTTACCTCTCAGTGCTAATTCCATCTACCAGCAGGCCCAGAGCTTCTTTGTAAAGACAAATCTCTCATTCCTTTCATCCTTTACCCTTCCTGGTCTTCTGGGCCAGAGATTCCTGAGGACTGGTCTTGTCAGTGAAGACTGATGTGAAGAAGGCATTCAGTAACTCTGCCTTCTCTGCTTCCTGCTTTCATTATAACTTCTGCCTTTCTGAGCATTATGACCTCTAAAGCAGACACCTTCACAAGTGATGCAGTATTATTCTCAGAATCACTGAATATTCTGATTTGGAAGGGACCCACAAGGATCATGAAGTCCAACTCTTACGTGAATGGCCCATACAGGTATCGGACCCACAACCATGGCATTATTGGCACCATGCTCTAATCATCTGAGCTAATCTCAGGTCATTCTTTTAGCCTGTGGGAACCTGTCCTGGCAGAGACACCAATTTACTTCCAGTAGTTGCAAGGAACAAGCATCTCATGTGCTTTCAGATTCATGATGGAGTATTTTCTCTAGGGTGTTGGAATTCTATTTTTTTTTCAGGTACATGCTAGCTGCATTTTTTAAAGAATATTGCTTGCATTGTATATTTATGACAGCAGCGTGTTTCTCCCCTTTAGATGGTGTGTGACATTTACTTCTGATAAAATGGCAGCATGTTCTTTAGGAGATACATGTGCACTTTAGACTAAATGATGCCCAGGCTACTAGAAGCAAGGAAGTGTTTTACTAAATTGTAAGAGCAGTTTTGATATGACTGCAGTAAACTTGCAAAAGGGTACAGAAGTACAAGAAAAGTTATTAGTTATCCTCTAATTTCAATTTTGCTCTGTCAGTAGCTAGTTTAAGCCATTTACAGGACCCATGAGGGACTTGAGATCAGTTGATCTGATAAATGGTTCTAGCTTTCTTAACCTTTTGAAGAACTCAGTTCCAGTAATCATCCCTTTCTTCCCCCTTTCCTTCCTTTGCTGAAGGTCATCACATTCCAGTTTCCTAGATGAAAGGATGTTACCAGAATCATTGCACAACTCCTATGCAAGAAGGGTTGGCAGGGTGGTGTCTGATCTAGCCTTTCTTGCGTGGTGTTAAAAATGCAGCTGCATACTGCCAAAAAAGCCGGTTGCTAGAGAATTGCTGCGGTCCTGACAATTTTTCTAGGCCTACAGTTGAGCAGTTGTGGACAAAGCTCTGAGCTTCAGGAGATGCTTGGACTATGATGGGATTTAGACGTCCTGTTTGAGTGCTCAAGCACTGTTTGGGTTGTAAGTGGGATTAGCAACGGTACCTACTCACTGCTGTTTCCAGCACTGCTTGGTTTGTCTTTGTGGTCCCAGAAAACACGGTGGAATTGTAGTAGCAGTTAACAGCCTGCTACACCAGTGTGTAGCAGTGGGGCTGAACCAGCAAATGTTAGTAGAGCTGAACACTGGATATATGCTTGTTGCATAATATTGCAAACCTTATTCAATTAGCACGTGGCATCACTCTTCCAAGTGCGGGATTTTATAGTGGAGTAGGAGACCAACTATGTTGAAGTACAGAGAAGAATAGTTGCACAGAATGCAGGGAGAAAGGCAAGCAGATGACAAGGAACCTGTGCTCAATTTTTGTTTGATTCCTGGTGCTTTGCTTCACCACAACTACAGTTCTCTTCAGATGGTAAAGACATGTGGTGGGTAGTGAGCAGATGCCACTGAATATGTTTTCAAGTTCTTGGGAATATTATTGTAGCTCCAAGTTTTTGAAGAAGTAATAATTTCATTAAATGACTTGATGGCTCTAGAATGAAGTAAAAGCCAATAGACTTTTGAGACTCACAAACCTGAAGAAGGCAAGCATCTTCCAAGTCTCTCAGTTGCTGTTAATAGGTGATTACATCTCTGTAGAGTACTGAAAGACTTGTTCTTGAGACTTGTTTACATTGCAAAGCATTCTTCAGTCTATAAGGACAAATCTAGAATCATAACCTGTTTTTATTGGTAGGAGTTTAGAGAAGACTGTGAACGGTTGCTGGCTACAAATTAAGATTGCTCTTTAATCTGTAGTCTGGAAGGCTCCCAAGAACATGCAAGAGGGTGTGAATGTGTAGAGGGGAAAACCATAAAGGTGATGAAGTTCCTTCTGCTTCAACACTGTAAACTCCATGCTTTATGGGAACACAGAGAAGATATATGTTTGGCAGAAGCTGCATTCCTTGTCGTGGGAGAGGGGCTGATCACAGTAGCTGTGTACTTTACCTTACTACTCCATAGTGGTGAAATCTGGTTTGTATTTTGATCCGATTGTACATCACTGACCTGACATGTCAGAAGTTGGTGCATTTTTGTGTAGGAGATGTGCAGATGCAGCTTTCTCAGAAGGTACCAAAATAGGGTTTTTTTCTGCATGTCGTTTGCTCTGGACACTTGTGTATTTATTGATTGCCTCAATATTAGAAATGCAAGTAGTGGCTTTTGGCCCACTATTTTTAGTATCTTGCAGTAAGCCTGGTTCTTTTAATTTGAGTTTGTTTCTTTTTTTCAACTTCATTTTGCAGTCTGAGTTATTTAAAATGACCAAATAATTGGTCTGAAAAAATAAGAGACAGCTGGGTCTGCAGTAGAGGATCTGATCTGATGTGAATAAATTTAAAATTTAGTTTTGTAAGTTCAAGAAGTCTTTATGTTTTACTGAAATCTTACTGCTTTTTGGGGAAGAGGAATTTAGCTTCTGGAGAAACTCGGGGAGAAAAGATTAAGAAATAATGCTGTTTATGGAGAAGAAGAGATGTTTTAAGTGCCAGTCAGTGCTATTAAAAATACCAGTTTCTACCCACTAATGATAGACTAAGTTTTGCAAACTTAACAGGTTTCACCCTTTTTTCTTATGCTATGCCTTTGATGGGATTTTGCTTTTGATTGCCTGGTTGTGGGTGGAATGTCTGATACTCTTGGCAACAAATACTATATGGGTTCTTAAAATTACATTTGTTCTGGCCTGGAGCAGAGCTATATGAGTGTTGGATGTTTCTTTGAGACCTGGCATTCCTTTTAGTTAATCACCTAATGTTATCTACAACTTTAAAGGAAGATGATTATGTCTAGCAGCCGCCTTCACTACGTGGCGTAGATCTGCATGCTGTACATTTAATGGTTCAGTTTATGAATCACCTGTCTGGGCAGGGCAGTGTTTGGGTGATCAATTACCCAGAAATATACTTCGTGGACCAGAGACAAGTAAGTTAAGTGTTACTTACTATAGTCTCATCAATGGCATAGTGCTTAATCTCTTAAGCACATTAGAGTATTAGTTGATCAGAAATGCATTATGATCTGCTTAAGTGAGATGATGTGAACCTTTTTCTGGGCAATACAGGAACGTAGTACAGTGTGCTAGGCTAGAATTTAATTAACTGATAAATAGGTTGTTCTATGCATAGGTCTGAACATCTGGAATATTTAAATTATACTAGATGTCTAATGTCCTGTGTACTAATTTCGACAAATATCAAGGTATCCCTACAGAAATGGCTGAATACATGATAAATTTGCTGCTGCCACTTAAGTGAAGTGAGCTGGAATATCAGAAGTAATCAGTTTAATTTAAACCCAGCTCATTTTAACTGAAAAAGGTTAGGGAGCAGCCACGTGATAGTTCAGCAAAGAGATCTAAAGAGGAAAGTAGTAATTTACAATAATATAGGCAAGCAGGATAAAACATGGTGAACAACCCCCGCTGATTCAGTAGGTTTTCTGTTAATTATTCAAAGTGTAAGCAAACTCTTCTTCAAGATGCAGTTACTAGTGAATTCTGAGCAAACTTTGAATCTTGTTTAAAAGCAGGTAACTGCCTTTTTTTTGCCAGGTACCTCTTGATTGAAAGAAAACCTGATATGGAAAAACTAGGCAGTGCTTGGACTTGATAGGTGTGCCTGTCGTGGTCCATCCAGACTTATCAGAAAATGCATGATTTATCTTGGTTACATAAAGGAGAAGAAACTGCAAATCCCAATTTGCATTTCTTTTTAACGCTTCCATAAGCACAAGCAGGACATTAATGTCTTGTACTTTAGTTTGAGGTCTTGTGTTGCAGTTATGGATGTGACTTACAACAACTGAGTTCACAGTCTCACCTTCAATTCTTTTCTAGGGAGAGCACGTGTGCAGCAACTAGCAGAGAACACGAGATATTTCAGGAGACGACTGAAAGAGATGGGCTTTATCATCTATGGAAATGAAGATTCCCCTGTTGTGCCTCTGATGCTGTACATGCCAGCAAAAATTGGGTATGTTTGACAGTGTAACTTCTTACCCTTTTTTAAAGCTAGGTTGGTGTAAGAATATGAAGAGTTTTCTAAGTATAAGAAGAGATCAGTTTGATTTTTGCTTTTATGATCATTATTAAATCTTATAAAATATGGAAACTTCTATAAGTGATCTTGAGAAAATCAAGGCTTGTAGTTTGGAGCATCAAGAAAGCACTTCAGGGAAGCAATTTTGCCTCTATGTGTCATGTTTTAAAGGTTGGGTTGTGTGTTTCTGTTATATTTATATGTAAAGTTTATAAATGTGCTAAAGAGGAGCTGAAATTGAATGGAGATTAACATTAAAAGTCACTGGAAGAAGTCTTTCAACTAGCTCCTGGATCCGAAGGAACCAACATTTCCATTGATGAACTTTGAAAATTAAAAAAGAAAAAGCAGTGGGGCAAGACATGATGGGACCCAACAACATGTATTTAATGAATCCCAAGTTTTTAAGAGGTCTGGATTTAATCACTCAGGTATTGGTATTGTAAATACTAAAACAACTGTAGCACATAGATGTATAGATGCTTGCTGATTTGTGTGGTGCTGTGTGGATAATTAAGGCCAAAATTCTGCAAGGAGGATATATAATGTATATATTAAAAATTTTTGCAACATAAACAAAAACCTGATTTCAAGGACAGCTTGGCTTTGATTGCTACTTTTCAGGGTCTGTATAATGCAGTGCTCAATCAACATGTTCAAATTTGGAAAACATAATTTCATTTTAAGCTGTACTGAACATCTCTAGTGCTTTACTAGCTCAGGCTTCAGTCTGGCACTTTTTATGAAGCTAGATACAGTTGTTCTCCACCCTTCTCAGTGTAACAAAGGTTTAAAAAGCCTGTTACCTTTATGGGTGCTGCACAGTACACATCCAGCACACAGAGGCAGCTGTTTCCGCTGCCCAGTTTCTCTACCAGTCAATACAATCTTTTCCCTGGAAATGTTCATGGAAATATTTATTAGCTGAGCAGTTGGGCCAGTATCTTACTTAAAATGAGCAAGTACAGAGAGCTCTGATGAGAGTTGGCCCTTAGGATCTGCATTGGATTTACTTGATGCTTTGTTTGTCCTTTGTAGCCTGTTTTTAAAATAGACTGAGAATACTAAATGGATACAAAAGGAAGTGCATCAGGATGCACCTATTTATAAGGAAAATAGTTGTGGCAGAAAATTTAAAAACTAGTAAAAGAATGTTATTTTTAAATGTCCTTATAAGCCTCTTAAGTTCATTGCTACTTCTCACAAGGTCAGTTCAAAAAGGACTAACCATTTCCTGTGGCCTGTAGAAACACCCACAACTGCACATCACAGATAGGATCAAGATCTTTGTGCCTCTCATTGCATAAGTCACAGCCTCTACTTTGTTTAATCTCCTCAAGAATTTGTTTTGTTGGAGATAGTGTGTGACAGTTGTAAGATATTTTTGCACCTTCCTTAAAAATATTAGGTATCATATTAGATGATCTCAATTTACTGTGGTGATTCAGTGCTTCCCATGATACTTATAAAGTAGTACATTCTGTGATGCAATAATGTACTTTAATCAAATTAAATTCATGAAAACAAAACATCTTGAAACTGCGGAAACATCCGCTTTGGGGCATTGCAGCATGAGGATTTCTTGTATAGACAAACTTCTGAGCCAAAATCACTGTTTCCTATTGGAAAGATTTCCAAGCTTAGGTTACAAATCCATTTAGAAACAGCCTGCTAAAAGACCAGTCTCTGCCACATACAATCTTTCATCTTTGTTAGAACTTAATACACTGAAACCTTTTGAGAAGGACCACCTTGGGACTGAATTTAAAAAAGGCTTTTGTGAGCAAGCATTTCTGCCTCTAAAAAGAAGGCACCGGAAGCTCCAGACTGAGTCCTTCATGCTCCTGCTTTGCCACCACTGCAATAATTGTGACGATCTCGTTCTCTCTGGCAGTGCATTTGGGCGTGAGATGCTGAAGCGGAACATCGGTGTTGTGGTTGTGGGCTTCCCTGCCACCCCCATCATCGAGTCCAGAGCCAGATTCTGTTTGTCTGCAGCTCATACCAAAGAGATGCTTGATACAGTAAGTGTCTCGTCTTGTCTTCCTTCTGCTCGTGCCTGCTAATAAACAGATACAGCAATTGTCTGGGTTTTGTACACTGGTTCAATGTTTGGTATATTAAATAGTTGAACCTAATCTTCGAAGCACTTTGTAGTAGAGCTGGCAATGACTCCATCTCTTTCTTTGCTTCAATAGTGCAAAATGGCTGCTTAGAGTAAATCTCAGGACTTCTCTTGTCCTATTTTAATAGGAGACAGTCTCATTCCTATGAGACAATGCTTTTCCCCTCTTTAAAGACTATACCTTGCGTTGAACTAGTTAGAAGGAAACATTCTGCAGCTTCTGACCCTAGATGCTAAAATTCCTCTCAAAAGGAAGTGCATGATTACTAGTGAGAATTTTTTTTCCAAAGACTACTATTCCTGTTGTTGTTTAAAGCTTCAGAGCACTGTATCTTAAATGAACCTGTCCTAGTGAGTCTGTGCCATGTGCAATGCCTTACTCTTGCCAGCACTTCAGAGGCAATGGAGATCCTCTTGAAGGAGGCCTGCATCACAGTTTGGAGATGCTGCCTTCAAAAAGTAAGGACGGCAGTTACTCTGACTAATAGAGTTGAAAGAGGATTATATGAATAAGCCTGACTATTCTTAGTATCAGGTGTGGTAGCTACATTCAATTTTGAGTCTTCTCAATAATCTTTTCTGATGGACATGTGTACATGGGCTGTCTTAGGCACTGCCAAAGTTCTGCACTTTTTTCCCCACTTCAAGGGTCTGTGACTCAGAATATAAACTAGGTTGAGTCAAGAATTTGGACTTCATGAGAGTAGACTCTGTCCTGTTCAGAGACCTATTTGAAAGAATCCCATAGGATACAGCCTCAAAGAGCATAGGTGTCCAGGACGACTAGTTGATTTTTCCTCCCCTTTCCTTCCCTGAAGAATGATCTATCCTGACTTAAAGGAGAGTGAATGTGGTGGGAAGCCTGCATGGATGAACACACTGACAAATATATATCATGGAAGTGTATAAGAGGTGCAAGCAGGGACAGGTGACCGAGGAAGACTAGAGACACAGTCCTGAGCATGCAGGGATGGGGTCAGAAAAGCTAAAGCCCACGTGGAACTCAGTCTGTCAAAGGACATGAGATGCAGCAGGCAGAGCTTTTATGGGGGTATTAGTAGCAAAAGAAAGAGTAGAGAAAATGTGGAGGACTGCTGCTGAATGGCACAGGGAATCAGGTGACAAATGCATGCAAGAGGCAAGGGTACTCAGTGCCTTTGTTGTCTCAGTCTACTGGTGAGACTTCAGGAATCTTGAGACCATGAGATTAGTGGAAAAGTATGGAGCAGTGAAGACTTACCCTTGGTATGAAGGAGGCTCCAATAAGGGCACATTTAAACAAAATCAACATGCACAAGTCCATGGGACCTGATGAGGTGTATCCACAAGTGTTGAGGGAGCTGGCTGTCACTGCAAGGCCGCTCTTGATTATCATCTTTGGAGGAAGAGTTTGTGGTGGTTGGGGGAGGCTCCTGAGGATTGGAAGACAGCAAATGTCACCTTCATCTTGAAGAAGGGCAAAAAAGTCTGAGGAATTGCATGTTGAAAAGCGTCACCTTTATCTTGAGAAGATTGTGGAGAAAAAAAAATTTTGAAACTATTTTTGAACATTTTGTGGACAAGGTGATTGAGAGTAGTCACGGAGTTGGGAAGGGGAGATCAAGCCCAATGTCCAAATATGATCAGGTGGTAACACTTCAGTATGTGAACAGTAAATGGGACATATAACAGATATTTAGTAATGTCTTGCAAAAAAAAATAGACTCAACCTTTTCACTCTTTACTGCTGCAGAACTTATATAAAAATCAACAGCTTAAAATAGCACGCTTTTTAAACTTAATTTTTGTTAGGAAAATTAGTAAGGCAATGAGTGGTGTGAGCAGTTTCATAATGTATGTTTAGTGTCATTGAGTAGTATTAACCTGCTGTATATCTGTGGTGCTGTACTTGCTGCTCCTGAGTTGTTTCTGCCTTGTGAGAGATTCCCTAATGTAACACTGCAACAACAGACTGCTTAAGGAGTTCCTTCCCAGCTATTTATCCTGCTACTCTTACCTTAATCATCTCAATTTAGTTTCTGTTCCAAGTAAAGGTTTTGAAACCAGTATGTTCAGAGAAGACCCTCTCATTCGCTTCCTTTCCCCTGTGTAAAATTAATAGTATCAGACTTGGCTCAGAGTGTGGTAATAGACCTGAGATCATTGACACAAATGAGGGAGCAGTAACTTCTGGACAGGTGGGCATGGAATGGGGATGAATGGATAAGAGGTGGGAGGAAGGAGAATAAAGAAAACTGAAGTCTCTGAAATCATATTGCTGCAAATTGAGCTAAAACTGAAACTGTACAAACTTGATGTGCGGGCACTACGTGAGCAATCATGCAATTTTACAGTTGGTTAGGTTCTTGATCTTCTCTTTTAGTGACTAGCTGGGGCCTTTGCCATAATAAGCTGCTTTTTTAGGGTCTGTATAAGTACCACACTTGCTCTCTTCCAAAATCTATCTGTAACTTTTATTACTCTGCTTTTAAAACCTCTTTTCCCGTCAATTCTTTCTGCATTTTCCAAAAAATGTTTCAAATTTTGTGCATTTAACATAAGACTCATTGCTAGAGTACTTCTGTAAGTGTTAAATGTACTAAATTGAGGAAATGCTTGCTCAGTATATTAGAGCTTGTCTGCCTAAGAAAATTAATCCAGAGCAAAATGAGGTGTGAATTTTGAAGTGAATGAAGAAATCCTGATTTAGCTCAGTATGTGGAGGCTTTGTTCCAAGTTAGTGTAACCCCCTTTAAGGTTCAAAACAGCTGCATGCACAGAATCCAGGACATTGGCAAGAGGAGTTACTAAGGAGCAAGTCTTTGTGTCAGTGACTTTGTGCTGTGTTTTCTTGTGATGCAGTGAAAGGGGATTGATTTCAGTCAGCTAATCATTAAGGCAGCCCTCAGATCTAATCCCTCTGCTAACTGTGGGAACAATATCCAGGAAGAGGAAGAACTAAAATGAATGGACTTGGGGGAGAGCTGGCAGACAGCTTCTTCAAGTCAATGACAGAGAGGATAACTTGGTATCCCATCTGTGTATTCATGGATGCTAACTAGGGCTTTTGTGGTATTTTTTTAAAGAAAACTTACCCAGGTTTGAAGCATAGGGAAGAGAAGCTTGTCTTGCAAATAGTGATATGTGTAATGCTTCCTTGTTCTTATTAAATACACCCACATGATGAGGAACAATTCTTAGTTAGAATTTTAACTGTTTTACATAAATAAAATTTCCTTGCCTAAAAATATTTGGCTTAGGATCAGAGTGAAGTCCCTCATAACCTGCATCCCTGTGGGCTGTGCTTTCTTTTCAGTGATGAAAAATATATTACACTCTCCTGAAGTCAGAGTACACCACTGCCATTTCCTTTGTAGTCTTTGCTGGTCACATGGCTCTTTTTGTTTTAAATTAATAAAATCCTAAATCTGCATTCAAGAATAACAGTTAACATACTCTTTCAACAGAAATTCAGCTTTAAATTGCTTCCATATGGGATCTTTACTTAAACCTCTGGCAGACTGTGCCCACACTTTTGTTTTGTTTTGTTTTTACCAAGGTCCAACTTCTGGGTTTGTTGTTCCCCCAGATTTTAGAGTGCAGAGGTTTTTGCTGCCAGATATAACAAGCATGAAGGGCCATTGTTTAAAGAAACAAAAACTTGAACTATCCATCTAGGAAGAAAAAACATGTAGAGATATTAACCCCCATCTGCCAACTGTCCTCAAGAGACAAGCATTTGACCCAGATGGGAGCATTAATGTTGAATTAGTGATATTCTGAAGCAATGCTGAATGTACCTATCTCAGATCAATTTACAATTCAAGGCAGCAAAAAATGCCAATCTTTGAATTCCAAAAATCACATTGGACTTGGAAGTGATCTTCTGAATTCATTTTTTGTCACTTGCCTATATAAAATAACTAGCATCATATGCAATTGCAGATTTGTCTGCAGCAACTGATTTATTTTGTACTTTGCTCTAGGAGTGTTTTGTAGAGAAATGAAGTTTAGGATTTGGCTTTGAACAGACCTTATTGTGGACCAATGTCTTATCAGAGATTGCAACATAATGGAAGTATGAATAACTGAGCTGGGACTTTCCTCATTTCTTACGCAAACAGATGTTTGATCTCTGGTAAACTTCATAATATTTGAGTTCAGGCCAAAATGGTGAAAGGTTGTGCTAATTCAGTAGCAGTGTTCTGGGTCATCAGTTGCTCGAGTGTGGCCTTTGTGGCAACCTCAGTGGGACTTGCTTTCCATGGAGAAAATGCTTGCAGTCCTACCCAGAATAACTTTTTATTTTTCTTTCCTTGGATTGTCTGGCAAAAATCTCCTGCAGCATGTAGTTTATGATACATAGCTTTTATCTCTAGTTGTATATGGCCAATGCAAATTAACCAAATGCAGATAAAACACTTGCATCTATAGAACTTGTTAGCTCACTGTTGTAGTTTGTCTTCGCTATTTTGCAATTCAAAAAATACAGTAGATCAGGTATGCTAACACAGCTTGTTTTCAAACTGAATGATACATAAAGATGAGCCAAACTCCCATGTACATTTTTTTCTACTTCAGCTTCATTACCTCCAGGAAGGGAAGAACATGATTCTCTGTTTTTCTATCTATGAATACTCGTGGGTTTGCTGGATATTATTGTCCTGTTTTGGAATTGGAATAGTCAGGTGGATGCATAGGCACTCTCAGTTAAGTGACCAGTGCTGTTTACATGGTCTCAAAATTTGTGAATGCTAAAATAAAAAAAAAAAAAAAATCCTATGCACTTCTGAAGGTATCGGCTTCTAGCACAGTAAAATCTCAAGTAAAATGGCTGTCACAGTAGTCTGCAGGCGTGTATAAAGGAAGATGTTCTGATAACTTGCGTCTGTCTCCCTCCTGATCTACTGTGGTCTCTTTGTCAGGCTTTAAAAGAAATCAATGAAGTTGGGGACCTTTTGCAAGTGAAATATTCCCGTCGCCGTTTGGTACCTCTCTTGGACCGGCCGTTTGATGAGACAACATATGAAGAAACAGAAGACTGAACTCCCTCCATGTGCCTCAGTGGGAGGGACACACCCCTTGGGACACTCCGTGGCACACAGGCCACAGCATCTGTGAACAACACACTTAGGACTGTTTAGTATAAAAGACATTTCTTCACAATACTGAAGGGGCCACATCAGCTCTAAATGGCATTTTGTAAATAGGGAGAGGAGAAAAAAAAATTCTTTGATTCCTGTGTCTTCAGGGTCTGGCCCTAGAGGTGCTTGGCTTTATTTTTTTCTTGTTGCTTTTTTTTAATTTATTTGTCTCAATGAGTTCACAGCAACCCAAGTTGGCTGTGGCGGATTAGTTCAGACTTTGTATGCACCATTAGCCTCCCAAATGCTGGCTGAGATGTTGTGAGCATGTGTGACGCTGGCATGGCAGCATTTTCAGTGTCACTGCTAGGTGTCCGATCTTCCCAATAAGAAATGAGCTGACCCGTCTGTTTTTGGAGACTTCCTAGAGAAACTGTTGATTGCTAACTTTGACATATTTAACAAGATGGATAATCAATCAAAGTCTTTTTTTTTTTTCATTTGCAGTTACTTATGTTTAAAACTTGAATTTAGCCTTTTTAAAATAAATGTGTTGTTGACATGTCGCTGACAGGACCATTGTTCCCAAACATTTAGTTTTGTAGGCCACAGGCAGAAGGACTTCTGGAACTGTAGCCTCTTTTCCTTCCCAGTATGGATACCAGATTGTCTCCTGTTTTGACACTAATTGTCCCCTTGATAGAGGGTAAGTGATGGAGAGAGGTTTGTTTTGTTTTGGTTTTAATACTTCTGTTTAAAAAAAAGGAAAAATATGGGTTGCGTGTGTGTTGCTTTCTCATCTTCAGGTTAGTTTCTTTTGCTTTAGAATTATTATAAAGTCATGAACAAGTCACTGCTAAGTTCTAGAAGGGTGCTCTTGGGTTTGAGTAAACTAGAGCAAGTCTTGTGCTTATGCTTAAGCCTCCTCAATACACAGGCCTATACATAGGGTGCCTGTTAGGAGAACCATCTGTTTCATGCAGATCTGTGAAAGACTGCTGCCCTTTGCCATGCTGACTCACTGTTTCTTGTCATCTCTGAGGTGTTCTTCACTGGCCCTGTTACATGTATGGACAACCTGAATCTTATAATCATACATTACATTTTGTCTAGCCAGCAAAGTTTCCAATGGCAGCTGCATGTCTGTAGGCCTTCCCTGAAGAGAGAAAATGTCCTCACAATTGCATTTAGTTTGACATCTTTATTCTTTTATACTTCTGTTACTGATCAACACTGCTCAAATGAGTGTTCGCTGAGCCGGTTGCTGTTTGGGGTCTTTATTTGCAAGTTTCATACTGTCCCTCTGTTAAAAATAGATGCCTTTGCTCTAACACACCTTAGAACTGGTCTGCTACATAGTCTTTACATCTTGAATTCTTTCAGTGAACAGAATGTATCAACAAAAAGGTACCAAAAATTTTAAATAGGAGTCCATTGCAATGTAGTTTCTGTATTTTATACTTAGACATATATTATTTCTGCAAAGATAGTAAAATGTTAACATTGTGTCATTTGGGTTGGGCCAGCTCTTCAGTTTGGGTTAGCAAGATGCTTTTTGTAGGTGACTGAGGTTTTAGAAACAGACTCATCATCATCATCATCATACTAAAGCAGAGGGCAGCTCAAAGCTCTTTGTGTGGTGCTGAAAAAAAAATTCATTCTTTTGAAGTTCTTTTATGTTCACTCTGCAATGAACAGGGAAGGAGTGTTTTGGCTACTAGAACCAAGCAGTTCTGCAAATACATCTGGTGATTTAAAGCAGAATTGGCTTCTATTTTATAGAATATCTAACTTCATGTATTTATAGATCTTGTTCCATTTTAATGTAATGGAACTTCAAAACACTGGTTCATTTTTTTACCACTGAATTTCAGAAATTTAATTATATGAGAAGAACTGAAATTGACTGTTTGAAAATAGGTCCAAATAACTATTTCTGTCTTAGTCCGTTAATGTTGGTTGGCTCTTCTTCTGGAGCCATGTGTGTGCAGAGTTTGAGGAGTCTGTATGTGCAGCTTGGATAGCTATGAAATAGTCTCACGTCTTCAGCCACAGAGTGAACAAACCGCAGTCAGCTGAGCTTACTTTCTTGCCCATATTCTGCCCAGGACTGGCTCTAACATTCCAGCAGATGACCTGCTTTCTGACTTCAAGAAGCATTACCTCAAAGAATTACTGATTTTTTTTTTTCTCTCTGGACTGTATGAGGGAACAAGAGGAGGTTAGTACAGGAAGCCCTGACTTCAGCCCTCGTCCTATTAGCTTGGTCATGTAATGGTTTAAGAGCAGACAAAACTGACCGATTTAAAGGCTTGGGTCAGTAGGTAGGTGTTTTTAAGCATTCACAAATGTACAGTGTGTTTGTCTGCTGTGTAGTCAAGTCAGTTTGAAAACTGTGATGTATTAGGTTAGAAGTGGGTTATCATAGATTCTACAAGTCTTGAATCTTAACCTTCTCTCTTGGAATCAGTTTTAGAGCAGCTTGTCTTTGGAAGGGCGAAAAGCATCTGGAAAAATCTTCATAATATAGATAAATCCTGTGAAATACTTCTGAAATGGTCAGTGTTTAAAAATTACTAGTGTACATTTCGTTTCTAGTTGCACTTGTTGAGGAAATTGTGTTCAAGCTTCTGCCTTTTATTATCTTTCTGCTGTGTTACACTGCATATAACTTTGAATTTTGGGTTGCAAAGACACTTCAGAAATAACTCTGGCAGTTAGCATTTGCAAACTGCTTGGTTACATTTCAACCTTGTCATATCCTTTCTGGGAAGCAAATCCCCCCACTCTTCTCTGATGCCTTCTGTTCAAGAGAACCTGTTTTGCCAAAGTCTGGTAAAAATAATGAAACCTGTTGAAACTGCTTCTGAAAAAGTAAGAGTTACAAGTCCCAAGATTTCATGCTTTTAATTCAGTAATTCACTGAGCTTGAAAGCGAGGAAAACCTTTTTGCATCTACGAAAAAACCCCAATACTGGTTTGTGCTAGGCAAACCCACAGCATGTATGCTGTCACGGTATGTCTGGGATGGATTGCTGCTTTGATATTTATGTACTGACCAGAAATCTGTCTCCTTTTTCTCCTGGCAGTAGAAATGAGTGAAAGAACCAATCTTGAGAGATCACAAAGGAAGAAAAGCTGCTTAAGAAATAAGACTTCAGTCCCTGCCAACTTTTCAGAGACATTCTAATTGAAAATGATTCCTGTATTTCTTAAGAGATGCAAAATTCAAAAGAAAATGAAGGCTGCTTTTGAACAAAGGATTTTCCCCTGTACTGTATATTGGCTAAACTTACTCATAAATATACAATAGTTACCTTCCCCATACCTCTCTGAAGAACTTAGCAAGCAAGTTTTTGCCTCTGTTGAGCAGAGTGAAGAGTTTAGAACCATTACTGTTTTTAAGGCTAATGGCCATGTTCTTTCACTCGTAAGAAAATTGAGAAGCTCCTATTTCCGAGCATCAGCAAAGAGTAGGAGATCTGCTTCTTGTTAGAAACTGGCCTTCCCAAGTAGACCTTTGTCTTAAGGAACCTGATGCATAGTTTTCCTTTAGTTCTTTGGCAGAGAAGAAACCAATTTTTTTTTGGTGTCAAAATATTCAGGGCTTTCATTTTTATCTTTTACACAACACAAACTTTTGTATAGTATGTATATGGTATATTTCACTCTTTAGCTGCTATATCTTTTCCCTTCTAAGTAGCATCCTTAATGAAGAGTTCTGGTTCTTGAGTTACAGGTGTAGTATGCTTCTGCTTTAGGCAAAGACTCAGGAGTGAGTTGACCAAACATTCTTCTGTGATGAAGTCATTCAGTGAAGGAATTGCATTATCCATCCTCCTCTTGCTGTTTCCTCTAAGAGTGCAGATGTGGTACTCACTATCAGAACTGCACCTTCACAAAGAACAGGCAAGGGAAGTGTGCCCATAAACTCAGCAACTCTGTGCTGTGTGGATGAAGGACTGATACAGCAGAGATGGAGAAAAGGGGTAGTCAATCATCACTTATTTTCAGCTGTACAGGGATCTTTCATGTGTACTTGAACAAGTATCCCTAAATCAGGAATGCAGCTTTCAGTGCCTAAATGGACACACTAAAACTTTTCCACACCAAGTAAATACTACTTCTCTTTCTGTGCAAATTTTGATTTCTTTACCTCTGAAAGGCATTTGGCTTACAGCTGTTCGCTCGTTCAGAAGCCGTTTTATCCATTCAGGGAGATCATAGGAGAGTTTGGAGGAAAGCGTGAGCATGATTCTCCATTTCCTCTAAGTGAACACCTTGCAGCATTGGATCTGGAGCACAATGCATGAGCCCCCCTGCTGCATCACAGAGAAGGAAACTTGTGGAGATGTATCCCAATATACAATGCTCAGTCAGAATTTATAGTTTATATATATTATTTTTACAGTTTATATTCAGCCTACGAAAGTGTCAAGCATGCTGGGATCTGTGTAGATGGCACCTTCTGCATGGAGATTTGAGGCACCTGCAGTCTGTTCTGTTTTAGCACTAGTGAAGTCCTGGGCTGTTCAGGAATGCTTAGTATGACCCCTCAGCAGGTGCACTGTTGGCTTTGGTGCTGGACCTGACACTCAAGTGGCATTGGACCACTATTTGGGAAAAACACCGGGAGTCATTTGACCTGCGTAACCTCAACATGGTTTTAAAAGAAAATAACCATCTCTAATGCCATTCGGATGGCTTTGTATTCCTGTAAACATTCCCAGCCTTCCAGTTATTCACCTGTTCAAGAATTCAGATGTAAAACTAGAGCACAAACATAAAGTGAGTGTGAAGTATTGTGCTTTACCTTTCACGAAAAAGAAAAGGGTTTGCTGCAGACCTTGGAGCTGTTGTGTTTATATCCCCAAAAGGGGCTGGGTGAAGCAGATGATGATTGTGGTGTGTGTTGAAGGCCTTAAACTGTGATTCTTGGTATGAAGAATTGAAATTAAGACTGACCTTTAAGAATGCAGTGGATTTTAACCCGTGGAAGAATACTCTGTGCTCTTAGTTAAGCAGTATGTACTGCTATTTTCTTGGGAGGGAGAGGTTCAAAACTGAATTTGTGTGTGACCCTGGCTAGCAGCTGTTTAAGGAGAAGTAGTGCAGTTCTCTGCACCGATGTTCCCGTGTAGCTTACATGGTTCCTGTGTAGTTCCATCAGTAACTTGTTCCTGTGCTGCTGAAAGTGGGAGACTTACTGAGAGGGTCAGGGACTTCAGAACCAGTGGCAGCTAGCAAATTCATTTCATCAGCGGTAGGTGAACAGGTCTCACATGAATATGCCAAGGGTTGGTGCTGTTCCAAAGATACCCACGGTGAGGTGAAACATGCACCAAACCATGTGACCGTTGTAAACATTCTTATTTTTTTGCCAAAGCTCATCCTATTCAGACAGTATTTCTGCTACCCCCTAATGGTATATTAAGCTTAATGCATCTCTGGCCTCCCAATATCAACTTCAGACCCATTTGAGAGAGAACAGTGGAATGCTGGAGCCTGAGGCTTTAGGCTAGCAGCCCTAAAGCCAATGGTGGCCCACATTTCCACAAGCCCTGGGCAGAATTACCAAGTCACAGCACTTCATCTTAAATTGCACTGTATTCTTATGCCTCTGTGTTGCTATAATGTACATATATATTGGATTTTTTTGTAGATAAGACATTTTAGATAAAATTTTTAAATGGGCTCCCCCCCAAAATATTTTATGCCAGATGTCTAATTTTTTTTACACTCATGATTAACTTGAATATGGATACTCTGTGGGCAAGGAAAAAGATAAATGGATGGTACATTGGCTTTAAAAAGGTAACAATGCATGTTTAAAAAAAACACTGGAGAAAAAAAATGCTTGGGGAAAAAAATAATTCAAATATATTCTATGTTCTGCATAATAAAGACTTTAAAAAAACAGTGTACTGTGGTTTTGGCACTTTTTTTCTTAATGAGGTTTTTCACTGTTAAGGAGACCAAATCCTCTTCGTCTTTCTTCCCAGTCCCTCTCCCACCCACCCCCAAAATAAAAACCTCAAAAAAATTCAACACATGCGTTTCATACTGGAATGACTGGGTAAAACCATAGCCTGTTTGAGAGCTCAGACAGATCATTGTTCCCCTCTAGCCTTGTACTCCAGAGCCAGGAAACCTTGAATGCGAGATGGATGCTTAGCTGGTTTTTGGCAGTCTCTGGTCCATCGTACAGCAGCAGCTTTGATGTGCAGTCTGGAAAAGCCACTTCTGTTGCGGAGAGATGCGTGCAGTGGTAGCTGCTGTTCCTGATGTGCAGCACTCCCACGATGAGTGCCCGTTCTGTAGCTCAGTGCTGGCCCCAAAAAGCTCCTGTGCTTGAAAGCCAGGCTGCTACCCTTGGGTGCTGTTAAGAGTGTCAGGCTGCTCTCAGCTGTCATGCTGCTAATGAGATGTTTGAAAAGGCTTCTTGATCCATTTCGCATGGGATTCTTGACCTCACATCTGTCTTGCAGTCTGTGTCTTGTTTTAAACATTTCCTTCCATTCATCTCAGCCCTAAGTCTGCATAAACCACATGTCGGCATTTGAAAAGGAGGTGCAGGTCCTGATTTTAGCTGTGGGTACACAAATGGGCCCAGGTGATTTGCAGCTTTGTGCTAAGGCTGCTGTAGAAATGTTGGGTTTTCCCTTTCAGGTCTCCCTTTTTTGGACCGTGCCAGCACTGGCACTTTTCCTTAGTGGGCTGCAAAACCTCCTTTCAGTGTCCTTCCCTAATAATTTTTTTCACAATCCTTTCCCTAATTTCCTTCACAGGCTCATGAACGCCTGTGGAGATCCTAGAAAAGATACTCTATAGACCCCAAGTAAACAGCCACTCCAAGTTTCCAAGAGGCTTTGAGGGCTGGGTAAGATGCTGCCAGCGCAGAAGAGAGCAGATCATGGAATAAAGACGTTTTTTGAGCGGTAGAAACTCTCCCTCAATTCGGGAACAGCTGGGGCTTTCACCGGGGAGCACAGAGCCCCATTTCTGCCTGTCGCGGGCTGGCCCCGAGACGGGGGGGCCCGTCCCTCCCTCCCGTAGAGCGGCCCCAGCCCTGGCGCTCGGAGAAAGGGGAAAAGGGGCTTTTGCAAGCTCTTTTCCCCGGGGGCGCGGCGGGAGCCTCTGAGCCCCCTGCCCGNCGGAGCGGACGGTGGCGCCCCGGAGGGGGCAGCGCCCGGAGGGAGAGGGGGGAGGTCTGGCAGTGCCGGCAGCCTCCGAGCGGGGCAGGGGCGCGGCGGGGCCGTGCCCGGGGCCGGCAACCGCGCGGTCGCCCGGGAGGGGCTGGACCGCGGTTCATGCGAGCAGGAACCTCTCCCCGCCGAGCGGCCTCCCGTCCGCCCTCCCGTGCCCGGCGTTGCCTGCCGAGCCGC
>VZTH01011921.1:94882-126871 GCA_013397815.1 Aleadryas rufinucha | reverse complement strand
GGGGGGGGTGTTTTTTTGTTTGTTTTTTTTCTTTTTAACGTTTTTACTGCTCCTCTCGGAGGACAGGATTTGGAGCATTAAGGTCGGGCTGCCGGACCGCCTGCCCTGAACGTGCGAGGTAGGGAGAGAGGAAGGGAGAGATGCCTCTGCTTAGAGGGAAAGTCGTGCTCATCCTCGGATTCGTTTTCCTGACAACTTTCCTGGCTGCGGTGAGAGGACTACCCGTGAGGGGGAAACAGCGCAGCAATAGCCCGAAGGAGAGGAGCTCCAAGCTGGCGGAGGTAGGGCGATCTTTGGGGAAGTACGGAGAGCCGGGAGGGTGCTTGGGCGAGCTCTTCCTCAGCCTCTGCACCCCCTACCGTGCCCGGGAAAGCCGAGGGGGACAGCCGGCCACCTGGGCGGTCACTGGGGCTCTCTCGGAGGTGGTTGTGCATGTCGGACGGGAGCAGCATCCAACACGTGTCCCGCGGCCCGGCCGCCCAGAGCTCCGGAGAGAGAAGCAGCAGCGGGGAGAAGCAGAGTTTGGGGGCCCCCTCTTATGGGCTGTTTCCTCACTGGCTGAGGGGCAGAGCCCTTTCCCGGCCTGCGGGATTCTCGGGCAGCCTCAGGTCTTCGCACTGCACAGAGGCTGAAGGAAAGGGGACGCTTTAAGCTTTCTGAGTTCGGGGCCAAGTGCCGTGACCCGGTGCCCGGGAAGATCCGTTGCCCCCGGCGCCCAGCATCCCAGGTGGGAGAGAGGGATCCGGCTGCAGACAAAGTAGCAGTTGGTGCCTTGCCAGGAATGCCGAATCTCCTCTACCAGAAGCCTAAGACACGATGGATTTCAGCCACTATCTCTCCTCCCCTGCCCGCCGAAACGCCCCTGGGGCAGGTTCCGGAGCGGCCATGTGCCCTTCTCATGCCGGCAGTCTGCGCCCCCGCAGTGTCCCCCGGGCTAGGCGGCCTTGGGAGCCCCTCGGCCAGGAGCGGGGATGTCCCGGGGCTGCGCCTCGCCCTCCTCTGAGTGCCGCGTCCTGTCCCGCGCTCGCTGCCGAGCGCGGATTGTGGAAGGGGAAACTTCAGCAGGCAATGGGGGACGGGTCAGACTGGGAGCCGACTGGTGGGACCTGATGGGGATGACAGGAATGGAATGGGAAAGAAACTACGGGAAAGCGGGTGGTAAGAAAGACTACTGGCTGGTTAAAACAAGCTGTTTCCATCTTGAAATTGTTCTCTGGAGGAAAAGTCATTCAGGCAGCAGAGCTGTGTTTAAAAAGTACTCTTTCAAAGAATGCTACTGCTAAAAGTAGATGAAAGGAATGATTAAGAAAAGTGGCGATAGGAGGAGTTTGAGCAGGACAGGGGAAGAGCAGCTTAGTCCTCGCTGGCGATACGCAGCAGTGTGGAAAGCAACAGGTTTGATCTTCAGTGTCAGTCAGACTGGCAGAGGAGGTGCGAAGTGATGGGAATATACTTTATTGCTAGTTAATGCCAAAACAGGGTCTGATCTGTGGAGGAGTCATGCTGGCAGCTCCTATCGGATGCACTAAACTCCATTCCAGCATGAAGTCCAGGGCACAAGTGTGAGAAGGGAGTCTGCCATATGGAATGCTTGGCTAAGGGGCAAGAGAGGGCACAGGCTGCATCCAGCCAAGTACCACTAGTCACGCCTGGTGATGGTTTTGAGTGGAGCGTGGACTGAGCAGGTGCAAGAACTGCTGGGGATGATGTGCTGTAGTGCTGGTAATACCATGTTGGTGCTGTTCTTTGCTAGTGAAATTTCAACCGTAGATGTAGATGCTGCTTCAATTGCCAGACAAATGCCAGGCAGAGTGCCCTCAGGCTCTGGCTGCATGCAGAAGTAGAGATTTACTCTTGAAATCCAGGAAGGTATGTGCAGCCCTGTTGCAGGGACCAAGGATAGGGACAAGCTGCCTCTTAGGAAGTCGTGCATGTCCCCACCACGGGACCCTGCAGCACAGTCTCAGACTCCTTTTTATCTGACATCTAAAATACATGGGAGAGCGTGTGAGCTGCTGTCAGTCGCGGTTTGTGAATGGCTGTGAATGGGGAGCGTTGTGCGGCCAGCCAAAGATCACATTCGTCACTTACACAGCGCAGCCTCTGTCCCCGGGACCTTTGCTTCTTGCAGAAATACAAACATACAACAAAGTTATAGGCAAAGGTTTGAGGGTGGAGGTTAGGAGCAAGGAGGAAGTTGAAGAATGGATTCTTCTGGCAGTCTGTTGGTGCTCCTGTGCGCACCCTGCATCCCTCAGAGTACTGGTGGCACAGTTTTCATGGCAAGGAGGAAGCAATAGGTATTCACGTGTGTCTTCTATCTGTGTTTTGGGATGAAATCCTCTGTTTCTGGTGCACGCAGGGGACAATTTAGAGCAGTCATGCCCAGCTGTTGGAACTAAAGCAGAGAGCACAAGCACAGCAGCATGGTGGTTAAAAAAAATCCAGAGTGATTTTGGGTCATACACGCAGATGGTTCCTGTTGCAGCACTGATACGTCCTGTCTCTATGGCAGCAGGGCAGCCACAGCTGGAGTATTGGTTACACTATGGGTAATGCCCTACAGATGTGGGAAGAATGAAGGGGGCTGTGAGGAGAAAAAAGTCAATAGCAGAGCAGAGCAGAGCAGATAGACAATCAAAACCATTAAACAATTACATAACTTGGATTTATTTTAATTTAGCAACTTTGTTTAAAGCAAACATTTTTCCTTGGTTCAGAATTGAATGAGAATTTTTGTAATCTGTGCTGAGCCTTAGAGTTGCACTCCTATACTAAAATAATTTTAAAAAATTAAAACAAATAAGTCTTCCAGTAAATTTTTTGAGATAGAAAGTCTTCTTCTATTGTAGGAAGGATGGAGGGAACACATGCTTTATTTTTGGATGCTAGCCTTACCAGTGTGTCCAAAGTCCTATACCTTAGTCAGGATCCATTATTTCCAGCCATTACCAAAGGAGCAAGTACTTGCATTTACATTATCTCAGCAATGACACTAGTCAGCAAAGCTTTGCTTGAATTATACTGTGCTCAGCATAAGCAACAGATGTAGTGAGAATATTTTGCTATTTTGTTCAGTCTATTTGATTAGAAGTTGAAAAGGCAGAATGAGAAAGTTGAAAGGCAGTTTTCTTTCCAAACTGTGACTTAAATCTTACAAGAGAGGTACCTGCTCATTTGGAGGTTTGTTGGTGATGTTTGGGAAGGTAGGTGGGTTTCAGAAACAGCAGACAAGTGTACAGCAGGGGTTTTAGAAGGGCTTTTGCAGGTTGGATGCATCATACTTTGATGTGGGCAGAAATGTGGCAGGATGGAGCACTGACCGCTAAGTGGCTCTTCAGATTTGGGTAACTTAATAGTTGGAAAAGCTTGTGTCCCTTGTGGAGACAAGATACAGCTCATCACATCACTTAATGGTTTATTTATTTATGAAGTCAGAAGGTTTAAATGAAAAATATGTTTTGATAAACTCACTGGATTTCCAAATATTGGCTCTGAACATAGTTAATAGATGTTTGGATTCTTTCCGGCTGATACCAATCAGTTCCGGTGCTCTTCTGGTAAACAGAAAACAGCCACAGTCCTAACATGCTGCAAATGTAAACGTTAGGAGTGATTAGATCTGTGTGAACTCACACAAGAGCTTCAGTAGTTGTGCATAGGAATAACAGTGCCGGCAGGAATGGTGATGGGGGTGTTGGAGCATCCTGGCACTGACGGGGTGAGGCAGAGCAAGCCAACAGTGTTTTATGGAGGGTCCAGCTCTGGTGGGCTTGCTGGGTGCTCCTTTTTAGGAGAGAACCACTCTGAGAGAGGGGCCCAAGAGCAATGTCAGCAAACGCCCCAAAGCACCCAGGGTGTTACTGCAGGGCTGGGACAGGGGTCAAATCCAGGCTGGAATTTGCTGTTGGATTTCCCCTGGTCTGAGGCTGTGAGCAAAGCAAATCTGGCATCTGCGATAAGAGGTAATGGAAGGCAACAAAAGAAATATCAAGCATAGCATAAAGGCTGAGTTGGCTGCAAATCAGTGGGTTTGTACAGCACCTGATATGACTGGCTCCTGGCCCCTGAGAAATAAGGAAACAAGTAACAACACTACACATTATTTACTGGTTAAACCAGGCAGTGAGAATAGCAGTGGGAAACTACATGTAAAACTGAAGGTCTACACCTGGTTGAAAGTCATTGGTAGCAGTCTCGATTTAAATCAACCTGCCCTGTGCATAAGGGCATGTGAGTGCTTAAAAATTAAATGTATAGCAGTGATGTGATGTCTGGCTGGAGATATCAGCAGACAGAGAGTGAAGGAGCTCCAAGGTGATGCGGTGTGGCTGTACTAGATAAGAAAAGTGAAAGAAATATCAGCTTGGCTTGAGTGGAGTTTGTCAGGAGACTGTAAGTCGGGGTAGCCCTGTCATTTGGGAGCCCTAATATAGCCTAGACACTGGTTTGGGGAGACCACTGGGGTGATGGGCTGCACAGGCACAGAGGTCTGCGGGAGCCTGNCTTTCTCCCTCTTCACTCTTCTAGGGTTCTGGCCAAGAAGAGGATCTCAGTTTCCCTGGAGCCGTCTCACCCTGCTGTGGATCCCCAGCTTGTGTTGTCAGCCATGTTTGCCCTGCGGGGAGCACCTTGCTGGGGTACGAGTGGGCAGCTGGGTCGGTGCTGGCTGCCTGCACAGCCAGATCCCCGCCGCCCCTGCGGGCTGTGTCAGTAGCAGAGTCATTTTGCCTGAGGATGTGCTTTTTACCTTTTCATTTCTTCAGCAATTAAGCGTTCTTGTCCCTGGCTTTGTCCTTGGCGGAGGTCGGATTTGTGGGTACAAAACGTTCAGTGAAGCATCCTTCCGCTCTGAAAGGGGCTCTTTGTGCGCAGGGAGGTACTTCGCCCTTTGTAGCAAATTTCCTTTTGAGAAGTGCCAAATTATCTTAGTCAACACAGTTGAAAACCCTCCCGCCCTGGGCTGAGACAGCAGCAGAAACAAAGGAGAGCCGGCTGTAGGGAAGCTGCCCAACAAGGGGGCTTCTTCCATTTTCACTGCACAAATAGGTCTGCTGCGTTCCCATTGTTATAATCAAAGGGGTTCCTGTAAAAGGCACATGTAAGGGGAAGAGATTAGGCATAAATCGCCCCACAGGGTATTGCCCTGCACTCTCTCTGGGTTCCCAAAATTGTCCAACTCGTGCAGACCCTTTCCTCAAAGACAGGCAAGCTGGGGAACTCATCCTGCCTCTAACCGTGATCCTTCCCGGACCAGTGAGGTGACAGGGAATGTGCTAGAGATTAATTCCTGCTTTCCTCTTGTCAGTGTCTTACGGGTAGGGAGTGCAAACTGGTCCACTGTATCTGTAAGTACTCTTCCTCTCAGAATAATCCTCAAAACAAGAAGCCTGATACTTCCCATAGGGAAGCCTAGGGACAGTCTGAGCTGCAGACAGGCCAGCGAGGTGTACCTGTGCTGTCCAGCTCCTTCAAAGCAAATGTTACCAGCCAGAGGCTCAGGTTCTGTATAATATCCTGGAGCAAGGAACAGATTGCAGCATATTTCAGTGTTAAATCGTTTTTGTTTCAGATAGAAGCTTGCAAAAGTGCAGCATAAGAACTATTTGTCTGTTTGTTTGTTTTGGTAGAATGTTTTTGCAAGGAACCTTCATTGGGCAGCCTGATGCTTTTATGTGGCCAGCTGTAAAAGTCAGCCTGCATGGTGTTGCTTCCAAGCAATTAATTTGCTCCATGTTCCTTCTATGTAGGGACTCTGGGGGCTTGTCTGAGAAGCTGTTTGAGATGTTCTTTCATTTCAATACTTATGAGATGAAGACAGCAAAAATATGGTGACCTACCTGCCTCTGAGTCCTGGGTGGCCCTTGGCATGAAGGGCACCAGTGCCTCTTGGGGTTCAGGTTGGTTTAGTCTCCAAGGCAAGGATACAACTTCAAAGGGAACAAAATGCGGTAAATTGCTGCCTTCTGCTCTCCTCTGGCACCAGAAGATGGGCACAAGGTCAGAGACCTGGCTGCAGATAGCCAGGAAACACCCATGCATGCAGGGAAGAGTTGGTGAGGCATGGGTTTATCTTGGATTAGGAGCTGATGGTTGGCCTGCTCTGTCAGGGTCTTATCTAGCACTCAGGACTTGGGCTGCAAGGCAGGTGTGGGAACATGTCCCAAACCAAGGGAGCCGCTACCACGCAGGGCTCAGCAGAAGACTGGCACATGGCATGGGTACGGTGCCCATCAGGTAAGCCTCCTTCCATCCCAGCCTTGGCAGCCCTAGCCTGGGGTGAGCAAGGCAGGCCCAGCTCTTTCCCAGCAGCTGTGCCTCAGGCCCCTGCTGGCTGAGGAGGCACCATTTGCTGGATGGCCTGGAGGTGCTGTGGGAGGTGCCCCACGTGGAAAATGGACATCTCTTTGCCTCCCTGGGGTGTCCTGTCTTCCTTACCAGTTTAGCACTCCCTCCTGCTACCCTCCCTGCCCTCCCCTTCACCTGCAGCCATTCCCACAGCAGCAAAAATCACAGGGAATGCCAGCTGCACTGTGCCGTACCATGCAGCACCTCCATCAAGATAAGGTGTTGTACAGATGTCTTCATATATGCAGTTCCCAACGCATTCCCCTCTGGAGATGTGGTTTCATTACATGCTAGGGCTGGTGGGTCCATAGAAGTCAAAACTGGCTGGGCAGGGGAGTTGAGCTTGACCCCAGGCTGGGGAGCCGCAGCCAAGCACCTGGGGCAGGGGCTGCTGGCTGAGAGTCATCCCAGCTTTGCCCCTTCAGGAAGACAAGATGCAGCATCCCTGCCTGGATCCCTTCCTGTGCAGGGCATGGAGTTGCTCCAAGTCTGGCTTGAGTGCCCATTTTGTCTGTTGTAGAAGGGATCCCTGATGGATTTGCATTTGTTTGGTTGAATGCATTCCTTGCCCCACTGCCTGCATGGAGGGGCAGCCTGTGTACCTTGAGTGGGACGAGGGGAGCAGGTGCCCCCTGCACTCCCTCCTGCCCTGTGATTCCCTCTCCCACCTCTTCTAGCAGGCAGGGGGAGGCTGGTGTTGATCTGGTCCTGTCAGTTTCTACACCTGCTTTGTGATATTTGGGGTTTTCTTCCTTTTGCAGTTTTGCCTCGACTGTGGCAGGCAAGGAAGCTGCAGCTGGAGCAGTGGGAGAGTTACAGTGTGCAGACTAGCAAATGCAGATCATTAGCTGGAACAAGTTAATGGTTACTGAAGCACATGGGGTTTAGAGCTGGAACAAGTTAGCAGCGACTCCCTCTGATGCATTAGGAGCTTATGGGTATTAGTGCTCAACTCTCTTAACAGAAACCACGTGCGCCAGCAGGAGCATTTGCCAGAGAGCACCAGAGGGTGTGGATGTTTCTCTGTTCATCTCTCTGGGGGACCTCTCCATGCAGTCTCTGTGGGGGCCTTCTCCATACCATGACTGCAGCAGAAGTCTCAGGGTCTTCAAGTAATGGGTGCCTTGCCACCAGGTGGTGTCCTTGCAGCAGGCACCGCCCGTCAAGAATTGGCCCTTGGGACCTGTGCGCTTGGACAGAGTCTCCGGTGCAAGGACAGCCCCATCTGCTGTGCTGGGACGTAGTAGCGGAGCCAACTGTATGCTTCAGCTTCTCCACTACATGAACCACATGCCTGTGTGGTTCATCTGTGTAGAAAACAGACCAGTCCCTCCTTCGGGGCAGGTGGGGAGGAGAAACTGAGCTGTGGTGAACCTTGTAGAGAGTCTTCTCCAGGTATTATGTGGGAGGCCCGCATATATTCCTGGCCTTGCTGCAGGCTACCTGAGGAGCATGTCATTTTCTTTGTCTGCAAAATGAGAGTTTTGCAGACAAAGAAATTTGTCTCAGTGTTGAAGAGGGAAAAGATATTTATGGTAGAGAAGCATCTGCCAGTGAAATGACCATGATCTGCATGAGGAAGGCAACAGTGTGGCATGGTGAGGTGAAAGGCCGAAAGGTCACGAGGCCACAACAGGCTGCTGCTTTTCCTCCTTGTGTCACAAGTGATCTGGGGTGGAAGGATGCCATGGGCAAGTTACTCGTGAGCACACCCACAGGAGAGCCGACTGCAGTGAGAGGGGCTGGGCTGTGCCAACGGGATGCATGGTGAGGAGCATTTTCAGCAGCCTGGACAACCTCCTCATTTCTGGTCTTGCACAAAGTCAGCGGTGCTGTGTCCTCGCTCCTCATGGTGCTGCATGCTGCTGCTCCTCTGTGCTGTGGTGTCTTCTGCTCCAGGGCTGGCTCTGCCTCAGGGGCAGCTGAGTCACCGACCTTGGAAAGAGTTTTGAGATTACAGTTGTTGCAACTGTACGACATGAAAATAAATGTGAAACATGAGGAAGCCTTTGATGCTGCCTCCTGCAGCTCCCTACCCAAGACAGTTGGGATGAAGCTAGTTAGAAAAGAAAGCGATACCATATGATCTAAAGTATTTTGATAACTGCTTGAAAATTATAATCATGAGGGCGTAATAATTATCTGCACAGCCCACAGTTTGCTGCTGGCTCCTGATGATCTGTCATAAACAGGATCTGCCCACGTAAGCATGATAACCAAGTGCCTTGTCTGTTCCATAAGCACTTGTAGAACTCTCCTAAAACCTAAAGGGAGTATTTACTAAAAGAAAAGAACAAACCAACAAAAGCAAACAAACAAACTAACCCCTCCTCCCAGCACCCATGTAAGTTGATCCTGAGGTGGACCAGATAGTACAGCAGCTGGAAAGTCATGGTTCTGCTCTTCATCTGTGCCACAGCCCCTTTGCGGGCAGGAGTGTAACCCAGGGCACAAGACGAAGGAGACAACTGGAGGTGTTAACTTCTTTAAATTACCTCTGGCAGATCTTCCAGAGCTCACATGTCAAAATCCTGAGTGATAGCTCCTGCTAAGCCACCTGCCTATAAGTCTAAACGTGTTGTGTCTGATGATCAGGATTGTGGCTCAGAAGGTCTTAAAGACAGTAACAGGAACTGAGCAGCATCTTTGCCGTCCCTGTTGTCTCGTAGGTACCCACCCAGCCCTTGACACCTCTAGAAGCTGCTGTGCTCTGTCATGGCTCTGGGAAATCCCTTAAGTGGGTGATGAGCTGATGGCTGGCAGAGGTCACTTGCCTAATGTGTGTCCCATGGATTTTCCATCTGGCTGGAAGACTGCCAGTAGACAGGTTATGTGCTGGTGGATGGGTTATGAGCCAGGAGGATCAAACTACAGCCCTCAGGAGGCTGCGGTGGTTTCAGCAGGCTGGGCTAAAAAAGCCCTTTATTTGAGCAGTGCCTCATACAGGAGAAAGCATGCACTATGGGAGGGAGGCATCATGGCACACTGCATTTGTTCCTCTGCTGTTCAACCTTACTTTATTTTAAAGAGACAACAGTGTTACCTGTTAGCAGTTGAAGAACCTTCCTTTCTTCCAATCCCACCAGCAAAAATTGTCATGAGCCTTTCTGCAAACTGCAGCCCCAGAGCTAACCCCAGACACACTGGGCTTCCTTCTAATGCAACCAACCAGCCTTCTCTACTTCCACAGCTTTATAGTATGGCTTTATAGTAAAATCCTGCTCTGGAGTTGTTCCTGCCCAGTTTCAGTCCAAAGATAATTTTTTTTAATACTTTCTCCAGATCCTTGCAGTTCATTTAGGTAAATATAAAAAGAAAAGTTTTATGGTAAAAAAAAAAAAAAATTACTTGACTAATTCGTAAATGGGCAAGTTTGCAACAGACTGCAGGACAGATTTTAAAATAATGTTGGAGAGAGCTTGGGGGAAAGAGAAGGAAGGTCTATTCAGGAAAAGATCAATAGTTTTTCTGGTGGTTTCTTGTTTCAATACAGCATGGTAAAACTGTTCAAAGGAAACCTAACACAAGCAGTAATGATTAAGCAACAAAAGCTCCCATTCCTTATAATTATAGCTCAGTGTGATACCGGCCTTTAGCAAATACGTCATTTTCTTCATGGCAGTGTTAACAAGCCCAAAGCACAGCCTGAATGTTGCCTCTGATCCTACTGCCGTGTGCACAGGTTTCTTTGGTTCAAGTTGAAAGGAGTTTATGTGCTTGCTAATTGGCTTGGGATAGGTGTGGGTAGAAGCTGCATCCTCTGAACTTGTCCTGTGCTGGTGACTTGCTTGCTCCACTGGCTGCTGATGCACAAGCTCCAGCAGTGTTTCACTGCCAGAGGAGTTCTCTCAAATGTACTTGGATTGGTTTAACCCCATGATGAGGGTCAGCTCTGCTCAGCAGTGTATGTAGTTACAAAGAGCACTGCTGTTGGGTGCTCTGGCAACTTGCAATGCCTACAGAGATGCTGAGGAACGTGCTAGAGGGGCGAGTACCCGTGGTTGTGTAAGTGGCAGTGTAGGTGGTGTCCCTGGTTGCCGAAGTGCAGTACAGCACACGAACTAGTCTGTTGATGTTTTCAGGTTTTAAACTACTGTAGGATCTGAAATGTCATGTCTAATAATTTTTTAGGTAAGGGCTGGAGCACATGAACATTGGTCACTTGCTTTCTTAACCCCGATTTAGTTCAAAGCCTTAGAGGCATTTCTAGCAAAATCACAAATTATAAGAGTAGAAGAAATTACTAGAGCCTTGAATTTCTTCCCTAGTGCGGTTGCAGTACTCATGTGTTGAGCCCAGTAATGTGGGTTTGACAGTCTCCAAAAGAGAAGTTGTCATTTTTCTTGTTAATTGTTCCTGTGGTTAATTACCTATGGCATTAAAAGCACGATCCTTATTCCTCAGTTGAATTTGTCTGGCTTTGACTTGGGCACGTTGCTTCCTACTATGTGTTTCTGTTCTGGATTATAGAATCTCTGGTGCCTGATGGATTACTGCCTTAAAGAACTGGAAAACCAAGTCATTACTTTCTTTTTTCAGCATGACAAACAAATTGAATTGTACAAATCTTTCAGTCAAAAAGTCTTTCCATCCCTTGAAATGTTTTTGTGGCTGCTCTCTTCATCATCTCCATATTTTCAAGCAATTCTAGTAGAGATGTGTGAAGTAGAAATGGAAAAATGTCAGCCTTTAGTCTCTAGAGCAATGATGTGTGGCCTTTTCCCACACCTTTTTCACACACCTTGTTGCCCATGTTATGTACGAAGTAGGCATGACACCAGGGTGAATTGCTAACGAGTTACTTCCCCTTCCAAACATCTCTTCTAAGCTTGTGCCTCAGGGTGTTCAGGGTGGTCAGTCCTACATGTGGGAGAGCCTGGACTATGTGGGAAGGGCTCCTGGACTGGGAGGTAGGTGAGTGTGGTCCTGTTTATAACCTTCAGTGAAAACATGATCTTCACAAATGGAAAGTGCGTGCTCTTTCCTGAATGCTGCCCCAGAGTTTCTCTCAGGTTCCTGCCCTGGGAATCCTTATTCCCAGACAGGTAGGATATGCCAAGTGTATGCAGGAGTAGCTGTGGCAATTCCTTGTTCAGCTTTTTCCTTTGCTTGGTGCTGGCTGGTCACAGGAGAAGGCTGGAGCTTGGCTGCCAGATATCGATGGCTTCCCAGCACTGCACTCTGCTTCTGTCGGGTGATGGCAAGTGTTCTTCCATGGTGGTGGAAGGAGAAGGGAGCTGCTGATGACCCGCTCTGCAATGGTTTGCAGCCTTTCTCCTGTGCTCCATAGAGAGCAGAGGAATAGAGTGTTCCCTCTGGACAAGCAAAGTCTCTTCCCTTAGCCCACTGCAGTAGCTTAGCTCCAGCCTTGATGGTTTTATCCAGCTGCTCCTTGGACAGTGCAGAGGAGAAGGGTGGGTGTGACACAGAAGGAGTACAAACCTCAAGGGCAGCTGCTTGTGTGGCTGTCAGGGGACCCTTGATGACTTGGAGAAGACACATCTGATCCAATAGATGCTCTGACCTGGAGGGAGCACTGGGCCTCCTAAGAGCTTGTTAAATCCATGGATTGATTGTCTGGGGCAGGGCACTGAGCCTTACTCGGGAGGGACATCTGATGCAGGGACAAATTTTAACCCAGCAAAGCTTCAGAGCAATGCAGATGTCAGCAAGAGGGAAGCGTTGGGTGGTACATTGTAGTGACCATTGCTGAAGGGCTCTGGGCCATCCAGGGCAGCCACCCCTGTCGTCCTTGTGCCTCCAGAGTATCCAGGAGCTGAGGGAGTTCTGTTTGCCCTGCTACACTCTTACAGGCAGTTCCCCTGGAGGAGTTTTACATTTTCCCTGTGGGAACAGTACTCTGAATTTCTTGAGCTTGTTTGGGCGTAAAATCTGAATTAGGCATTGAGTGTAAATTTGGAGACTTTGAGTCTGTTCCTGGCTTGCTTGCTCTGGTGTCCTTGGGTGAGCTCAGATCTTGTTGCTAGAGAATACCTCCTTTTCCATGTGTATTAAATTTGGGTTGTCTGAGAAACAAGCTTGCCCAGCCCAACAAGCTCTTTGCAAATTGGGCAGGAACATCAGCCTCACAGGGCTGTTGCCGGTCTCCTGTGCAGGGGTTGTGTTGGTCACGTGCAGCTGGCAGCAAACCCAGCACCAGCAGGCAGTGTCATGCAGCCAGCACTGGGACATGGCTAGGTTTGCCTGCTCAGTCCCCCTTGCTGTTTTTGTTCCATCTGGGCTCCTTGCTGCCTGCCAAGGAGTCTTGGGACATGACAGGAGACCTAGCAAGGGGCTAAGGCACCGGGAAATGGGCTGAGACAGAGCCAGGCATCATTCCCATGCATCCTTCCCAAAACCATTGTGGTTTGGATGGGGACAGAGGGAGCTAAGAGGGGAAGGTGCTTGCAGGGGGGTCTTTCTGCTGAGGTTTGCTACCAGCAGTGCCACAGGAGCCCTCCAGGCCAGGGAGAGGGGCACGCCCCAAACGCTCTCTCTGGGCAGCACAGGTTCTCTCCTCTCTGCAGCCCTCTCTCCTCCAAGCCCATCTGGTGAAGTCTGTCACCGGCCCTTCCCTGCGTTCAGCCTGCTCTGGGCAGCAGCCAAGGGACCAGCAGCGTCCCTGCTGCTCTTTTCCCTCCCCCGGGGATGGAGGGATCATGGGCTTTGATGTGCAGGGACAGGGCTGGGGACAGGCTGTGTGCGCTCATGAGAGTCTGGCTAGGCTCCAGCTGCCTTTGAAGTGCTCCAGTGATCAGGATGAAAGGGAGGGGAGTCCTTCCCCAAACCATCTGGCTCTAATTGCAGGTAGAAATGCCTCTCTGTGTTCCCCCCGCCCGGCGCCGTGGGGAGGGGGCACTCCATGCTCTTCATTAATCCCACAGCTCTCGACTGGGCTGACGCGAAGGGTGAGAGCTTGGGAACAAAAGGGGGTTTCAGCTGGGCAGCCAGAAATAGGCAGCCGCTGGCGGAGATGCTGGGAGTTCGGGTACCGCTGCTCCCAGCCTTGAGCTGCGGGGCCCTGCAGACCTTCCCAAGGACACCCGTGCCGCGGGGGGGCTTTGCCAGTTGTTCCCCTCTCAGGTTTCTCGGGCACACTGGAGCCCGCTGGCCCCTTGAGTCACGCTCTTTCGTGCCAGTGCGCACCGAGTGCGGGACGAGGAACGTGGGAACTCGGAGCGAGCGCAGTCATTTGCTGGCCGCCTCCCGGGCCCTCCGGCTGACTGGTGCTGCCTCTCCGGCAAGGCTCCCTGTCTGCTGCCCCTGCTCCTCCTGGGACTGGAGGGCTGGCTGCGAAATGCCATCTGCCCCTGGAGTGGCAGCAGCACTTAGAGCCATTGGCAGCACTCGCAAGTGAGTTTTGTTGAATTGTTTGGCTGGGCATCTTCCCTTTCCCAAAGAGCTGAAGGTAGCTGAGTTATATCTACCAGCAGTTTCTTTCCCTCTTTGTAGTAGCCTTTGGGCACCATCAGAAATCTCAATTAAACCTGTGTTGCTTGAAGTCATCTGCCCTAATACCAATACCATAGAGCAATTTATTTGGGTGAGGTTTTCCCCTTTGTCATAAAGCCCTTGTTGTAAACTTTTTATATAAATACATAAAATTATTTAACATGAGCTATGGTAACTCTGTGACCAGAAGCAGCCCTTGCTGTTAACCCATTTCCAGGGACTGAGAAATAGCGAAAAAGAGAGAGAGAGAACTGGAAAGCCAGACGAGATGGGCGATAGGACAGCAGAGAGGGTGGTCATGGGGTTGGGCAGTACCACTCTGAACAGACCTATAAGTTCAGGTGCAGCAGAACTGAATGCTGGCACAGCACAGGGCACTTGGTATTAACTTGATTGATTAACATGTTAATCGCTATCCTGGTGCTGCAGTAACATGGAGTGGAGGAACTGTTTGGAGCAGGAGACTGGACCCGTCTTTGCAGGGCAGCGGTTTGCTCCCTGCCCTGCACTGCCACCCTCAAGAGATGTTCTCTTTGCCTCTTCCCTCTCCAGGTCTCGGCATCATCCAACCCCCGTTCGGCAGGAGACGGGGAGCTGCCGCCATCAGGCAAGGCACGGGGGCTGAGGCGGAGTGGGCAGGCTGGCCCGCGGCGGCACAGGCGCAGAGGGGTGCCTCAGCAGGCTGCCAGGAGCCCAGCACTGCCCCAGCCCAGAGGTGCTGGCCAGGAGGAGAGCCTGCCCTTTATGCTGGACCTGCAGAACTTGCCGGGGCTGGCCAATGTGGACCTGAGTGCCCAGAACCCAAACATCCAGGTGGGGAGTGGGTCTGGGAAGGCCATGGGGAATGTGGGTGAGTGCTGTGGTGAAAGTGGTGCTCTCCAGCCTCATTTGGTTCCTTAAGAGAAAAGATCTCATGAGCAGGGTCTATGTGGCCACTGTCATCTGTTTTTTTGGTGAGTACCAGCTGCAGATAGCTGGCATGGGAAGCTCCTCGACTGAGGAATTTGCTCACAGGCTTTGCCCTGGCCCCCCCAGCCTCTCTCCACAGAGCAGGAGCAAACACTCCTACGTGTGTGACCTCTCAATTTCCGAGGGTGGCGTTGGCCCCTGTGGGTGACCACCAGCCACCCTGTGCTTCCTGCTCTGTCCCTGCTCAGTCCCTCTGGATGAGGAGAGACCATTTGTGCTCCTCATACAGTCCTGCAGCCCAGAGTGTCTCTGGCCTCTTGGGCTGGGAACCAGTGCGTGGTATGGTAGGTCTTGTGGTAGCACAGATTCTTTCCCATGGGAATTTTTCTCTTCTTCTCCCTGTGTTCTATAAATAAAGATAAGGTTTGGATGTTATTGAAACTGTCTCTGGAAAGATGGGCAGTTCTACCTGGCCTATGGGCCTAGGGGGAGGTTTTGAATTGACCCAATCCGGAGAAACTTTTAAAAGTCTATATAAGTTTTAGACTTAAATAATAAAATCAGAATTCTGCCTCACCCGATCCAGTCTGGTTCTTGCCCTTGGCTAGCGCTCAACAGCGACAAGGTCTGCCCAAGGGCTGTGCCCCGGTTCACTGCCTTGCCTCATATCTGCCCACCAGGTGACCATTGAAGTGGTGGATGATCCTCAGGCTGAGATGGAGATGGACTTGTTGAAGGAGACGAGCAATGACTGGTCTCTGACATCCTCTGAGTGGTTGTCTCACAAGGACCTATTCTGGCCCCTCTTCTGGGAATACACTGACCCTGCTGAGGGGGATGAGGAGGAGGAAGATGAAGAAGAGGAGGAAGAGGATGACAACCTGGGTGTAGGGGACAGGGAGGAAGAAGAAGAGGATGATGATGAAGAGGAAGATTACACAGCAGAGTATGAGGAGGAGGAGTCCATGCTCAGTGGAGTAGGAGGTAACTGGGACCAGCGATGGCCTGGGCAGAAAAACTGGATCTTTAAGGAAAAGTATAATTACGGTGAGTTCTCTTGGCACGTGCAGCTGCCCTGCAGACCAGCACTGCCCTCCCCTGCCCTGCCTGGCCCACAGCCCTGCACCAGCGATCACAGCATGCTGCTGCTCAGCTCCTGCTTACAAAATATGCCGGCATGCCAAGGAGCAAGGCCAGCACTCAGCTGGGGCTGCCAGCAGTCAGACATGCCAGTGTCCTGGTGGGAATTGTCCTTGCATGTAATCACACTGGAGCATGGGCTCTAGCGAAGGCATGCTCACATGAGAAATACAGTGTAAATGTTTTATGACAAGTGCTGCTGCCATTGACTCAGGTCCCTGTAGTGACTCCAGTGCCAGAAGCCTTTTCCACAGACTTGGGTGCCCCCCAAGAGAGGAGCTGCAGAGGGCTAGATGGCAGATGGGCCAGGACACCACAGCAGCTCCCTCCTACAGCTTCTTGGCCATGACTTCAAAACCAGCCAACCTTTGCTAACACGTGGTTCTTCAGCATCATGGCCAGTGTGTTGGGCAGGTTTGGTGAGGATGGGGATGGGCAGCATTACCTGTTTGGGTTGGTATGACTGGAAGCAAAGCTATGAGAAAGAGATCTTTTGCTCAGGGCCACTTCCCTGGGGTTGGCAGCGAGGACGGGGTTGGCCCTTGGCATTGTGTGGCTGGGCACCTCTGTGTGCCCCAGGCAGCACTGTCCTTGTTCAGGGATGGAGGCAGAGCTGAGGGAGGTCCCAGGTGGCTGTTGTCTCCCCTCCTGCTAAAGCTTTGCTGAAGTCCATCACTCTCTGCCTCTTCCCCGCTGTG
Source organism: Aleadryas rufinucha (assembly GCA_013397815.1). Classification (NCBI taxonomy): domain Eukaryota; kingdom Metazoa; phylum Chordata; class Aves; order Passeriformes; genus Aleadryas; species Aleadryas rufinucha. The sequence continues at coordinate 110,324 of VZTH01011921.1, read as the reverse complement.
CACAGACTATGAAGATGAGGAGGAGTGGAGCCCATGGTCCCCTTGCAGCATCACCTGTGGCAGTGGCAATCAGAAGAGGACTCGGTCCTGTGGCTATGCCTGCACAGCGACGGAGTCGAGGACCTGTGATCTGACACGTTGCCCTGGTGAGTCCCTGCCCATATCAGTCCTTGGGGACTGTCTGACTTTGATGTGGGCTGGTTCCCCACTGCTGCAGGCTGGGCATTGCTCATGCTTCAAGAATTAGTTATGTTTAATGTGATCAGAGCTAATGACCATGGGGGTTTGTTTCCACAAAGAAGCTATGATTGGGCTTCATGGCTCCCGAGGCAGTTGTGTGGGGCCCAGGGGTGGTAGAGCTGGCATCAGGCTTGGTGTGTGACTTCTTGCACTTCTCTCACATTGGGAGCTTGAAGTCCTCTCCTGACATATTGAGAGCCAGCTCTGTCCACTGGGATATACATAACTAACAGCTTCAGGCAGGTCTGTTGGGTCAGTCTTGCTTCTGGCCCTTCCTTCCAAACACAGGGCCATGTTACCAAAGAAGTGGCAGGAGAGGGGCTGGGAGATGGATGGTGTCTGGCACCGTACAGAGGGAAAAACCCACCATTCCTCCTGGTGTTCAGCCAGGCTCTTTGTTTTGGTTTTTTTCTGTCTCAAGGAGCAGAAGGAGAAATGGTCTTCCCCACAGAGGAGACACCTTTCAAAAGCGACAACACCACAGAGCTGTTCAACTCAGGTCAGCCTCTGCCTCTGCCTTGCACTGGGGGCTTCAGTGACAGACCTTGGGAGGGTCGTAGCTGGCTGGTCGGGAGGGCTCTGCCAAGGGGTCCTGTATCTGGTGTCCAGACCTAAGCCACCCACTACCATGTGCAGGCTTCAGTGGTCATGCTGGGGAACCCAGTTGCTCCCACAGCCCTGGTACAACACTGTCCTGCTTTATGGTTCAGTGGCTGAGGCCAGCCTGCCACGTGCTCTCTCCTGTGAGGGAATGTTGCCAGCCTGGCCCCAGCACAAAACCCCTTCCCTCTGTCACTGCCTCGGGAGTGGAGCCTGGCTCCAGCTCATCCCAAGAGCCTGGCTGCTCCTGCCTGGTGGTTGCAGGCTCCACTGGTGGTGTTGGCATGGCTTCAGGCAAATGGCAGCTGCGTAAAGTGGGGTGCAGAATGTGCATGCCCTCACCCTTTTGGTGCCTTCCCCCCAGAGGTGGACAGCTGTGAGAAGTGGCTGAACTGCAAGAGCGACTTCCTCACCAAGTACCTGAGCAAGGTGCTGACAGACCTGCCCAGCTGCCCCTGCTCCTACCCGCTGGAGGCTGTCTACAGTGCCGTCAACCTGCGGGATGAGCAGCAGGGCAAGAGCTTCCGATGGCGGGATGCCAGCGGCCCCAAGGAGCGCCTGGACATCTACAAGCCGACGGCACGCTTCTGCCTGCGCTCCATGCTCTCCCTTGACAGCACCACCCTGGCTGCCCAGCACTGCTGCTATGATGAGCACACCCGCCTCATCACCCGCGGCAAGGGGGCCGGTGTCCCCAACCTCATCAGCACCGAGTTCTCCCCGGAGCTGCACTACAAGGTGGACATGCTGCCCTGGATCCTCTGCAAGGGCGACTGGAGCCGCTATCATGCTGTCCGGCCCCCCAACAATGGGCAACGGTGTGCTGACAACCCCACTGAGGAGGAGTACCTTTCCCAGCTGCAGGAGGCCAAGGAGTACTAGCCACAGCCACTCTCAAAGGTGCCACGACCACCACTGGCTTGCAGCCCTGCGCAGCCTGGCCAGCCCTGACCCTGCTCATGGGCTCATCATTGGTGCCAGGCAAAATGGGGAGGATGCGCCATCTGTCTCATCCCCTCAGAGGGGTGTCTCAGCCCCGCTCCGATTTCAGAGGGTGCTGGAGGTTATTGTGGTGCAGTCTCTGCCATGCCACCCAGGGCAGTCCTGCAGTCCAGGGCTCCTGGCCTGGCATGTGGAGAGCAGCAGGGGCTGAGAGGTATAAAGGGAACAAGGGGCTGCTCCTGTCTGCTTTTATTCTCTATGACCTTTCAATGCAGCCTGAAAGCTGAGCACAGGGTAAAGTGGGCTCAGCTCGTGCTGGTGTTACGCCACATCTGAGGAGCTGCTGCAGGCATGGCTGCCTACCCTTGTCTGTACACCTGCCCTGGCACATGCTGGTTTATGTCTGAAACTGTGAGTAGGTCTTCCTAGAGAGTGCAGGGCTGTCCCAGCCACACATACAGAGCAGGGCTTCCCCTATCCTTGGGTTTGTGTGTGCACGGCTGGGAAGGAGCAAAGGAGGTCTTAGCAGAGTCCATGGATCTGGGGGAGGGGGCTGTGGGGCAGGAGGAGACTGGTCACCTGGGCTTCCTTAGCAAGATTGCCTTGCCACCAGAGTTTTGTGTGCCAAAGCTACATGTAGGTGGACCTCAGAGGAGGTCAGCATGGGGACACACCACCTGTGTGCATTTCAGCCCCTCTGCCCTGGTGCTTGGGGGAGCAGGGTGGTAGCATCTGTACAATTCACAGCACTAGGCCTCCACCAGACCTTGGCCCTCTGGCAGTCCCCAGAGGGTCTCAGGAGCACCTGTGACATAGCCTCAAAGAAAGTCCTGTTTCCCACTCACAGCCCTGCCCAGGGCAGGAGGCACCTTGGCCACTGCTCATGCCATTGCTGGTGAGGAGCAAAAAGCACTGAGCCAAGCAAGGCCCTGCTCCATGCTGTGTCTGCCCATGTCCCCAGCTGCTCCATTCTGTGTCTGCCCAGGTCCCCACCTGGAGGCAGCCCAGACAAACCGAGCCATGGAGCCTCAGGCTCGCTTCTGGGCCAGGCTCACAAGTGTGGCTCCAGAAGAGGAAGACACACACGTGCTAATGATGTCAATACCTGGTGTCCACAGATCACAAATCGTGATGCTCTCTGCTGGCACTTTGGTCTTGCCTGGGTTTTATTCAGCTTTTCACAGGTCTGTGGTAGTGTCTCCCAGCATATTTTGGAAGCTTTTCTGCAGAAAAGCTAGGCTGAGCACCTTTTTCACTGGATATTCAGTTGCCGAACTGGCAGAAAATTTATAGCTTTTATTTAACAAATTTTATGCATGGGGGAAATAAAAGTCAAGCACACATAAAGAAGAATGGAGTCATTTCTACACTAGAGGTTTCACGCAAGGCTGCTAGCTACTCCATGTACTTCTGCAGGGCACTGTTGTACCAAAAAATTGGTTGCAGAGGTCCTTAGTTGACCATCCTGTTCTGTCTGTCCTGCTTACAGGAGCTTTCTCCAGCATCAGTGACTATCCTTGGTCTGAAGGCTCTTTGGGAAATCTTTCTGGGGGCGTCTTTATATCTGTTGAGTGTATATTGATCCTTTTGCCTTGGTTACTGATAGAATATTGCATCCTTGGTCGTCCATACCAGACTTCATAGCTGGTGAAACAAAAGTATTAATGAAGTTATCACTGAATTATTCTTACTCAACTATTATTACACCCCTGTGTCCCTAGACTCTGGTTATGGGTTCTATCAAAATACAGGCAGACATCATCCATTTCCCAACAGGCATGCAGTCTGAGATGACCTGTGTTCTGTAAATGGTGAGAAGGAAGAGAACCAAATAAGCATGGATGGAGACCTAGACCCTGGAAAATGTTCGTTATCACTACACATTCTCTAGCCCAGATGGTCATTAACTCACTAGTTTCTGGCAAAGAGGTAGGTCATATACAAGTAGTCAAGAGGGGGTGACAGTGGCTTGGTTGTAGGAGCCAGGGCGCCTGAGCAAGAGACATGGAAGCAAACAAATTGAGCAGCTGAAGCCATGGAAGGATGAGCTTGTTAACTGCAGTCATTCAGTGGAGCATATTTCCACTCCCATACCATATGCTGTCATTAACATCATCAGACTCTCAGAGGATATTTACCATCAGTGCAGACTTCTTTAAAGCAACATTCTATTGAACATGCCTAGTGTTCAGTATTGGACCCACGCATGGAAGCAGGACTTCTACAGATAGCCTTTCTTGAAGAAGACTTGCAAAAGCTCAGCCAATTTGTTAGACTGGCTGCTTTCTAAGGAAGTGCTCTTACAATAAGAGTGTTACCCAAGATTTGTACCCTCCTCCTCTTTATACTGGCTATGTTAACCAGTCTAACCCCCAGAAAAAAACCTGTAATTTCTGTAATAACTGGAGTTCCTGTCCAAGAGGACGTAGAAAAATTTCTTTCATTGATACCCCCCATTCCCCACTCCCCTCACAAAAGCTAGTTGAGAGCCAAGTAGCTGTTCTGCTTTGTTGCCTCTGTGGTTTGGACAATACAGGCACAAACTGGAGCATGAGAAACAAGCAGTGTTTTTCCTCATACAAGCACCTTACACACCATGAGGCTTTGTAGAATACCATGAGAAAAGTAGACATTAAGCAAGTGTTTATTTTTATATCCCATCAAAGATTCTGTCCAGCCCACTGCTATTTAAGTGATGAATCTCTAAGCTTTCACTCCTTAAGTTTATTGTGGTTTCTTATGTATAATATATATATATATAATGTCTTTTATTCCTACAAAATTTCACAGAGAATTCTTTAATCTGATGCTGCAATAAAAAGCACTTTATATATGTATATGTCATGCTGATGTCATGCAGTTGTGACTGAAGCATATGTTGCTATTTATTTTGCTTGAGAGAGATGATATGTTTAATGCTGTATGTCTTGGGTTCCCAGCCCCAGTGGGGGCCCTGATGGCTTTACTTCCTTCCCTTAACATTTGCATTTGAAGTTGTCTGGCTGCAAAAATCACAGGTGAAAAAGACTAGCTGAAGGCCATCACAGCCATCGGATATGTGAAGTTCTGCTTACAGGGAAGGAAGCCTCCTACAAGAAGACCGTCAGGGTCAGTGCTGAGAAGCAAATGCATTGCCTGTGCCTCAGCCCTGACCTCAGGTTTTATTCCATGGTCAGCCTGGCCAGAGCTGGGTACTGGCTGATGGTCCAGCACACCGCTTTAAGCAGGGGTGTTGAGCATGGAAGCAGGGGGAAAAAAACCCCAGCATCATCCCAGCTGAATAACTAGTTTGGCAAACCACCTCCAGAGCCAACAGCTAATTATAGCAGGGGGATTTGTAAAGCTTTCCAGGGATCACAGCTTTTTGTTGCCGTTAATTTAGTGCATAAATTGTGAACACTTCCAAGCTGTTGCTGTTTCCAGCTGTTTCCCCTCCTTCCCTCTTGCTCCTTTTGCTTTGTGCTGGCTGCACATCTCTCAAGGGTTATCTGCTGCTCCAGCAGGGAACTCTGCTTCACAGCTGTCTGGCACCATTGCTGGCCCCTGCCGAGGGGGAGCAGGTGACTTCTCTCAGTGAAGGATGCTAGGAGCTTCCCGGTGGCCTTCTGCAACATCAAAAACATTGTTGCATGGAGCCCAAGCCAGGGGGAGCAGGCTGAGCTCCACTCTGCTCAGAGAAAATCACTCTTTCCCTGGAGAGGCAGTCAGCAGTTGGTGCTGTGTATATGACATGCCTAATGTGCTTTTATCCTCTGCACCAAGGTCCTTGCTGTGTTGGATGATGAGCCCTGCTGCGGAACTCCTGGGATATAGAAATCCCACAGCCAGAGGATGGAAGCAGGAACAATTCCTGCCCTAATTCTGCAGGTGCTGAAGACTTGGAGATGTCACCTGAAATCACAGAGTGAGTCTGTAGCAGTCTTAAGCTGCACTCTTGCCTGCTGCTTTGAACACAAAACTTCTTGACGAGTTGCTGTTGAGTTGTCTTAGTCTGCCAGCCTGGACTGGAGCTGGGCTGTACCAGTCCCCTGGCATCCGGCGTGCAATGGTGTTTGTCTGCACACAGAAGGAGCCGTGCCCAGATTTTGCTGGGGCACAGGTGGGGTGAGTACAGCCCATCTCTCAGGGATGAACTTGAGATTTTGTGGGAACATGTTTACAACAACAGAGATCCCATTACCTGTCTGATTTTTTTCAGGGCTCCAGCTGCAAGAATCTGCTTCTTGGAAAGCACACAAAAAACCCAGCTGGGCCCAGAAGGATCTCCTTTGGAAGGAGAAGACCAAGAATGATAATGCCAAGAGAGTTTAGTCAAAGCCTCTGCAGCAGGCCTGAACTGCAATGCCTGGTATTAGCCTAGGAAAGAGCAAGATGTGGTTGTGGTCTGTGGATCTTGAGTAAAAACTGTAGTTCTAGAGAAGAAACAAACCTTTCAGACACCCCTGTTCTGGTCTGTGAATGGACCACCCCACTGTGTGGCCACATTAGTCTTCTGTGCTGGTGGCACACCTCTGGAGCAGAAGATTAGAAAAAAAATCAAACCCAAACATGCTACAGGTTTTCAGCTGTAGTCCTGCTGACCTCACTTTTCTGCTTGGTCAAGATAATTTTCAATCCTAAAGTTGTCTCCTAAACTTGTCTTTTACAGCACCAGTGGTAATGTTTGGATTTTTTTTTCAATTTTAAGTTACCAAATATATTATCTTTTATACCGAAATGTACTGGATTCATTACAGCTTTATTAGGCCTTTCCTTGTTTACTAATAAAACTATTATATAGAGCATTGCCTATAGTCTTAAAAAAAGTTCAAAGACTCCTTTGGTTTATTGTGTGATGGTTGCTCCTGACTCATCTCTGTGTGCCTCGTAATGGCATATTCAGTGAGGATCCACCTCTGACTTTCATCACTGTGAAAAATTCACTTCTGTTTTCTGGTTTTTTAACCTTTGTTTTCTTTAATTCACAAGACTTTCCCTCTTAGATATGTCAGGTTCTTAAAGAGCCTTTGGGCCAGACTATGCTGAACCGTGCTTTTCTCCCTAATCTTATATATCCCTCCCTTCCCCAAATAGTTGAAGGACTGCAAACTGTGACTGTCTCCCAACACTTTCAAGTAAAGCAAAGGTCTGGGGTTTCTGATTAGCATCGTGTAGCTGCACCAGAGGTCAGCTGCAGCTGAAAGAGTGTGTGTCTGCTGGCAGCAGGCAGATGTAGTGCAGTAACCTTCTCCAGCATGACTTAAGGCTCAGATCTCCTTCACCAAGTAAATGTCTGAAGTGGTGTAAGGCCTTAATTACCATTGCTGTGCCCCGTTGGAGCTGGCACAGCCTGGCATGCTCTGCCTGAGTGCACAGCCTGGCCTTGTAGCACAAGCTTTCCTTCACCGCTGGGTTAGTCCAAGAGATTCACGTGTGAATGGCAGCCGAGGCATGGCTGCATTACACAGCCTGTTCTGCTGCTGTAGAGATGGTGATTTCCAGCCTGCGGGGCAGGGAGCCAGCTGGGGAAGCACCAGCATAGCTCAGGGTAGTCAGTTTTGCTGGAAGAGCCCTCAAGTGGCCTCTGAGCAAAGCCCTGAGTCCGTGAGCCCCATGCATGTGGGTTGCTGGCTGAGGCCAAAGCGTGTCCTATTAGAGTAGCAGCAGGATGCCTGAAGTAAACCCTGCTTGTGATGAAAGGAAGGCAATTAAAATTCCACTTCAGTTGCCTTCCTGTCCCACTTCCTAACCTTCCAGCAGCAGGTGATTAGCAGGGCCTGCCTTCTGCTGCCCTGGCCCAGCTGTGCCAGCAGAGCCTGCAGCAGGCAAGCACTGCTACCACAGCATAGCAGCCAAAGCACAGCAAGGACATCACAATTCAGCTGTCACGTTTGCCTCATTGACTCAGAACAAGATCATTATTTCCATTTTTAAATAACTTTGCTTTTCTTTTACCAAATTTTTGGCTGTGAACTCACTTGCTAGCCCTGCTGTTTAAGGTTTCCCATGTTTCTGTCCAGGATTTCCCAAACAGAAAACCAAGCATACATGCTGTACAGTGACATCAGTGTGCCTCCATCGTGTCACCCACCCCCCTGCAGCCTACCAGGTGTTCATACAGTAGTTCATCTGTGCACAAAAATACTGGCAAAATACCTGCATCCATTTTCCCAGGCAGACAGTGCTTCAGGGAAGACAACCCTGCATGACACAGGGAAGCTTTACCATATCTACAGCTGCCTCTTTGTACAACTTCCTTTGCTCTCACAGGTCAGCTCAAGGATGAGTACATACTACTGAATTGAGTGCACTCTTGACGTCTGTCTGTACACACTTTTATCATGATTTTTTCATACTCCAGCACCTTGGAATAGTGAGAACAGGCAAAATGCTCTTTATAGTTTAAAAGGAGACTCAAACAACTCTATTCACAGTTTTTTTTAAACAGGCACCAAAGTTATTTTTTCCGGTCTCCTCTATTGAAGGGAACAGTTACCACATACTATTCAGATTTAAAAAATGAAAAAAAACCAACAAAAATCCCCAAACTAGTAAATTTCACCAAGTAACATTACTCTCTTCTCGCTTAGGAGAGGAGCTCTGCAGGAAACACTAGCAGAAAACCAAGGATGCAAGAGAAGCTCATGCCTCAAAAAGAAAACCAAGCACTTCAGTCACCCTTGAGGTTAAGCAGACACTTCTGATAAGAGTCAGATTTTCACCCCTCCTATAAACAAGTTTATTGCTTTTGAAGACAGCTCCAGGAACTCACTGTATTAGCAGGTGAGAACAAGTGATGTTTTTCTTCCTCACCAGTTAAAGCAATAGCTGAAGTATGAGTGAAAAGTACTGCACTCTGTAGACTCTAAATGGAGGTGAGATTTATTTCTCAAAAAACCCAGTTTGCTTTGGCCTGAAGCTCTTGGGGGTAGCTGGCCCTGGGCCCCACAACCTTCTAGAACCATTCTGTAGGTGGGAGTTTCCCTAGCACTGGTTTGCATGATCGTCATTCTTGTAGAGCAGACTAGTGGAAGTATAAGAAACTACTGTGTTGAAGAAGGGGATGTGCAAAGGAAAGGAGCAGCTTGAACAGGATCACAGATCCCTTCAAAAATGTTTGAAACATTTACTAGCGGCAGATCAAAGGCACAGAGAAAATGAGCAGCTGCTCAGACTAAAAACTGCGTCAAGCTTGTGCTCTCTACTCCCCCGGAAGTGAGGAGTAAATCACATTGGCAACAGCACTCCTCATTGATCGGTGTTTTTCCAGACAGATCCCTCCCTCAGCATATTGCCCAACCCTTTGAACTCAAGCTGATTTGAGGACACAAATTCCACAGTGTTTTTTTAAGTTAGGTTTATTTAGCAATAGAAGTATGTACATGTAAGAGAATCCCCTGCAGCACAAGACATGCACAAAGCAGTGAGGGACTGAAAGTGGTGCTGCTCCATGGCCTTCCTCATCACCTGTCATCCCACTTTACTCAGTGGCAGGGCCAAGATTAGAAAGGAACAGGCGAGAAATTTATCAGTCCATGTGGCAGAATCTTCAGGCAGAGCCTCCCAGCAACCGGTATTAAAACAAGCGGGCACCATAACCAAATGTCTGTTTAATGCCCTCGAAGTAGTAGCGCTGCCAGCCTTGCTTTGTTCTTTCTTCCTCACTGGCAGGAATGCCCTTGCCTTCCAAGCACACCTCCGTCTCACCACCTTTGTCATTGAAGTCCAAGGTAATAGTTGCAAAGTGCCCTAGAGGAACCAAAGCAAATCTGTCAGCAGTGTGTAGTAAAGTACATACAGCTCCCAGGGGCTGCTCTGCCCCTCCTTTCACAGGGCACCACTTAAAAGACTCTTCGAGGTCCTTCCCAGAGGATTTACTTATGGCAGCTGCAGGCCTTCCCTAGAAACACAGGTAGGAGAGGGCTCCCTCTTCCTGGGGTTTGAAGCAGTTGCAGCAAGAGCTGCACAAGCAGCTACTTCATCCTTCCTACCTGGTCACTTCAACCACACACTGGCTGAAGATGCAGACATGATAATGGGGGACAAGAAGCTGGGATAACACTGGAGCAGCTCCCAGAACACATGTGCTCCATAATCATGAGCCACCATACAGTGTGGCTAACAGGGCTGGAATCCTTCAAAGACAGGAAGGGCAGTAATACCATAGTCCATCTCTGGACTACTTACCAGCTGGCCAAGATTTAAATCTCCATTTCATAACAAGTTGCTTCTCAGGAACCTTGAAAAGGGAGACAAAGACTGAGTAGTAATTTTTTGTAGATCCTACAGTCTAATAGAAAACATCTAGAATTATGTAGATATGAATGAATCCTTAGAGATCCCTTGAGAAACACACACACAAGAGGGAAAGAGATTTTAAGCGTCCTTTCCTTTTCAATCCCCTTCTAGAAAGGTATGCAACAGTACAGCCCCAAACACTGAGACAAAGTCCCTGTCCAGAAGACTTTAGTGGCAATTGGGCCAAAGAGAAAAAGGGTCAGTCACTATCTTTAACACTCCTCCAACCCCTGATAAATAAAATCACACAAAGATTGGGGAGATCTCTGACTGGAAGCCACATTTTCTCCCCAGACTGAAGTCACATGCATTAATCCAAACTACTAGGAATGCTTCAATAGCCACCAGAAATTATAGATAACTATTGGGCACCAGGTAGAACCCCACAGTTAGCTAACAGAAGCGTTGTTACAGAACTGATAAAAAGTTATAGCCTGATAAAAGTGCTGCCTCTAAGCAAGACACACCTTAACTAGTTAGTACTTACTAGGTCAACAAACTCTCCTGTGACACTGCCATCAAGCAACTGAAACTTGCCTCCTTTATCAGCCTCCAAGGTGGCTTGTGCGTGGGTGAAAGCTTGGACCATCTGAAAAGAATTCAGGAGCAGACCTGTATTACTTGACATTATCTTCCTGCAAACTTGTTGCCTAGTCCCTCCCATCCAGCTACAGAAGTTCTGGAAGAGGAGGTAAGTTAATAGTGTAACATTTTCAGCAAAAGAAAAAACCCCTGCCCTGGCCAGAAAAGCAAGGTTTTAGCCACTACAGCAACATTTCGCCTGCCCAAGGAAAAGAACCCCCAGCTTTCTAATGCAATGCAGTGTTCTGAGTCACGCATTGATTTACTTTGATTTCTTAATGAAACCTAGTTCTAAGAAAAAATATTCTTTGCTTTTTCATTTTCCTTATCAAAATAGGAGGAACAAAAAACTAAGACCATGTTTAAATATGATACAATGCTGCTCTCTCCTCCTAAACTATTTAACAGTGTGCAGAAAAGTGGAAGCTGTTCCCAAACTACGCTTTGATACCACCTAACCTTAAAAGGAAAAAACAAACCAGAAGCACACAACTGTAAATCCCAAGTGATCTGGCCACATGCAGTAAGGGATACGCCTACAGACAGATGCTGACAGCGGTCTGGAACTTGCTTCTGGTTGGCATTAATGCCCTCTTGTCAGCTGTGTGAAAAGATGCACACACAAGCTTTAAGCAACTACTCTGCAGAACAGCTTTCTTATTCCATTCTCATGGACTGTGAGTGTCCTACAGAACATCTTAAAAAGCTTATTAGGAAGAGCCTCCTATATGCCAAGAACAACTCTCAGAACAAGCCAGGCATTACCTCTTGAGTAACAAATACCCGGTAGAGCTCGTCAGGAGATGTTAAGAAGGTGTCCTTCAAGCTGATCTTACAGGTAGGGATCTTGACTCCTATGGATTTGGACTGCGATGGGGCAGTACTGCTCCTGGCAGCCGTCTAACAAAACAACAAAGAAAACAAACACATACACACGTTTTTTCACAAAAAAAAAAAAACCCAACCAAACCAGAAATCAACAAACGGTTCACATATCCAAGGGGAAAAACAAAAGCTCTTGGCAAAGATGCAATTAGATACAACCATACTTACATGTGAAAAGCAGATTTATCACTTTGCTTGGAAGAGACATCATGTGCTGCCAATGGAAACAGTCACACCTATTCCACAAATTGCCAATTCCTGAATGTATATATCCTATACACAACATAGGCTGCTCCTGTAAGCCCCAGAATCTAATACAGTGTACTCTTCTTCACTAATCCCAAAGCACGTTTGCACAGTTTTGTTTACCTTGCGGTCTTCTGCTTTAGGAGCCACCTGAGGTGCTGTTTCCATATGTTCACCATTCACTGTGGGCAAAATCATGCCCTGGGTGAATTCTGGAAAGACAGGAATGTGCCCATGAAACCAATAGAAGATCAAGTAAACCTTCTGACTGTACTTTGAAATACACAATCAAAAAGGGCTTCCTGGTTTCCCCCTTGCTCTTGCTAGCATCCATGACTTGAAACAGTTTTTGGAAAGAGTAAACAAACCTCTTTTTACAAGCAATTAATTCTTTCTCTCATTACTGTCCACCAGAGGCCCTGTCAGAACCTGCCTACACTAACTATTAGGAATTTACCTCTTCGTAGCCTAGACATAGCATCTTCCACACACTGCTCTCACATTAATGTTGGTTAGCCTTAGATCTATGTAGCTTTTTTCCTCTCTTACTCTCTAATATAAGTTGCAATCACATCTCAAAAACTTTTGCCCTGCTGGCCTAGACACACCAAACCAAACTTGTTCATTTCTTTTCACACCGGCGCTTCATTTCTTGTATCACTGCAGTAAACAACAGTAACTTCTAACTCCCTCTTTGATTTATCTTTACTGACACCACATGCCAGGACTACACATGGAAACCCAGGCAAGGCCTCATCAGCGCCCTGTCCAGTAGCACTAACACTTCTGTAACTCCATTAGAATCCTCACCCTCTTTCAGAATTACATTTACTTTTTCTCCAGCTCAGTCACTTCTGCTTTTATCAATTATACAACATTTTGCTTTTTTCTTCTTCTTCATCTGTTCAGACTGGCAAAATTCCATTATAAAGCAGAATTTTATCATATGTGCACAAACCTGTATCCTGCAATACTTGGTTCCCACCTATTCTCATTTATTGCAGCCCACAAGATCATACAGTTTTTCCTGATTAGCATTCTTATCTTTCACTGGGTGACTGCTTCTCCCAGCCTGAACACTTCAGTGCCTGAAAAAACCCCAAAAGTACAGAAATTTGATCCTTGAAAAACAGCAATCAGTGGTGGTTTGTACCCACCATATCTAGAACATGTAGTGTAATATAGGTAAATGGATATAAAAAGCCACTGTAGCGTTCCCAGCCTGTATTTGAGAGGAAAGCCAAACTCAACCAAAGCACATTGATTTAACTCCAACTGCCAGACTCAGATTTAACTTAAAAAATACACATATTTGATCCAGATGCTGAAACAGCTCATTAAAAGACAGCAACAAAACCTGCAGAGCTATTTCCAGACATCAGTTACTCTAAAATCCAAGTAACACTAGATGTCTTTACTAGTGTGGCAAGAGGGAAAAACCGAACAAACAAATCATAAACTGGAGAAAATATCACTTTCCAAGAGAGTAAGCAAACTGAAAGCCAGATTGTGCCACAGGCAGTGACTGTGTCACTGGGTAACAAACACATTTTACTGGCTTTCATTTTCTCTATAGCTGAGCTTCAGCATGTAAAAGGCGTTCTTAGTTTTAAAACATAAATCCAAATATACTGTTTATTACTGGGTTATCACAAAACCAATCTTTCTGGGCTGGGCTATACTGTCTACAAGCAGATGTGATTCTTCCCAAATCCTAACAATTTCCAAAAATACAGAAAAGTTACTGTTACTGCTCTGACACCTTTCTGTTGAGATGGAATGAGCAACTCCTCTCTTTACCTCCATCCCTTCTTTATAATTAGTCCATATGAGCTCCCATAACACTTCTCCCTCTCAGTTACATACCCGTTTTGAGAGTGCTGATGTAAGTTTTCATTGCATCTCTAATTTTCTTTGCACCCTCTTGCTTCATCAGGGTCTTCAAGTTAGTGTCAGGCTCATCTTTACCAAGGCTGACAAGGATCTGAACAACAAAGACAAGCATTGATTAACAAGGACAAATATGCACGCTTCTTTTATTACTCAATTCAGTATCAGAGACTTTGGCTGAACTTTCATAAACAGTCCTGCAGTTTTATTCATCTTTCACGTCATCTCTCAGCCTGCAGTACTGTACCTGTGTGCCTAAATACCTTAATGTGCTATAGAGCCCTTGTATCTAGAAAACAAGAATTAATTTGATAAAGATACAACGTGATGGGGGGGTGACTCTCTATCAGGGAGTGTAGTGACAGAATGAAAGATAAGGGTTTTAAGTTGAAAGATGGTAGATTTAGATTAGAAACTAGAAGGAAATTCTTTACTCTGAGGGTGGTGAGGCACTGGAACAGGTTGTCCAGAGAATCAGTGGATGCTCCATCCATGGAGGTGTTCAAGACCAGGTTGGATGGAGCTCTGAGTAACCTGGTCTAGTGACAAGATGTCCCTGCTCATGGCTGAGAGGCTGGTAATGTATGACCTTTAAAGATCTCATCCAACCCAAACCGTTCTTTGATTCTAATAACTTAAGCAGTATCTAGCAGTAAAAAATTCTACACAAATGTTCTAAGAAAGGTACCAGAGAAGGAAATATTAATGCTGTGAGTATTCCTGTTAGAATACTCCATACATCCAGCTATGTTTACCTCAACTTCATCAATGTCATTTTCATCCGAGAGGTTAGGAATCTCCACATAACCTTTGTACTTCACTCCTGTCTTTGAGGTGCCTGCAATTATAATTATATTGTTCAGATCAACCTTTCTTATTCTGGTTGTTCTAAAAGCAAACTTGTATTGTATCAAAATACAATACTTCCCTTTATTTTTATTTCTCAAGAGAAATAAGTATCCTTAATATTACACATGAATCTGACCTTGAAACAGGAGGGGTGCACCTCACTCACCAGTCCACGCCAGCTTGATAGCCCATTCATAGAAGAAGATAAGTTTCCCTTTGCGGTTGTTAATGGAGGCCTCTCCATCCAGTTTGCTCACTTCTGTCACCTCACACGCCCCTTCCTCACCCTCTACCCTGACAGGCAGGAGGAGAGCTTTCAGCCGCTCCGTGGACCAGTTGGAGGCATCCCTCTCCGTCCTGCAGGAAAACCGAGCGGGGTGAGAATCTGGGACAGGCCACGCTGCCAGCACATAGTGGGACTATCGAGTGTTCCCCGATTCTTGTCTCCCTGCCCCGCTTCAACACAAACACACAGAAATTTCTTCCCCAGGCCACCTCCACGCATTCCCCCGGCACACATCGGCTCGGGCATCCCCCTACACACGCACGGAGCCGGGGGCCGCCCAGGAGGATCAGCCCGGACCCCCCCGCCTCAGCACCAGTCCGCAAGGAGGGGACGGGAGGCGGCCCCTCTGCGCGCGACTCCGGCCGTGCAGCCCCCTCCGCCCCGGGGCCTCCCGGGAGGATCTGGGAGCAGCCGCCCCGCTCACCAGTGCCAGTTGTTGACGTTGGTGGCGTCCGCCCGCTGCTCCACGATCCAGCGTGGGTCTCCCTCCCCCCACTTGGCCATCGGGACCGGGATTGCCGCCTCCACTCCGAGCACCCGTGGAAGCTGCTAGAACCGCCGCGCCGCCTCCCGCCTTCCGCCCGGCGCGGGCCCTTCCGGCACGCCCCCGCGGCGCAACTCCGGCTTATTGGTTCCGCCCGGCTA
>VZTH01011921.1:50023-87001 GCA_013397815.1 Aleadryas rufinucha | reverse complement strand
CTTGTTCTACAGTGGCATAGCTGCAGTAAACTGGCTTGCAGTCTAGGCTTATGTTCCCTGTGCAAGAGATGCTGCTGGTGAAAGGACAGTCTCTCATCAGTGTTTTTATTTCAGGACGAAACAAACTTCCAAGTTTCCAGTCCCTTTCAGATGGTAAGTTTTGGGTCCCTGCCTCATTTTGGGATAATGGAGATTTACACGAAACAAAGCATTTCCAAAAAAAGGGGAAGTGTCATCTGCCTTGAAGTGCAGAAAGGGAAACTGAATCATGTGCTGTCTAAAAGTTCAATCATGGGTGGTGCTTTCCTCAAAGAAATTAAAGAATTGGCATGGTGATCTGGGGTAATTATTTATGTACAGCTGACAGCTGTTTGTTTTAGAGCAATGCTTTATTGCCATTTGCTGCTTACGTTTGGGTCTTCTGCCATGAAAACCAAGGATGGGATGGGTTTGGAAGTGGATGTGAATCAGGATTTTTATGTGCTACTCAGCTGTGCCTTTCCCTCTCAGCCCTCACTGACACGGGAGTTAAAAACTACGCCCCAGAGCTGCGCAGACCGAAAGCTGAGTACAAGGTGAGCAGCCTGTGCTTGTTGTATGCCGAGGTTAGTGAACTTCCTACTCTACTGGTTTCATGGGAAGTGAATAATTGCTGTTTCAGACAGAAGAGGGCAATGCAGGGAATAAGACAAGGAACTTCTGCTTTTGCTCAGAAGTAGGGAGCTTTGCTAGGGGTCTTGGTTACTCCTTTTAATGAATAGCCCAGCAGTCTTTGTGGAAAGGATTTCTAAATAGTGCTTTGTCTGTAAGCTGCTTTCATGCTGGGTCAGATAAACTGGCAGCACATGTGGTTTTTACATTTTTTTGAATATGAAAGTTTTGAAATTTCCTGTTCATGAATCACTGGGACAACACAGATGGAGTTGTGCAGAGGCAGTGTTCCAGTTGGCAGGAATGTTTGTCTACCAGATATGCAGTGATAGGTGTTGGAGAATCTAGAGGATTTTGGGACTGGGTGGATTCCTCTTACTAGATGTGAGGTTGTAGTTCCATGTCCCTAGGTCCAGCCGGTAACAGGACTGAGCACATATTCCCTAGAGATACAGACATGCACAATACTGACACAGCTGCCTGCATGGAGTAACACTGACAGAAACCAATGCCTTTATGAATAGACACATACAGCAAACACTCAAGCTTGATCCTGAGCTTGCTTTCTGTCTGATCAGTTCCACTAGTGGAACATAGACACACTCTATGGGTCCCTCCAGTAGCTGGTCTTAGACATCTGGTTTGTTTTGTAGCTGAATCCCAGACCCGAGTCTCCTCCAGTAGCTGGCACTTGCATCCTTGAGCTGCTAGGGTTCATGGTCCACCTGTCCGTGGCCATCTGATCCTCCCCAGGTTGGTGTATTTATGCGAATTAGCCATTAATGACATAACCTAACAGACAGCACTTCCTCAAAGCACAGCAGGAGAAACAAGTGTGCCCTGTTGTGTTCTGTTCTAGGCCTGCAGAAGCAGTGAAACAGGAAGGAGAAGGATTATACAGCCGCTTAAATGCAGATAGGGGTGGTGTAAGTGGGGTGGAACAGAGAAGGGAAAGTTAGTGGCAGCTTTTGGTAAGTATCCTGACAGTGACAGGCTGAGAAGCTGCCTCTGGCCAGAGGTGCTGGAGGGAACCCTGATGCTCAGGGTATTCGACACTCAGCTGTACATTGATTTGAGAGACTCATGTGCAGAGGTCCCCTAATAGGACTGGGTCAGACCTTTTATCCTGAGATTTGGGCTTTCAATAAATCTTCACTGGATTTTAAAATTCAGTGTTCTCAGAGCTGGTTCTTGTTGCTCCCTTTCTCTGGGCCTTTTGAGGCAGAAAGCTGAATTGCAACCACTGGCTTGAGTGCCTCACAGAGACCTAGATGACTTTATGGTGTCTGAGTTCAGGAGTGGCTCAGGCCACCATCACTTTTTATCCAGTGTTTCAGATCATAGTGTCTGCAGGATGCAGGGGGAAAATTCTGTTTGTTGCAGCAGTGGTAGCATATTACTTTAAGATGGTCCTCCTACAGGTTTCATTGCCCTTGTCACATTGTCCTTGTCTTGTGCAACTCCCCAGGTGCTTGCCTGAGGCTGTTGTCCCTGCACTCTCCATGCTGCTGTGGAAGGCTCACCAGCAGAAGTCTGGATTGTAACAAGAAACTGACTCCTTGCCCCTCAGTTTTGGGTTAGTCTGTTTTGCTTGTATCCTGTTTGTCCTGAAAGCAACAAAATACAGTTTGCAAGGAGGACAACCTGATGCAATGCACTTCTTATAAAGGATATGATGACAGACCTTACTGAGGCAATAGAAAGGCTGTGTTAACATATAAGCCTTTAGCTTCCCTCCACACCAGCATATGCAGTGTGAGGGCTCAGCATTTGCACCTGAACAATGTATGTACACATCCTACTAACACCTTCCTTGGAGCAGCTGGGTAAGTGAGTTATCATGTGGGCTATCACTGAGGCAGCAGAAGTGGAAAGCAGCTTGGAGACTGCTGACATGGTCTGAGGCTTAAGAGTGCTTTATTTTTTTGTGGCAGGATTACAGCAGTGACTGGAGCCCCAAAGATACAGTCAGGCGAATGCAGAGGGGCAAGGTAAGGACTTTGCTGTCCCACCTGCTTATAAGAGATGGAGGGTGGGTGGTCCTAAACTGCTTTACACATTCCTATGCTCCTGGCTGTTCTGGGAGCAAGGAGGGGATCTGTGTTGCTTGCAGCACCTAGTGGGGATGGTGGTCTGCCTGTCTGTTACTTTGCCAGGTGGCAGTGCTGGGATCACACTAGCTCAGGAGCAGCAGGAGAACTTCAGGGTTTTGTTGCTTTGTTTACTTGAATTGTCCCCTCAGCAAGGCTCTGACAGTAGGTATCTGTACTGCTGTGTCCCTTCCTACCCTTTCTGCTCTCTGGGGCTGGGTTTATTTTAAAATCTAAGGGGGTGGGGCTTTATCTCCATCCTCAGTTGGTGGCAAATGGAGTGAGGAAGACTGAATTGGTCTTGTTTTCACTGGAGCTGTAATCTTAGTCTCAGCTGCCTCAGTGTGCAGTGAACACATAGAGAGATTGTGGTTTTACTGTGCATGTGTCTCCTTAAAGGCTAAGGTGAACTAAAGCTTGAGAGAGGCCAGAGATGTGGGGTAAGAAGAAGAGAGAAAGAGTTATGACTCTACTTTCCCAGTTTCCTTTGTGGAAAGGGACCTGCAGAGTTCCCTTCTCCTGTCAGGGTTAGTGGTTTGTGGTGTACAGGAAAGTTTTGTCTTGTTACAAGGGTGTTTGTGCTGAATGTACGTTGTCTGCAGTCCCAGACTGGGCAGTAATGAGGGTTGACTGCAACCCCTGTGGACAGATTTCCAGGGATTATGCAGCATGTGGTTTCAGGTAAATGAGAACTTCTCCACTCGTTGGGAGGGCAGTTATTTGTGTTTCTGAAGGGCTTAGGGGAAAGGAATAGATAATAACTTGGGGGTTGGTTCAGCCTGAAGACTGTCTCATGTCCCATATGCCTACTTCTTCCTCTTCTATCTCTAGGTCTGCTCTCTAGAGAGATTTCGCTCCCTGCAGGACAAGTTGGTGCTCTTGGATGAAGCTGTGGCAGGGCATGATGGGAATGTCATTACAGCTGTGAGTCCTGCTGGGGCCATACAGGGCTGGGACTTCTGGGTGGCCCCACAGAGAATGCTTGTGAGAATGCAGTCAGCTGGCCACCCAGTCTTGCAAGAGTAGGGGGTGTTCTTTAGTTCAAACCAAACAGTTACTATAAAGTGTCAAATCTTAAGACTGGGAAATTCCATATTCCTGCTGTCTTTCCGGCACTCTGCAGAATAAATGTTAATTGATCTTAATAACAAGGAATCTGATCCATCAGCCATACAGATTTTTGCAAATACTTCTTGAAGGTCAAGGTTTAATCCGCTCATTGCAGCACAGAAGATTTGGGACCTGGGATTTGGAATCTGGGGCCTCACCAGTTTTTCTCAAACCTCAAAGTTTTTGTGGCTTTTAAAGTATCAGATGCGAAATGGGATTGTATCAGAGCTTCCTTCATCCAGGTCTTTTAATTCCTTGGATTTTGCATGGAAAGGTTTTCCTTTGTGAATTTTGGTCTCACTCATCTAAACTCCAGAGCAGGAGCTTAGGCAAGCATCTAGGCAGCTGTGGCCCACGCTCACTGCTTGTCGTGGGTGTAGTGGGTACCAGAATTAAGTTCAGTGCTGTAAGAGCTGTGTTTTCAGAGCCCTTTGCAAAAGCTTCTGTAGGCCTTGACCAGTTTGCTGTTTGTGTGTCTATCTGTCTTAATTCTGAGCTGTGTCTCTGTGCTCACAGGTCCTGATATTCCTGAAACGGACACTAAGGAGAGGTGAGCGTGACTGGGGCCGGAGTTTCTATAGTGTGTTTCAGTTAAGGATAGAGGGGGTAATTCTTTCACTGGGTGCGAGTTAGAAAGAGAGCATCTGGGGTATTGCTGTTTTATTAAGCATGAAATGTTTTTGTAGCAAGTGTAATGTGGGAGGTGGAGAGGATGGTGATGCCCACAAAGGCTCCAGAGAGGAGCTTTAAGTGGTGGTAAGTGGTGGTGATGGGATGAATGAAAATGAATCTGTAGAGGTGGCACATGGCTGTGAATTCAGCTGTCAGCCCAGTGGCTGGGCTCTTCCATGCTCCAGCATCCTAGACTGTGTTTTGAGATGGGGTAAGGTTGTTGAATCCTGCCAATGACTTTCAACTCAATGCACTGTGCTAAGTCCCCTCTGCTTGGTGGTGCTATCTTACTTTACCCACCTGTACATAAACTCTCTCCCCTGTAGAGATCTTGTTTCGGGAGCTGGAGGTGCGGCAGGTGGCCTTGTGCCATCTGATCCATTTCCTCAGAGAGACGGGTGAGCAGAAGTTCCTTCTAGATCTGCTCAGGTGAGGTTATTGATCCATCTTGTGGCAGGGCTGAGCACACTGCTAGGAACCTGCCTCCAAGTTAATGTTTGCCAATTCCCTTTTGCAGGTTCTTAGACAGGACTGAGGAAGTTGCTGTGAGTATTCCCAGGAGCATAAGCTCCCTTAATGCAGGGGGAGGCTGGCTGCAGAGTGTCTGGTAGTCAGGCGAAAGCTTTTCATCCCCATTTCACCCTCTGAAATACTGTATCTCCCAAATCCATGAGAACAGACTGCTTCTTTCCCCTCTCCCTCCAGCTGTCTCAGTACCGGGAGCATTTGAACATCCAGGATGTAGAAAAAAGGAGGGAATTTCTGAAAGGTTGCATTGGGTAAGAAAACATGCAAAAGTGTGGGAGGGATGTGGATTCTTCACAGAAGGTGGTAGTGAAGAAAATTAGACCTCTGTCCCAGGGCCATGGCTTATGTAGTTTGAGAGCTGATGTCAGTTTTCCCTTAGCAGGAGTGGGGTGTTGTGGACACAATGTAGACCAGAGAGGAAGCATTTGTGGTGATCACTAGTCCAGCAGCTTTTGCTGCTTATTCAGGGGGAAAGATGCTGCAAGGGACTTTCTGATCATTGACCCTTCAGACTGTAATGAGTGGAAGTTTGGGTGCCTGAGCACTTGAAGTTGGTAGCATCCACTTTAGGTTGTTCCGTGAGAGGTGTCACATAACATTTCTTTTTCTGGAGCCTGTCTAGGAGAGAGCCAGTTGGAGAGGGCAGCAGGTCAGGAACTTGAGTACCCACTAGCCATTCAAGCTGGGGAGAATGGGAGCTTGTTTGGTAGAGAAAAAAAATCCTTCTAAGTGCACTTAAAAGTAAATGAAGGATTCTGTACTTAAGAGTTGGTCACAGTGTCTCTTTCCTTCATGGCCAGGCTGCCATTTTCAGCTGAGGATACCTCCCACATCCAAGACCATTATACCCTGTTGGAGCGACAGATCATCATTGAGGTATAAAATCTTCTCTGCTGGTCAGGAGATGGCTGGGACTACCTGTGAGATCTCTTGCTGTCCCTAACTTACACCACTTTGGATCTAACCAGCCTGCCCTGGCTAGTGTAGTTGTAATTGCTTTTCAGGCTGCTGTGCCAGGCACTTGTGAAATACCAGATCTGAGACTTGACAGCATGTTGGGGCTGTGCTTGCACATTGCTATCACAACACTCTCTCTAGGTCTCTATCCCACAGCTACACAGGGAGTTGTCCTGGCTCGTGTTCACCCTGTCTGTCTTCCTGATTCCGCAGGCTAATGATCGGCACTTGGAGACGGCTGGGCAGTCAGAGCTATTTCGGAAATATCCTCGTAAGGCTTCAATTCTCAACATGCCACTAGTGACCACCCTCTTCTATTCCTGTTTCTACCACTACACAGAGGCTGAGGTGAGGATGGTGTGGCAGAAGACAAGGGTTGCGTCTCATCCTTGTAGCCCTCAAGATGTGGGGTGGTCAAGCTGTGGCATGTTAAGGAAAGAAAGGGAAAGAGAGGTCGTATTTCATCCTTCAGAGAGACTTTGTCCCCTGGGACCAGTTTGGAGTTTTCCTTTGTGCTCTAAGACATTCAACCTGTCACAGTCTGTCAGAGAGTTGCCTCCTAGAAACCACTGTAAATCCCATGAGGCTGAGGTGCATGGTACTGGTCTTGGAAGTGCTGGAGGTGCACCAGTTGAGGATGCAGGGAAACCAAACCAGAGAGCTAATGGGGTGGGATAGTTGCTCTCTTCTGACAGCTCTTTCCTCCTGTGGCACTGACATGAGCAAAAAGCAGTAAAATCTTGAGAAGATTGACCCTGTGCAAGGCAGATGCCTTATAACAGGTGTCTGAACCCCTCCTGTGGCCTGCCCTACTGAGTTTGCACTGATTTGTCTGCTTTCTCTAGGGAATGTTCAGCAGCCCCACCAACCTGAAGAAAACATTTAAGGTGTGTGAGTCTCCCCTGTTGTGGCAGCACTAGCTGAAAACATGCGCAGATAAACTGTATGTAATGAAGGGGCTCAGTAGGAGGAATTTGAGGGACTCAGCACTGAGCTAGGGAGGGGGCCATGGCCTCCTTTTTGAGCAGGGCCCTTCTGGAGTCTCAGAAAGGCAAGTGGGAGCTATGTGGAGACTTTCAATGGATGTACCCTGTTTGCAGCAGCACTTGCAAATCCCCACTTCCTGCTCTCTGCAGTGCTGTCCGTGGCATCAGGCAGCATCTTGGCTGTTTGCCTGGATGTTGATGTGGGTCCTGGCAGGGCTGGGGCAGATGCCATTCATGTCCAGCCCAGACAGGCCTTCTGAGCTGTGCTACTGCTCTGACTGCAGCTTTCTGCCTTGCAGATTCCTGATAAGCAGTATGTGCTGACTGCCCTGGCTGCCCGTGCTAAGCTGCGAGCCTGGGGTGATGTGGATGCCCTCCTGACCACCAAGGTGAGTAGCAGAAAGCCTTGCTGGGGACACAGTCCCAAGTACTGGCATCTGCTACTGATAGCTGGCTTGTTCTGGAGTTACTGGACAGACCAGTTTTATTTCGTCAGGGCCCAGCAGCTCTGCTGCAGGGTATTGCAATACTTTCCTCCTCTCCCTGCCCAAGACCTTTGCTGGTCCTGGCTTGACTGCAGCAATAAGATCAGAGAAAGGGGCTGCCACTGAGCTCTGTTACCAAAGGGATTGCAGCCAGCCTGTGTACAGCCACTGCGTGAAGGGCTCTGCCATGGGGTTCATGTGCTGGCTGTGGAGTACGTTGCAGGCACTGGGAGAAAAAACCACATTTTCTTGTGGCTGGAGGGATTGCCCTTTTGGGTTAACATAGGTTTGGTTCTCATTTCAGAACTGGCTGGGTTACACCAAGAAGAAGGCACCTATTGGCTTCCACCGAGTGGTGGAGATCTTGCAGAGGAACAATGCTCCTGTGCAGGTGAGCCAGGAACCCCTGCTTATGTCCTGCTCTTTGTTGGGATTTGGTATGTGAATGATTCCTCGGGTGAGCTGCTTCCTAGCTGGAAGTGGGAGAAGCTTGTCAATCTTCTGGCTCTGCCAGGTGGGCGCAGCACTCAGCTGAGCAACCCATGCATCAACAGGAGGTGTGGGTGGTATTGAGGGCTGGGTCCTAGCTCTGACTGCAAGAGGGACAGCTGGCCTAGTTTGCTGGGAACTCTCTTCCCACCAAAGGTGCACTGCCACCTTTCTTTGCTACATTAAATTTTCTCTTGCTTAATCTGGCTGGCAATGTTAACCTGATCCTTAGGAGCAAGGTAGCCTAAGACTGCTGATAGGAGGAAAAGTGCCAGCAAAACCTCAACTCTGGACATGAGGAGAACAGACTTCAGGCTGCTCAGGGAATTGGTAAGGTCCCCTGGGAAAATGTTTTTGCAGGCGATGGGGTCCATCGGTCACTTTTTAAACATCGCCTTCTAAGGGTACAGGAGCAGGCAGTTCCCAAATGCTGAAAGTCAGGCAGGCAAAGCAGGAGGCCAGCTTGACTGAACAGGAATCTTCTCTTGGAAATAAGGCAAAAAAGGAAGGTGTAGAAGCAAGGTCAAATGACATGGGAAGAATATAGAGCTGCTGCTTGCCACTCTAGGGAGAAAATTTCATGTAGCCAAAGCTCTACTGGAGTTGAAGCTGGCCAGAACTGCGGGGGACAATAAACAGAGTTCTTACGAATATTTTAATAGCAATAGGCAGTGTAGAAATAACATTGGCCCATTACAGGATGAGGATGGTCACCTCACAAAGAGATGATGGACCAAGCAGGTCTCAGTGCCTTGAGTTGGAGGACCATGACTGTGAGAATAATCACCTCCTAGTCGACCCTGAATTTTCGCAGGATCTGCTGCTCCAGCTGAATCCCTACAAAACCATGGGGCATGATGGGATTAATCCAAGAATCCTGAAAGAACTAGCTGATGCCATCCCAAAACCTCTCTCAATGATTTTTTGAGCTGTCTTGGGACTCCAGCTGACTGGAGGCTGATTAATGTTGTCCCAGTTTTCAGGAAGGCAAGAAGGAGGACCCTGGAGACTGTAGAACTGCTAGTCTCATTTCAGTGCATGGTAAAGTTATGGAGAAGATTATTCTGGGAGGTATTGAAAAATCTGGAGCACAACACAGTCACTGGTCACAGCCAGCATGGCTTTGTGAGAGGAAAGTTCTGCTTGTCAAATCTGATTTCCTTTTATGACAAGGTGTCTTGGGGTGACAAGGAGGACAATGAAGATGGTGAAGGGCCTTGAGGGGAAGCCATATGGGGAGTGGCTGAAGTCACTTGGTCTGTTCAGCCTGGAGAAGAAGAGTCTGAGGGGAAACCTCCTTGCAGTCTACAACATCCTTGTGAGGGGAAGAGGAGGGGTGACCAGTGCCAGGACCCAAGGGAGTGGCCTGAGATTGTGTCTGGGAAGGTTTAGGTTTGATATTGGGAAGAGGTTCTTCACCCAGAGGGTAGTTGGACACTAGAAAAGACTCTCCAGGGAAGTGATTACAGCACGAAGCCTGACAGAATTCAAGAAACATTTGGACAGTGCTCTCAGGCATATGGTGTGACCCTTGGAGATGGTGCTGTGCAGGAACAGGATTTGGACTCGATGATCCTTGTGGGTCCCTTCCAATTCAGCTTATTCTGTGATACTGAGCTTTGTAGGCAAAACCTCTGGGATCCTAAGCAGTCTTGTTGAGGTCACTTGTTCCCTAAGGAAGGGGCCAAGTCTGTGTGACCAGCAGCTTTGAAAAGTTTTGGGACTGGAGCGAGGGAATGAGGCAGGAGAAACCTGCGGAAGAGAGCTGAGACATTCTTCTGTCTCTCACAGGTGCTGCAGGAATATGTGCGTCTGGTGGAGGATGTGGAGACCCGGCTGAACCTCGCTACCAAATACAAGTGCCATGATGTTGTCATAGAGGTAGAGTCTTGCTGTGTGAAGAGATGGGACACGGGCCTGCTTTTTCTCTCTAGCTTTTCTGTTCTCTGCCATGTGCCACTTCTGTCATGTGCCTGGTGATGTTTGTTTATCCCTGTGGCATGGGAAAAGTGATAAGGTTCCCAGTAGAAGTCTGTGAGCCAGGAGAGTGGTTCCTAACATTTCTGCTGTGAAATTGTTGTGTGTTGGGAACTGGATGGGGGATTGTAGAGTTGCCCTGCTCATCTGCAGGGCACCATCTAACGGTGGAAGTGTCCCTTTCTCTCAGCTGGGTGCTGGTTTTGCTCTATATCTAGACCTACAGGGATCTAAAGGATCGTATCCAGCTGATAGCATATAAATGCAAGGTGGAGCGGGGCTCTGCAGACGAAGAGAAGATAAACAGCATTCTCAACAACATGGTAAGAAATGCTTACCTTTTTCTTCCAGACACTCATCAGAAACAGATAATGATTAGGTGTAAGGGCATGGCTATCCTACATACTTTCTATCCCTGCTGGGAAGCTAATCTTCTGTTTGGGGTTGCATTCAGATTAGGAATGAATGGTTATACTGATAGAAATGGCACGCTCTGGCCATAGCTGTCCTTGTCAGGGATTGGGAGTCACTAAGTTGGCCCCTAAGGCTCTATGTTCAGCATGGCTGTTAGTCATGTCTTGTTCTCTCTTTTAGCAAATCCGGTGGAAGAACTGAGCACCTGTGAAACAGCCTGTTTGGCCGTAGCCTTGTCACTGAAAGAGGGAACTGCAAAACCCAGTCCAGTGCCAACAGAGCAGCTCTGTTCCTACTCATTGCATGATCAACATTTGTTGGTGACAGTGGGTGCCTGTGGCTTGTTGGGAGCGTGGCGTTCAGGCTGGTTGAAGGCAGCTACTAAAATGTAGCTGGCGAAACCATGGTACTGATCCATCAGGTTTGATTCTTTTTGGAATCTGATTGTCTTTGACGTGACTGTAAGCCAGGCATCACTTGTGTGTGTGGAGGAAAGTTGCTGGGCACAGCAAGATTAATGTTTGCTCTGGGTGGTGCCTGAACTTACTCTTGCAAGAGGAATGTGTCAGTCACACTCATGAGTCTCTCCACTAGACAGTGCTGACCAGTCCTTGTAACAGTCAAGCTGGCTTGGGCTCAACTAATCATGGCTGTGGCTGGAGTAAAACCTACCTGGACCGTATTCTCCCCGCATGAAAGTGTCAGGGGAAAGGACCAGCTGCACCTTAAATTTGTTTGTTTGTTTGTTCTGGCTCACCCTAGGAAAAGAGGTGTGTGAACTTCTGCAGAGAGCCAGGACAGCAACCTCTGCCAGTATCCTTCTGCTAGCGCTCTGCAGCATTTGGAAGATCCCTTTATCAGGGAAAGACCTAGTGTGGAGGTGGTCAAAGCCCTGATGAGTTGGATGGAGAGCAAGCAGGGACCTCTCTCAGTTGACACAAACCTGCTGGCCCCAGTAGCTCTTTTCTCAGAAAGTGTTATGCCAGGAAGATTGAAATGCACTTTCTCAGAAACACAACTCCTCAGGCAACTGCTGGCTTCATCCTTTCAGACCTCACTTCAACTCTGTAAATAAAGCTGTCTCTTTCTCCTTGGGCTGTTTGTTTCCTTCCCCCACTAAGCACATTGTCACTCTTGAGTGCTAATCCTGAGCAATTTATCACCTCCCACAAAACTAGTTGCAGGGTGTTTTTTATTGTTCTGAAAAGCACAGTGCATGTCACCAGGGAGTGACATTGCTTGCAGCAGTACCTAATTTCACACCTTCAATGCCATCAGCACAGATTAATTTATTTTAATGTAGGAGAGCATGCTGCCACAGGGGGTCACACAAACATGAGAGTAGATTTGGATTCCAGCCTCCCTGTTGCACTGTGAACTCTCTTTTTTTTCTGTTGGTGTGGTGTGTTTTTTTTTTTCTTATGGAATCATTTGGGTTGGAAGGGACCTCTTGATCATCTAGTCCACTCTTGCTTTAGCAGGGTCACCTGGAACAGGCAGACCAGGACTGTGGCTATTTGGGTTTTCAGTCTCATCACAGCTGGAGATGACTCAGCTTGTCTAGGAAACCTATTCCTGAATTTGGCAACACTCATAGTACAAAGGTGGTTTTGTGTCTTCAGATGGACCATCACATTTCAATTTGTGCCCAGTGCCCCTTGTCATCTCAGGGAAGAGAGGAAACAGGGATTATTAAATAGTTTTTTATAGATCTTGAAAACTAGCCAGATCCCAAGGCTCAGCTGTTTCAGCCAAAGACTTTAAATCAGCTTGCAAGGACTGGGCCAGGCAGCTGAGCTCTCTGCATGTTTATTCCTTTGTGTCACTCTGCTGCTGCCCTTTGCCATGTAAGAACAGTGATGGACAGCCACGAAAGTCCCTCTATGCCACTTTGGGCAGGCAGACAGTGCTACTAGTCTGGTTGCAGTGGTTTGTGTTTCACCTGCATGTGGCAGAGCACAGGTACTTGTGTTCCAGTGCCCAGAGGTGCCGGTTGGTCACCTCTGCTGTCTCTCTGGGTTTTTGAGTCCCTTTCTTGTTGTTTAGTGCAGTAGCCCTGCAGAAGCAGAGCTTTATATGTTTCTATAACAATGCTCAGCTGCTGGCCTAGGAGGACATTGTGTTCTCTGCTGCCTCCTGTCACACATGCTGGCTGTCTGCTGTCATTTGTCCTGTCACTGTGTACAGCCTTAACACCTCCATCCCTCCCCTCAAAAAAAATGGACCATGTCATTTCAGAGCCTGGAACTGTCACCAAACTTGGGAAGAAATGAAACTCTCTGACACTATCTTTGAGATGTCAGTGAGTTGCATTACTTTATTCTGGCCAGGATGTGCAGTGAAAATCATTCCAGTTGCACATGTCCCATACAAGACTTCTCATATACTTTTATATTTATTGAAAACAATCTTTGAGCAAACAAGCTTTATGTCATGAGTGTCCCCATGACAATTTTTTTTATGCTGGCAGACTCAAATCAACACACAACTGATTCTTCTTAACACACACACACACATTATTTACATACTTCATTGATGCCTCCCTTAGAGTTAAAACAACTCAAAGCATCTGAGCAAATTCCACCATAAAAGCTGCTAACTTGCTAACTTACATGGGGCCTAAAGAATCTTCACAGTGCACCTTTCAACCACACAGTTTCACTACAGGATTTACTGCAGGACTCAAACCTGCAATTTCTGGGTTTCACCACTGGATGGGACTCGAGCCCCTTGTTTTTACAAAAGGGGACCCAAAACATCGGCACAACCACCCCGCAATTACTGCTTTGCTGAGTGTGCTTGAAGCACCCATGGTGCTCACCGTGCCATCATGGCCAAATGGTTATATGACTTCATACACAGCCTGTAAAACACCTCTGTTTACTCAGTAGAATGAGCTACATAAAATACAAGCTATATTAGACTTGTTACTATTAATTTTAGCATCCCTCACCTAAAGTGGTCCTAGATCAGAGGTTTCAAACAGGTCTGGTTGTCAGTGTGATTCCTCACAGCAGTGTGAGATGAGAATATTCTCTTCACATCTGTTTGCACACTGGTAATTGATATTTGATTTTGTTAATCCTGCAAGGAAAATAGAATTCCATGAATAGCTGGTGGTCATTTTTTATGCAGGCCTGAACAGCATCATGTGGCAGAGTTTGCCTCACCAGAAGGCACTGAAACTACACAATGACCTCAGCTTTCCTGAATGCTGCCTCATCTGTGCAGAGCAAAAACATTCCTGCCCAGGTTTGTGTGCAAGAGTTTTGTCAGCAAAGATTTTGCCTCTTCAATTACTCAGGAGGAGAAAGTAGAGGGTTGAATGCTGAGGTACTGCTTGTCTCTTTGCTCTGCAACTTGCCTCATCTCACATAAAACATGGGCTGCCTTGTTGGATTGGAAGAAGTCTCTGTTGTCCTGAGGACCACAACTCTGGCAGGGGAATTGCCTTAGATGATGTACTAGCAATAGATGACCTGGAGTGAGTTATTTTGTCCCTAGTTCCTGTTTGGCTACTTATCAGGCTTGTCTGAAGCCACTGATCAATACTAGGGCATAGGATGCAAAAAAAAAAAAAATCCTATAGGAATATCTAGAGAGGACAGTTCTTGGGGGTAATGATCTTATGACAGTTCATGAACTAGACTATTGAAGATGTTAAGTCAGGGGACCACTGCTTGAGGGAAAGGATTCCTGCTTTTGCAGGACTGTTCTAGAACCATTTGTCTCAGTTGTACTTCACTTGGCAGAGTGATGCCTGGAATATTTTATATTCAGGTCTCTGAGTCTGATTGTTTCTCAAAGGCCCAAGAAAGAGTCTTGTAGTCAGACACTGAAGAAAACCACTATTTGTTACATTATTAACAAGCTGCTTTGGACTGTTGTTGCCCATAAATGTTTCCACTTGTTTTCCCTTCCCAGACCCTTCCACTGGTTTGACCTGACAGCTGTGCCACTGAGAAAGTCTCTCTTTAGCCAGCTGCTAGAAAAGAGCGAGCTTGTCTGGTGCCTTCTGGTGCCTGGTGCTCTACTGTACCAGGCACCCTCTGGAGACTGGCCTACAAAGCAATGTGGGCTGGTCAGCACCAAGATATCTCTCACTTCAGCTGTAATGGAACCTAGTGTGATATTGGATGACAAGTCTCCATTCTCCACAGCTGCTTCCAACAGTTTCTCAGAAATTCCAGAGGAAACTGCTGAGTATGATTCTAAATTCTCATAAAACATAATGAAGCCCATGAGGAATGCTTTGCCGAGATCTCATCCCTCCTGGGACTAAGCAGTGCAAGAACCAGCACTGTTAACTCTCAGACTCCTTAAACTATTCCAGCCAATAACCCTATGTACACATTTTCTTCTACAAGTTTCACTCTACACTGCTCAGCAAACTTGCTTATCCCTGGTTGCCTGAGCTTTTCTATTTCTTTTTTGTCTGAATTTACTTATTACGTAGTCTGCTTGGCCTATGAACTGCTTCAGTTTTACAGTGTTTCTATTGCAACTTCAATACAAAACTGAACTACAAAACCGAATTACAGTTATTTTGTAGTGGCTACAGCTTCAGTGTAACAAACTAAACAGGATCAGGCCCAGTCTTTTTTTGTTGTATTTTTTTTTTTTTTATTCCCCATGGGGGATCTTGAGAAAGCTATTAAATCCTGACAACATACTAATGATTTAGTCAGGCACGCTCTTTCTGTTTAGCCAGGCTTTCATCAGCACTTACTTCTATTTCCTTGATGGTGATAATGCATCCCACCCTCACCACCACAGACTATATGATATGTCCTTCAAGGATAAAGGAGGTAACTGGGTACTCTGTCCAAATCCACCTGGGACAAAGCAATTTTTATTCCCTAAATTCTCTAGTTCAGTATTCTTTTATACTTTCTGCTACCATCTGTCACGTGTTTCAGTACTGTTTACCATGATAAAACACTGCCTGCCTGGTTTTGCCTCACAGGAAATCATTTGTGTGGTGAGGCTAAGGATTAGTTATGCATGCTGCACCTAGACCCCTTGCTTAATTATGATTGCTGACAGCAGCTGTTGCCACACCTGTACACCAGTTATTGTATATGCCATTTATCTTACATCTGGGCTTCAGAGCAAGCCCAGTCTGCAGACACTGAAGCCTGGGAGAAATCTATTCACTTGAGCATCTGGAAAGTTCTTATCAATTGCTTGTGCTTAAAATACATCTATGATTGGTTTTTGGTCTTTTTTAATCAGCTGTGAAGCAGAAGTGAAAGACAGACAATGCTACAGTTTGTTCTACAACCTCCACTTCACTTGGTTCCTGTAAGCAAATGAAGGATTTCAGAAAAGAGACAATGTGGGAATGGGTTTGGTGTAATCAAATAAGAGCTGCAGTGGCAGTGCAGTGCAGTGCACAATTTTTTGTAATTGTGAAAAGGTGGAGCTGTATCTCCTTGAACAATCTGCAAGGTAATGAGGGTACAGTCTGCTGTGGCTGCTGGGCTTCTTACAAAGGCAAAAGTGCAGCATGAGTCTCTAATTCCCCCTCTGCGTGTCCTGCGATGCAGGGAGAGCATCCACTCCCACCATGGTCTGGGATCCTTGCAAAGAAGTATAGGGCTCCAGTCCTGCTTTTTGGATAAACCGTGAGAAAATGAGGGCATCTGCTTTCTTTCCTGTCGGTGCCTTTCTCTCTAGGAAGAGACCCATATTGTCTCTGTACGGGAGGGTGATGGATCTGCTGAAGAGAGGCTCCTCAATCCCCAGCAACTCTCGCACATGTCGTGAAATTTCCTGAAATACAAGACAAAACACCAGAAATTCTCATTTCTCAAACCAAGACAACAGGGCAACAGCTAAAACCATCCATTCCATGTCAGAGCAGCAGGAAAAAGAAGTGATATTCTGAATTTTGGTACAGTTTAATGCTTGAAGTTGCAACACATGGGGGATCTGAACCTGTAAGCCCTGCTTGACACTGTAAAAGCAGTGCAGATCGCTTTCTCTCCAGATTTACTATCAGGGATGGCATCACATCTGGTCTCTTAGTGGCATAAATATAGCTCTGCTTTCCTCCTTGCACTTCAAGGACAAACAAGTTATGGGTGAATGAACTGCAGTCTCTTCTACTTAATGCAAAATCATGGCTGTTAAATTATAATGTGAATGACAATCTACGCAAAGGTGTAAAAAATAATTAGCAAAAAGGCATATTGTTCATTTAGAAAATTATGAGTGTATGGTTATCTGAGCCAGCTGGGCCTGGAACTGTGAGTGAGCAGTGCCTTGTCATTGTTTTTGAAGTAACTTCTGAGAATTTAACCATCTAATTTGACTGAAGCTTCAAAATACAATTTGTAAGGTTTTACTGATCTTTCACAGTATTTGCTCAAAACCTTCCCCCAACTTTAGCTTGATTCTGAAGAGTAGAACCCTACTTTTCATTATAGCAAAAGAACACCACACTTGTATCTTGAGTGGTTTTGATATTTAAAATACCAGTCCAGTGGGATTAAAACCAGCACTAACGTCCCTTGTCCACGCTGCATAGCTTCCACATAATTAGCTGTGTAGTTCTCTACCAAACTGCCATTTCCCCTAAACTGCAGTTTCCGTCTCACTGAGCTGATGCTATCACTCTTATTTCTATAGTAACTGTATCAGTTTCAACTGCTCACAGCCTTTCGTTTAAATTTCTTGTTGGGAAATTGCAGCTTTAACTTTTCACCTGCTCTAGTACACACTTCCTGAAAGACTGAAAGGGCCACATCCTGCAGAGCTCTGCATGCTTGGATTCTATCAGATTAAAGTTTTTTAAAATACAGTTAACTGGCAGGATAGGGCATGACCTTTGAGAACATCTAGGTTCCACTGAAGTCTGTGAGATGTTCCAAATTTACTTGAAAGTTTTGGAAAACATTACCGAGACAGCCTCATTTCCAAGCTTGTGGCAGTGTCCTGGCTGTCTATCGCTTATCTAAAGGAATTTCAGTTCCCACAAGAGGAAGAATGGGTTACAGTTGATATC
Organism: Aleadryas rufinucha; assembly: GCA_013397815.1. Taxonomy (NCBI): domain Eukaryota; kingdom Metazoa; phylum Chordata; class Aves; order Passeriformes; genus Aleadryas; species Aleadryas rufinucha. The sequence goes on along the minus strand of VZTH01011921.1, from coordinate 69,633 downwards.
TCTAACCCATGGCCTAGTATTACTCAGCAGTTGAACTAACATCATACATAATCCCTCTATCCCAATATGAGGGTGAGGCTTACAAAGCCTATAAAATTCTTGCCACTTTTGGAAAGCACAAATGACTATAGAGTCTCTATCTGCTTGTACCAGAAATATTCATGAAGGGTTGCTGTCTGAAAAACTTGGTGTAAATAATTGATGCCTTTCTCTCAAAACAACAGGCAAAGTCATGGCACTAGTTAATGTTTTTGGTGGCATATTTAGTTTCAAACAAACAGTTAAGATTGTGCAACCAGACAGAACTGTGGTGAAATTGCATTTTGGTACTGTGGAATAAAACAGTGTTAATATTCTAGTCACTGGAGCATAAAGCTTCTTCTCTCTTCCTGGCTCTTGAACTTCTACCTGTGTCTTCTGGTGAAAGCAACTTCAAATTGTGATGCAGAACAGATGATTTGGCTCTGCAAATGCAGCCCTGAGTCCCTCTGTGGTTTCCACTAGGGAAGGGAAAGAGGGTAATGAAATTTAAGTCAACTTGTTGATTTTCTGAACTTTTAGGAAGCTTTGGAGGGCTAGACTGTAGCCCCGAAATTCAGCCTTAATTACAGGTGTTTGCTAAAGAAAATATGTGGGTTTGAAAGGAAAAAGACCAATTACATGTTCATAAAATGAGGCAGAGACAGAGCTCCTGTTTGTGTCCAGCAAAGCATAAAACAAGGAAATAATGAGTGCTGCTTGAGATCAGTAGCTCAATTGCTGCAGGTTAAATCTAACTAGATTTTCTGAAGTTCTACAAATCAGTAAATGGACAATTACTTAAAAGAAATTCTGAGGGTGCGTGCATCTTGCTAAGCAATTTTATGGGGCCAGAGGGGCAGCATAACTTAAAGAAAGGCTAAGCACTTATGGTGCCCCAGAGAAGACGCCCTAGATCTGCAGCCAGCTAAAGACCTATACCTGAATAGGCCTATACTCTAAAAGTGTGCCTGTATAATTCGGTTGTCCAGTTCCAGGCTGGCTCTCTGAATCAGCGCTCTGCCCGGGCAGACAGGCCATAGCCCAGCCGGGTGCCAGCAGGTGGGGGCAGCGCTGGGCGCCGAGGAGCTGAGGAGAGAGCTCCGGGAGCCGCAGCCGGGCGCACCTGCATGTGGCCGAAGTCGGTGACGCCCATGGCGGGCAGGTTGGAGCAGTTCGCGAGGATGAGGCGGCGGCCGGTGATGTAGTTGGCCCTGAAGCATTCCTGGGCAGGGAAGGGGAAGGAAAGGCGGCTCGCCCTCTGCCACTACCGTCCCCCCCGCGCTCACACACGCACACGCTCCCACACACACTGAGTTCAGGGCCACCGGTCCAGGCGGCGCCGAGAGCGGGCGTTTCTCGCCCGGGCCGGCAGCCCCGCACCTCGTACTGGGGGAAGCCGAGCTGCCCCACCCACTCAGCCACCTCGTCGGCGCTCCAGGTCAGGAAGGGGCAGACAGGCTCCGATCCCCCCGCGCCCTCGGCCTCAGGCTGCAGCCCTTTAGCCAGCCCAAGCCCCGCGGGACCCGGGCGCAGCTCCATCGGCTCCGTTCCCAGGCCACCGCGGCAACGCGTCTTTCCGGAACCCCGTTACCTTGGCAACCATCACTTCCTGGAGGTGCGCCCCGTTTGCCCTTCCGCCACTCTCTCCCTGCTGTCAGCCTGCAACGCCGCCCGCGCCCCGCGGCTCTGCAGAACTAAATGTTGATTGGCTGCGTTGTCGAGGGGGGAGGCTGAGGGATGAGCACCGAGGCGCCACCATCTCCTTGCGTCCCGGCTCACACGCACTCGCTCGGGTGTTTCCATCCCCCCCCCGCTCGGGTGTTTCCGGCCGCCCCGCTCCGACCGCGCTCGGGTGGTTCCGGCCGCCCGCCGAGCCGTGCCCATGTCGGACGCGCTCTCCGCCGCCGCCGGCTCCCGCTCCGAGCCCTCGGGCGGCGACACCGCGCCCCGGGGCCCCGCAGGTACGGGCAGGGCAGGGGGCAGCCCGGGGGCGCGAGTTTAGCGTTGGCTTTACGGGGAGAGTTTCCTTTACGTGATGGATTTTCTCGTTTCTGCCGGAGAAGCCGTGTTTCCGCGGTGGCAGCTCCCTTCGGTGGCAGCGCGGTGCCACTGCGGAGAGCAGCGCCTCGGGTGCCGCTCGCGGTGCCGGCTGTGCCGGGGCTGTGCGGAGAGGGGCGGGCTGTGGTCTCTGCGCGACTCGGCCGCTCGGGCTCCTGGAAGTGCAGCAAGAGTCCCTCCCGGTGCGGTGGGAAGAGAGAGGAGTGATGGAGGTTTATGCTTTCCCCGGTGAGAGAGACCCCGTCTAACCGGGAGCTGGACTGTGCCGTGGGCTGCGTGCCCCTGGGCTGGAGCTGCCTCCTTCCCCCCCGTCTCTTGGGAATGGCCAGCGGCTCCAAGGGGCATCAGCGACCTGCAAAAACTGGAACTTGTCCGTGCCCTGTTCCCTGCCTTAATGCGATCGGAGAGCAGCGCCGTGGAGCGCGTACTGCAGTCGTATGGGGACAGAGCTTTCCCTGAGTTCAGCAGACTCGGGGAAGACTAGGAGCCATCTTTATAAACAGTCCTTTTAGCACTGACCTAGGAATTTCCATCTCGTCAGTGCCCTTTGTGAACTGCTGCATGATTGCTTTTTCCAGGGCTTTGTCAGCTCAGCTTTAACATGATGAAATTTGGCCTTGTTCTGTCCTTCTAAAGCTAGGATTAGTAGTTCCTGAATGAACCCTGCTTCTGAGAATGGCTTTACACCAAAAACATGCATAGGTTTTTGTTCTCCCTTTCCTAGGGTTGAGGCCATTAAAAATCTTTGTTCTGCAAGGTTCTAGATACAGCTCATAACATGAAAAACTGGTTGGCACAGCTCTTTGTTCCACAGCCGTGTGACCTTGTAAACATTTGAGTGCTCGCTGCAGTTTTTCTTCCTGTCAGTGTATTATAAACACCAACATTTACTTCACCTTCTCTTTGTCTATTCTGTTTGTTGTTAGAAAATGAAGACTCAGCCCAAAAGACAGAGCCTGCAGATCAGCTAGTTGATTCTTTGGAGTCCAGTACTTCGCAGAGCGGGTAGGAAAACCTTATTGTGTGTTGTGGCCCACATGCATGACAGTCTGTTTCACTCCTGTGACCTCTTCCGTGTGGCAGTTTGTTCTGTGCAGGTGAAAAGAAGGAGCTGGAGACTGGATTGTCTGCTTTGGGACAGTATATACTGGAATCAGTATGGGAGGGCCTGTTCTTACAGGCTTTAAGGTTGTTTTAAAGCTTGTGAAGTGTACTTCATGGCTTAGCTATTCAAATCACAGAGTCATTCAGCTTGAAAGGAACTGTGCAAGGTTTTATAATCCATTATAAGAGCTAGTACATTTTCAGGGGAAAATTTTCTATATCCTGTCTGGGGGATACTTCAGTAATTGAGCATGCCCACTGTCTATAAATCTGGTGGAAGCTGTACAAGAAAATACCTTTTGTTATTTTCTTGACAATGTTTTGGTTTTTTTCTATATTGTTTGTTTTCTGTGCCTCTCCATTAATGCTGCTGATCAACCCTGTTATGAGATGTTTGGCTTGTTGGTACCTGCTGGGCATGCGGTGTTTGTAGCCAAGTAATTTCATTGGTTAGAAGCACTAATACCGTGCAGTGAAGTTTCATTTGCTGTCACACATTTGTTGCATAGGATACAATTTCAGAAATGTGTGAGTTAATTACAATAGGTAAACCACAACTTCATCAAAAAGATGCAAAAACCCAGGAAAAAAACCCCCACATCAAACTACCCTTCTTAATAAAACAGCAGTTTGATGCCATCTTGGTTTGATGCTGCTGACATCTCTGTCAGCCTTCCTGACTATGAATGAGTTCTTCCATCTTTTTATTATATTCTGTAATTTTCTTTAAAGAGATTAATACAGATCGTGAGCAAAATGGCCAAAGTAGATGATGGATACTTGTGGACATTACCTATTAAATTTATCGTAATTTAGATCTTCTTTGAAAGGGATGGAGGTGGTCCAAAAGGTTTGTGTGAGGAGGAATGAGCTGAACTCTGTCTTTGTAAGTCTGCTTGTAAAGCTTGGGTAGCTTTTCCTAATCTTTCAGTGAGACTCTTGAGTATCAGTGGTATCTAGAGGAAAAAATTCCCAAGCTATAAGCTCCTGTGTTGAGGGAGAGCTTTTTGAGCAGATGTGTGCACCTATGGTAGCAAATGACCAAATAGCCCACCTAGGTGTGTTCATGCAACTGCTAAACTAAAATGCAAATGAGCTGGAAAACAATAGCATGGAAGTCCAAGAATTCTTCCTTTAAAAACTTGTTCCCACCAAGTGTCCCTTCTTATCTTGTCCATCTGCTGCCATTTTGTGAACCTGCTATTCATCTCATTTGAGTTGTTCTTACAGACCTTCTGGTCTATTGTGCCAGTTCTAGGAAAGGAAATCACTGTTGAGAGAATGTAAGTAAAAAATGGCTTTGTTTCTTGATAGATTCTGTAGTGCCACAGGAGTAACAATTTGAAAACAAAAGCCACATTGCCCTGTTCAAGTCTTATCTGTGGATGCAGAATGTGTCTTAATTGAGCTGTGTATATTTTATTTTATTTTTAATTATTCCAAACTATACCGATGGTCTGCTTCCTTACTAGTGAGAATATTTCTCATTTCTGAAAGGAGACATTTGAAGAAATACATGTTTTTTCCATCCATGCTGTGTTCTCATGTTTCTGATCCTTTAGAGCAAGGCAGTTGACATTGGTTTTATAGTGCAGTGAGAAGGTTTTGATTTTCAAAAGCACAAATGTTTCTATTCTTATTTAATACTAGGTTGCTTGTCATAGAAGTTTCACATACGTAATGAAAGCATTGCAGAGGACGCTCTTCCGGCATCTGAGTTCATTTAGGATGATAAGTCCAGCTATAGACAACATGCAGCAGGTTTTTTTCAATATAATTTAGAAGAAAATCCTCAACAGGGAATAAATGCTAAAGATGTTTCCTTTCTTTTCCTGCTATGTACCATTCTTATTGTTTTAGGATGTCCATTTGCTTTTGTTACAGTGCAGTACTTGGACCTCTTTGCTTAAGTTATTGTGCTGCCCTTTGTATTTCTTACTGCTTGCTTATCTGTGGATTGTATTTGAATATGGCAGAGAGACACCTGGGTGCTCTCTGTATCTTTTGGGATTGCTAGTAGGAAAGGCATAATGAGCGACTTAAATAGATGGCATTCTCAGGATGGCTGTCAAAATTGTTCTGAATTCTTTCACTGATCCAGTTGACCTTTGATGGAGTATGCAGATGCCATGCAGCAGCTGGCATGAAAGAAGTTGTCCTTTCTTGGGCAGAAAAGTTGCTATTAATGTCTGTCCTTAGTATAGTGTTGAGCCAGGATTGTGTTGCTGTGGGCTGAGTGCGGTGAAGTTCTGCCATCTAAAAGACAGTAAATATGGAGTATCCCTCTGAGGTTGCTCCCTGTGGCTCACATGGAAGACAGTCATGCAGAGATGGCGGGACTGGGGTGGGCAGGGGTTCTTTGTCCAGATGGCAGGTGCTGACCACAGAAGCTTGTTCCTTCAGTTCATTTGAATTTGAGTTCCAGAGCAGTGATTCCTGTGCTGGCTGTGCCCTGGGTGCAAGTGCTGAATTGTACTGCTCTCTTCCTCCGAAAGGTCACAGATTGGGGTGCACCTGAGTGCGGGCACAACAGAGCATTTGAAGGAAGAAGTTGGCATTCTGGAGGACCAGAAAGTGGCTGAACTAGAAGAGAAGCTGCCTGACCAAATCCAGTCCCTTAAAAAGGTAGATGGATGTTTCTTATGTCTGAGAACAAAGACAGAAGTGCAGCAACAGTTCTCTCACCCTACTGCTTTGCTTACCGCTATGGGACTAAGGCTCTAAGGGTTGTGTTAAGATAAAGGTAGTATCAAGATAGACTCAGTTACATTTTTTCCTATACATCAGTGGGAGATAAATTGTATCAGTCTAATTTGTAAAAACCCTCTTGTGTCTTCAGCTAGTCCTTGCTTCCTTGCTCGCTGAGGCTTCAAGGTAATTCTCACCTTCTGCTCTTACCTGGTGCTTCTGGAAATTCCGTTCTTGAAGATTAATGGAAGAGGAAACTGAAAGTCCCTTGTTTCTTCTTGTGAGCAGCCTTATAGATAGTCAGGAAAACCTGTGCAAGTGACACCCAGTTCAGGTCCTGTGACTTTGCATATATGAGGAGAGAGGCCCTGGCAAACCAGATGAACTTCTAACTAGGATGCAAAAATGACGGTTTGATTGTGGCTGTAGTCTAGATGCACACAGAGCTGAAAGACTCTCCCTAGAAAGATTGTGTGTTGGGAATTCTTTCCAAGAATAGTCAGCTTAATTTATAAGGCTGTTGCTTTGTTGAGGGGTGACAATTAACTCTGATGCAAGTGCAAAAATGTGTCTGCCCAGGGACTCCTGGGGAGGCCAAGGGGAGTGTAATTGGTGACAGTAATGCAGCATTTGACTTCATGACTTTGGTGCAGTGGGGGAAACAATGCTGAGAGGTGTCTCAGAGCTAGCCTACACTAATCACAGAAGCTTTTGCAGGTCTGACGTGGTTTCATAAAGATGCCTGAGTTACTAAGGAGTTGTTTCAAATCCAGGCAGAGACTTTTTAACCAGGATGGTCTTTGTGACAATATTTCTTATGTGCTTTGTGCAGGAAGCTGTTGTTCGGTTAACCAACTACCATGTACCTCAGGGAGTAGGGGATATAGTCATGATTCAGTCTGATCACACTGGTGCTGTGGATATCCTTTCAGCTGAGCTGGAGACTGCAGACCTCCTTGGGGAGCAGAGGAAAGGTGAGTCCTGAAGGCAGAACTCTGGGTAATTTTTTAAGTGCCTTCCCTGGCTAGAAGAGCAGAGACTGTCCTGGAGACACTTTTAGTTCCTGCTGGAGATTTGGGCTCCTGGCTGGTGAGTGGAAAAACTTCACATGTGGAGCTTCTGGGAGCAGGCCCCAGAATGCAGAAATAGCTTCACTGTTTTCAGTTAACAGTTTGTCAGTAGTGAAAAGTCATGTAAGCCTGTGATCGTTTCCCTTGTCTTAGCTCAGCCTCCCCCTCTGGCTGCACCCACCATGTGGACCACCGAGAAAATGAAGGAATTCAAAGCCAAGATGGGAAAGGAAAAGAATGGCCGGCTGGTGGTGAAGCGAGGCGAGGTGGTGACAGTCCGTGTGCCAACCCATCCTGATGGGAAATGCATTTGCTGGGAGTTTGCTACGGATGACTACGACATTGGGTTTGGAGTCTATTTTGACTGGACCACAGTTACCAGCACTGCCATTACTGTTCAGGTCAGTGAATCCAGTGATGAGGAGGATGAAGAAGAAGACGAGGAAATTGAAGGTTAGTGCAGATCTTATAAAGGTTAATTTGTGGTGCTTGTTGCCGTGCTGCTGAGAGTATCTGTCAGATGCTATAATTTCCATCTGCTTTGTTTAGGCAGCCCCTTTGCTATCTCTGCAGCCTTTTGGGTTCTTTGTTAGAGTGATAAAAAAACATTTGGCCCTTCCTGCTTCAGTATATGTCAATGGCTGTCCTCTCCAAGAGCATTCTTAAAAAAAATTGAACACATTGAAAAATAAAATGAGAATTCACTCAGTGAACTTCTAGCTGATAAAAAGATTAAAGTCTGAAATTTTAACCTGACTGTTTTTCTTAGACTCTTAGACTGAGAAATTTCTGGTGGTGAGTGGAGGCAAAAAAAATTTGTTTTGGGGGTTTTGTTTGTTTGTTTGTTTTTTGGTTTGGTTTTTGTTTGATTTTGGTTTTTGTTATTGTTTTTTGGGGGGGTTGGTGGGTTTTTTTGGTCGTTGTTTGTTTTGGGGTTTTTTTTGCTTGTTTTTTGTTTTTTTCTTGTTTTCTTTTTTTTCCCCAGTACACCAGTAGCTCTTTCTGACTGTATTTGAAATGTTTGCTGCCTGTGTCACTGTACTTGGGAAACACACAGCAACGTTGCCTGTTCTGTGGCTTCAGTGTATGTGTGACCAGTGTAGCTGGGAGGTTGGTGTCTGAATTTTGCAGGCCCCTTTAAAAAGGGGTAGGTTTCTGCATGAGGAATCCTCTTGCAGAAGTGAATTGAGGACATAGACACTATGAGGTAACAGCTAAGAGCTTTCCTGCCTCTCTTTTCTTCAAGTCTATATCACAGGAGTGCTGTTGTACATATAAAAGCATGAGGTGTCTAAAAGGTAAGCTAAAAAGAGAGAAGACTGGACTGGCAGGCTAGTAAATACTGTCCCATCAGTATTCACAGAAGAACTGGTTCTTGGTATGACCTTTGTTATGATAAGGAAGACTGGACTTTGTGGGAATTATTTGCAGAAAAGTCGGAGGAGATGCTCTGGGTAATGCTATCACAGTTAGCCTTCCATATAGCTGCATGTCTGTGTTGCATTCTGGTCTCGTTGGTCTTTTTCTGGATTACGTAGTGGCTTAACTGGTTCTGGCCTACTTACTTGTCTCCTCTCTCCCATTCAGGACTGTCCCCTGTAGGTGATGTGGAGCGAGGTTCCAAAAGCTATCTGCGGAACCGCTATGGAGAGATCATGCCTGTGTATCGCAGGAACAGCCATCGGGAGGTACAGGCAGGCAGCCACGAGTACCCGGGCGAGGGCATCTACCTGCTGAAATTTGATAACTCGTACTCTCTGCTCCGCAATAAGACTCTGTTCTTTCACGTCTACTATACCAGCTGAAGAAGAGGGAAGGGGCAAGGATGGCAGGCAGGTGATGGTGAGTGTAGCAGGCTGCCACCCAGCCCTGGTACCACCAGATGGGCACTGCTGTGTGACAGAACCAAGGCGCAATTCTGCCAGCTCTTCTTCGGACATGTACTGGTTTCTTCCCACACCTTTCTTCCCCGCTGTCCCAGGGAGAAAGGTAGTTTGTGACTGCCTGGTTGTTCCCAGGCAGCTGCTCTTTCTCTAAAACTTCGGGAGGTCTGCTCCATGCAGGCATTGGGCTGGGCCTTCACATCACAGCTGGCAATTGCCCAGAAGCCAGGTTCAGGTGGTTGTGGTTCTGATCTGTTGTGCTGGTACAAAATGAAGCGAAAATAATCTGTTACTATTTTGTGAATAACTTTTCCAACTCTCCTGCTGCATCTGCATCACTAGAGGGCAGCTGTTAGCTTCAGTGAGCCAGAAGCACAGCTGGCTTGTCACTTAGCCAGGGTAACCCCATCATCTACCATCACTACAGGCACCAGCAGTCGGTGCTTTCTTCACTCACGCGAGTGGGTGGGAGTGCAGCTGGCCAGCAGCAGCCCGTGCTGCAGTGGCTTGGCAGTGCTACAACGGGTGGGCCCCAAATAGCAGTCACAGCTCATGTTTGAACAGGGGGTGGGAGCAGGGTGCACACCTCATAGTCCATAAGAAGGCTTTCCTACAGATTAAGAATTGGATGTCATATGTGTTGATTGTAGGCATATGTAGATGATTAAAACCTCAGTGATTACCAAAAGTTTTTTCTGTAATCCAGATGTGAAGCAGAAAACATTACTTACTGCCATGCTGAATGAATACAAAACGGTTGGAATACAACCAATACATATACAGGAAATGTTTCTTAGTAGCAGTATGTTGGTTCACTGGTATTGCAACCATATGTAGCAAGGAAAAGGCTCTCAGAGAAATGCAGTTTGTCAGCTGCTATTGCTGTTGCAAAGGTATTGTTAGGAAGTTCCCTGGCATGTTTTGGTGACTAGTGATGGTATTAGTTATCACCTTCTGCTTAAGTAGTGGCTGAGTTGAACAAGGAGAAGTTAATCCATCAGAGATTAATTTTAAAACATGTTTATTTGTAACTGTTGTTTATTTTAATACTTTTAACTTGAAATCGTTCTCTTTTCTAAGAATACTGCTGTATTTACATTTTGATACCTCTTTGCAGCGACACAAAATTACTTTCCGTGGTAATACTAGAAAAGTTCTGAGTTTCATTTTTAAATCGTCCAGGTAAAGCACCTCTACTTGGTTCATTCCTTCTATTGAGAGGAAATGATGGACAAAATTATTTGGGGTAGTTAAAGCCAAAGATTTTGCTCTCATAGGAGGGCTGCATATTTCCTATTAAGGGTATATTGTAATGCTGTGCAATTTGCTCCATATTCAAGCTCTTACTTTTAACTATCTCTGCTTACTGATTCACTGCTCCAGAGCACTTAGTAGGTCAAAATGGTAAGAGAGGGAGCAGTCAGTACAGCTGAGCAGCCCAAGCTGGGAGCAGGAGAGGAAATTGCAAGAGCACTGCTTGGAGCACCGTGGCTTTCTGGGGGAGTGGGCAAGGAGCAGAGTTGTTGCTGCTTTGGGCCCTGAGATGGGGAGAAAACAGCCAGCTTCCTTAAAAGAGTGTGTGCACTGGGGTGGGGGAGAACTGCAAAGCTGCCTTATTCACACAGGTCAAGCACAGGGAGACAGGAACCGTAGGGCTTGGTATCTGTCAGAGCAAGATGCTCTTTCATTTAGCAGCTTGGAGAGGGCTATTCCTTCCTTTAACACCTCTTGGATGAAATGAAGAACCATCCTGTGGCCTTTCTACAGCACTTGAATCAGGCCTGAGCACTTTAGGTAAGGTGTTTGGTTTTTTTTTTTCATCCTTTGTCTATCAAGTTCCTAGATAGTGCTGGTGGAGTGACAGGCTTCACTTCTAACAAAGAAGTAGTAGTATGTTTGCTGACATAAAACATCAATTTAACAACATTTCATAGTTGGTGTGTTGTGTATAGATGAGGGAATGAGAGGCTGGAGAGCAGCACTGCAGAAAGGGATCTGGGGGTCCTGGTTGATGGAAAGTTCAACATGAGCCAGCAGTGCCCTGGCAGCCAGAAGGGCCAACCTTTTCCTGGGGGGGCATCAGGCACAGCATCGCCAGCCGGGCAAGGGAGGGGATTGTCCTGCTCTGCTCTGCACTGGGGCAGCTTCACCTCAAGTCCTGTGTGCAGTTTTGGGTGCCACAATATAAAGAAGACATTAAGCCATTAAAGACCATCCAAAGGAGGGCTGCAAGGATAGTGAAGGGTCTGGAGGGGAAGCCATGTGAGGCGTGACTGAGGTCATTTGGTCTGTTCAGCCTGGAGAAGAGGAGACTGAGGGGAGACCTCAGTGCAGTTACAACTTCCTCATGAGGGGCAGGCACTGATCTCTTCAGTCTTGTGACGGGTGAGAGGACTTGAGGAAATGGCATGAAGCTGAGTCAGGGGAGGTTTAGGTTGGGTATAACGAAAAGGTTTTTCACCCAGATGGTGGCTGAGCACTGGAACAGGCTCCCCAGGGAAGTGGTCACAGCACCAAGCCAGCGTTCAAGGAGTGTTTAGACAACACTCTAAGGCATATGCTCTGATTGTTGGGGTGTCCTGAGACAGGAGCTGGACTCAGTGACCGTGATGGGTCCCTTCCAACTCAACATACTCTTCTGATTCCATGAACCTTTTGTACCGAGTCACTGGAAAACACCTTAAAACTATTTATGATCACACAGAAAACACTATGGGCCAATGCCAGAATAGAGGTTGCACATAAAATACAGCAGCTGGTCACGTCCCAGAGCAGTAAGATCAGCCACATAAATGTGTGGTCAATACTGCCAGGGTTCTTCACTCTGTTCTGGAGGCTCTGGGAAAACCTGGTGTTGAAACTCAGTGGTGAAGCTCTGCAGGACTGTTAGAGGAAATAAAAAAGAGCAATTACATTTTTCTTAGAGGTTTCATTAGGTTGTTCCTTACATTATTTTTTATGTTGTTAATTTGGAAAAAATACCTTTGTTCATCACTCAATGCCTGTCATGGAAGTGTTTTTGTAAAAGTGGGTACAAGCTTAAGTCAGTCTGTGAACTCCAAACTGTCACAGGTTTATAGAATTTCACTTAGGTCCATTACCTAAAAGACTGTATCAGGTAGAATCTTACAGTAGAGGATCAGACTAATAATTTTCTTCACACAGATGATGTAGGAAGTAAAAGATACCAACAACATGAAAATGGCAAGTTTATGTAGTAAATGCTTTAACAACACAAGCCAGTCTCTGAAAATAAGGTCAGTGCTGGAATTAACTGTCCCAGATTGTCAGGAGATGGGACTATACTTCTTTTTCAGCTTCAGTGGGTCTTATGAGAAAGAGGGGAAAAGGTCTGCGTTCTTACAAATTAGGATCTCTATACATCAGATACACCCTGTAACAGCTGATGTGAAGCAGGAAAATCTAATGAAGTGCAATAATTCACATTCAGACAGAAATTTCAAAAATTCTTAAAATACCCCAGCCTCTTTAGGCCTTTAGACTGAGAAAAGTGTTTAAATAACTGGTTTTAAGAAATGAGATTTTTTTTTGTGGGCTGTTTTATAAAAGAAATAAACATTTCATTAAAAGTTTATTGAAACTGTCATTGCTAATAAAACCTCTAGAAGCACTCAAGAAACACAGTAACAGATTCATTATATTTTGCACAACTATTCATACCAATATAATAAAATAATTCCTTAACAAGCTGATAACCAAACCCAGCAATAGCAGTTGAGTGTTATGAGGACAATTCTGCAGCTCAGGCCACCTGAGTTACCCATCACATTCTGCAATTGGCAGTATCCTTTCTTAACAGCTTCTGGTTTAACAGAGAGTTGAGTTAGAAAAGCATATCACAAGCAACTATGTTTGGGGATTTTACTCCCCCACCCTTTTTAAAGTATTGGTTTGTGAATAATGAAAGTTACTGATTAAAAATGGGACAAAGAGATTAATGAAGCATCATTCAGACAGCAGGCATCAGTCATGTCAGTCAGCTCACACACATACAGTACAAAATACTTGGACAGACAAGGACTGTAAGGCAGGGCTGTGCCAGGAATGTCAGAACTGTCTGTGACTTGGCTGCAGTGTGCGACTCCTCCGGTGCTTACAGAGTACAGTACATCTGTGCCTCATGAAGCACTACATGCAGCAGTAACTGGAACATGGCCAGTTCTCCCCAGATGTTCTAAAGGCTGTTCTCATGGCTTCCAGACCCATCCCCTCTCCCTCCTCACCAGGTATCCTGCACTCAGGTCAGTGCTGTGAACCAGATATAACCCATCTCCTACACACACAGCCCCACAGGTACAGCACCCCAGCACGTGTAACCTGTCTCCCACACAGCCCTGCACGTACAGCAGCCTGGTCTAGTTGAAGGTGTTCCTGCCCATGGGAGAGCAGTTGGAACTAGATGATATTCAAGGTCCTCTTCCAATCCAAACCATTGTATGAGTAAATGTGACAATAGTTTAATAAGATTTGATGGCAAGGTATACTTAATTGTTTACTGCATAGAGAACAGTCAGACAAAACTGTTAGGGAGAACCTCTGCTGAGTCATGAGGTTCAAAAAGGACCCCTTATTTTCTAAACTCCTTTCTTGAGGGGAATTTATATGTGGCTGGATCTAGACTTAGTCCCAGACTTGGCCAGTAGTTTATGTCTAAAGGATATCGTGCACAGTCAATCATGTATCTCACTTAGCTAAGATTTCAAAGTTTTGCATGATATTAAGCACTTAGTGAGAATTCCTTAGCAAGGAATTTCTCAGCCTCAAGAAGTTAACCCTAAGAGGCATCCCTAGTTGAGTGGAGATCCTGCTGCACAGCCTGCTGCCATGCAGGAGAGGGTAGCAGGCCCTGGGCTGTCCATTTAGAGTAAGATGATTGACTTACAGTCATATTTCCATACAGGCTGTATTTTGGGTTTCCTTGTGCCCAGCTGGCCCTTAACTATTGTGTTCTTATCTTCTCAGAGTCCAGCTTAAGCCAGATACAGTCCTCCCAACCACCATTGGTGGCTGGCTATTGCTCAAGCAGAAGGGAGGGGAGAGCACACTGTCACCCTAGGCACTAAACAGAAGAAGATGGAATAGACCCTTTGGTCTGACCACAATGTCAGCATTGCTCCACTCAATGGTTGCTTTTGGTCCTTGGCTGTAAGACCTGCAGAATCCTGAGTGTATGTGCTGGTTAACATATGATGCACTGTTTGGCACCTACTCCATTTTCTAATTAGTTTTATTTATGTTGAAGGGAACTCTGGCTTGTATGTACGTGAGATATTCCAGAATTATTGATCCTCAGCTGCACAGCTTGTTGCAGGCTAGTGGGTTATCTCCATTTAAAACTCTATACTGTGGCCTCCCTGTTGCTAGCTTGCAGCTACTTCCCCTGTCTGTTGCTCATAACAAGGTTTGAAATACATTTTGTCATGTTATAAAAAATTAATAAGGCCTGCTTTACAACTAGTTTTGATCACTTGCTGACCCATAAATAGTATGTGCCAGTTTTCAAGCCATTAGTTAATAAGTTTTGTTAAGATAAATTGCACTGTAGATGGCAAACCTATTGTTCAGTTCTTGCTTTCTGAAGTGTGGACCAATCTTTAGTAAGGTTCAGGTCACTCTTTTGGGACTGTGCCCATCTAACTGGTCTCATTAAGCCCAAAAGCACCACTGAATGTGGAATGTCATCCCAATGAGTATGTGCCTGGTCTGAATATGCAGCCTGCCCTCAGACAGGTTTGCTGCAGTGGAACTGAAAGCATTTGGTGTGTGTTGTTCCACTGCTTAAGTTTCCCAGAAATACCTGATATCTGCTATGAACACAAGATAGTTTTAGGAATATTTAATCTGCAAGAAAGCTTCACAGTTGTACAGGATAATTCCTCTTTTTGCTTATTTTCTTATATTTCCACATTATACAAGTATGTTGTTTCTCAGGTATTCAAATAGCATTCATTATCCAAATGACAACTTCTTTCTGGAAGGATACACAGTTTTTATTAATTTTCTGATAAATCAAATAGCTTGGCTGAGTGGCTAGTGATTAACAGCAGCCATTCCCATTCAATATCAAACCCACAGTTGTTTCGAAGAAATAATCTCATTTTGCATGTGTAATTTTTCCAGTTTGGTGTATTTTCTGGATTTGTATTCAATCCTGCTAGATGGCTTAGGCAGTTACGGAAACCCTTCTTATTTAAATAGAGATATTTGGATTTAGACTTTGGGTCAAGAAAGAAAAAAAAATTAAAATGCAGTTGCACTTCAGAGAGGGGAATTAATCCTTGGGAAAGGAAAATGTCTTCTTTGTTTCTGTGGAAGGAAGATTTCATAAAAACATAAGTTTTTAATATGTGTTTCTTTTCCCTCTAAATTGTGTGCAGAAATTCAGAAAGCTAAATCACGGAAAAAGCTTCTTTTGTATTTTGGGTTTGTTTTTGTGAAAGCACAAAATGGTTTTCCGTTTTGTTTTGAATATAATTTAGATCTAAATAAAATTTACATGTTCAGACATAGCTATATCCTGTAGCAAAGGACTTGTAAAAGTGTTTAGTTATAATAATGTTACTAATCTGTTGGACATTTTTTATGTCAGAAAAGGTAATAAACTCTCCACTGTTTTCTCTTTTTTGCATTAGGTGTAATGTAGCAGCAGGAGTTTAAAATGTACGTGTTTTACTGAGAAGAGAGAGTTAAAATTGCTTAAATCAAGGACCACTACTGGTACTGATTACATTTACTCAGACTCTTTGGAGGCCTGTAATACATGTTCTCAGGAAAGGTTACTGGGGTCAGACACAGGTTAGTAGCAATTTAATGCTTGGGACCCATTTAAGATGCATGAACAGGTAAGATGAGAATGTGTTAAGAGGAAGAGCTTAGTTGCCTGACTTCAGGTGCTAAGAAAGTTGAGTTACTATGCACTGAGTCTAGAAGGCAGCCACATGCCTTTCTTTGTGGCTCTACCCTGTCAGCTTGTCTCCTTGTACCTGTGTGTGCATGTAACCTCCATCTATGGCCTGCAGTGGGTCAGTTATTGTGGTGCTGGACCTGGTGAGGTGGGTTTGAAATAAACCTTATCACAGGTCTAGTTGCTGAAAGATTTTGTCATTCTTGTGGGGAATTAGGATAGAGAATGAATCCCTAAATGAGTTCACTTTCATCCCTACTGCTTACACTTCCTTCTTGTCTCACTACCCCTATTAAAGCCACTCTGCAGAGGATTTATCACAAGGTGCCTTAGGAACAAAGAGCATGTCTGAAATAAGAACCATAGGTGTCATTAATACAAGAGATTTCTTCTTATTTCTCTGCCCATTTGGGTAGGGGGTGGTACTTGCTAAGGTCAGGTATGGAGAGCCCCTCTAGGCTGTTCCTGGAGATCTAATCTGTTCATAGACCGCGTTGTTGCTGTAACATGAGTAATACAATGGTATTTGAGTTTCCTGGTGCCATACGTTCTTTGCCTTCATATGCTGCTGTCAGATGTCTAGGAACACCAGAGGACTACTCCTTTTGATATGCTGACACTAAACCCAAGGACCAGAGGAACTCTAGATAGATATAGAAGAGTGTTTCTTATGGCCATTCATAATTTTCTCTAAAAAGAGCGTCAAAATCCAGAGTTGTGAGTGGTGTGTGCTTATGCATATTGAGGTTGGATGAGAGACCAAAGCAACAAATATTTTTCTTTTTCTTTTTTTTTTTTTATTTCTACGAGTGTAAAAGACTATTTCTCCTTTTCTCATATCTGTGAAAATATTGGATGTGACAATGTCATGTAGATGAATGAGAACTTCACAACTGGCGGAATGAAAAACTGGGAACTGATTGTGTTAAATACATTGCTAATTATACTGTGAAAGAAGCCAGGAGTTTAGCAGGAGTCAAAGTGCTAAGGCATTTATCTAAAGAAGTTGATTTGCAGTAAATACTAGTTAAATAAAGTTTTAGAAGATACATAAAACAGCAGAGTTCAAATGTATATTGCAATGAGGAGAGTTTTCTGTGGGGATATTCCACATTTGTCTGGAGAGAGTCTCTGGCTACTTATTCTGAAACTCTGGTGCTGTTGCAGCTGAAGGCAAAATCAGGCCAGGTGGATGGTGGATCTGAGTCCCCTTGGTTTTTCTAGGTTCCATTCTGGATTTAACATGTTGCTTCCTCAGAATCATTATACACAAATGTAGCCTTTATTGGGAAGGGAGAGAGGAAGAATTTTGTGATCCATCAGTGAGGGTTATCTGCTTTAAACCCATCTGGACAGGTGAGTCAAGTCCCTTGGGCAAGAAGCAGGATGCCAGCCACAAAGCTCAGAGCTAAGGAGACCTTGCCAAGTAATGACCTTGACGTTTAGGAGCTGTGTTTGGAAATGATAAATAGCTGGAGGTGATCTCCCTGCAACCTCCAGGATGCCCTGGGGACTGCTCTCCTCAGAGGGAAGCAGGCTCCTTTCCACTCACAGCTCCAAGCCATTAGCACAGGCTTTTGATGGGGAGCACCTTGTAGCTGGTCATACCTTTTTCAGACCTATGTTCTTGTGAACTGTGGTGGTTGTTCGTCAGTCCGAATCCACATGATGTGAATATTTTTGATGTCCTGTGATTTCAAAATTGAGTTCTCAGCGCCAGCTGTTTGTTTTTCATGTGCTCACCAAGAGGTGAGTTTTAAATAGAGAAGAGGATATTTTAACAAAATGTGGCACTGGACTCTTTCTCAAGGACACGTATGAAGGCTGTATTTATAGTGTGCTTGCATTCCTTCTACAATTGGTTTGTATTGTTTATATTTGATGTGTTGTGGTTGATTTGTAATAATATATTGGAACTTATTCCCTTTAAATAAACTTTTCACTATGCAACCAAGAACTTTGTCTTCTGTTTAAAACAAGTGAATATCTTGATATGAAAAATTCAACTACAGACCTTCCAACAAAAGAATGCAGTTAGTTTCAGGAGCAAAAAAGAGGCAAATACTAAAAATGTACTTTGCAGTGCACAGGAGATTCTGATTGCAAATGGATAGGAAAATGCTCTGTTGTCAGCTTGTGATGAGGGTTCCAGCCAGGAAATTTTTTGTCTGTTAAAATGACTTGCTGGAATATTTTCTCGAGATTGTACTGAATGCTTGAGGAATTGGACAGGAACAAGCAAGTAGCCAAGCTCATATAATGGACACAGGTAGAGTTTGAATACTTTACCCTCCAGTTCTTCATACTGGTACTTGTCACCTCCATTTGCAGAGATCCCCTAGCTCCTTTGTTACTTCATCTTTCAATCTGGAGGATTTAAAAACATCTCTTCAGTTACCACAGACTCATTAAATTGTCTAGATAAAAGTGTTTGCCCTTCACAGCTCCGCACAGCTGCTTTGCCCATCAGCTTTATCATACTCCAAAGGCTCTATTTACATGTCCTGAAAGAAGCACTTGCTGGTCAAAATGAGGAATGATGCCTGCAGCTGGAGTCATCCTTTCTCACCTATCTCATTTTAAGTTTGGCAGGACAAGTGCTGCAGAGGTTCAATTCTCTGTTCTAGTCTGATGTTCCCTTAGAGCACTTTTATAAACTAATTGATGGGCAGGAGCAATCATAAACCAAGTTGATCCAAAGGACAGATGATTCTGCAAGTTAAAGATGTTTTATTGCATTTTAAGAACACCAAAGAGAAACAGTGCTACAGCTACTTAATTACCATGCACTCACTATGCATCCTTGTGCTTGGCTCAGGCATATGGCCAAGAGGAAAACTAATAAAAACAGCAGAGATGCAGGGAAGTGATGCAAAATTTCACATTAGTTCTTCCCATCCACCCTGACTCTGCCAGTCCCCTTCCCCCTGCTGTAACTCTTGTGGATGGGCTGCAGCAGAAACACTCTGATCATGAGGTGCTCTGTGAAGGCCTTGTAGCAGGCTTTGTTGCCTCTGCCAGGGAAGTGGCTCTTCCCTGGTTCAGGTGAATAGTCTTTCAGCTTAGCAGAGCTACTCATTGAAATACAGGTGGTATCAGTTACCCAGTGGAGCCTCTGTAGTAACACACACATACACACATGTAATCATTAAGGAGTATCTGCCACCATCCTCCCTTCCTTCAATACGAGCCCTGACTGCAGAGTAAGAGAAGTAAGGTTCACATCTGCTCTTTTTCATGAAGGCTAAAAGAAATGTGTACAGATACCATCATTTAGGAATTGGCAAGCAAATTATCCCTCTCTGGAAAGGGTCGTGTGGCTTGGGCTCTAGAAATGGTGAATGTCTGGAGCACAGGTTCTTTGAGGAGTGGCTGAGGGAGCTGGGGCTGTTTAGGCTGAAGAAAAGGAGGTTCACGGGAGACCTTATTACTCTCTACAACTACCTGAAAGGAGGTTGTAGCCAGGTGAGAATTGGCCTCTTCTCCCAGGCAGCCAATGACAGAACAAGACGACACAGTCTCAAGCTGTGCCAGGGCAAGTTTAGGTTGGACATTAGAAGGAATTTCTTCACAGAAAGGGTGATTAGATACTTGAGTAGACTGCCCGGGGAGCTGGTGGAGTCACCATCCCTGAAGGTGTTTAAGGAAAGACTGGATGTGTAGTGCCCATGTCTAGGTGACAGGGTGGAGTTCGGTCATCGGCTGTTCTCGATGATCTCAGAGTCTTTTCCAACCTAATTGATTCTGTGATTCTACAGAAGCTAATTTGTTACGAACCCAAGACAGGTCCCGAATTCCAAGGCCTGAGCAGCCGGCTCTGCTCCCCCGACCTCCTCGTTCCTTGGCAGGGCTGCCGCCAGC
>VZTH01011921.1:30624-49310 GCA_013397815.1 Aleadryas rufinucha | reverse complement strand
CGGGGCCGGTTCCTGTCAGGGTTGGGCTCCTCCAGGGGCCGGGCACGCTGTGCCTTGGCCCTCGTCTCTGGAAATGCTGCTGCCCGCCTGGCTGCGCTGCCCCAGCCCCTGGCGGGTCTCCCTTCCCACCGGCTATTTCCTTCACTGTATCCTTACATGGTTTCATCTTTAAACGGCACAAACCCTCTCCTTTCACCTTTCTCAGGAATAAATGTGTTTTTAGGTGTTTTCATGTATTTTTTTCACCTTTTATTTTACTCCTTGATTACTATTTCTCGTTTTTCTTCCCTTCCCTTGCAGCCAGTCCAGCCAGATGGGTTTCCAGGCTTGGCTGCCCCTGCCATTGCCAAAGCAGCTGGTGGTGTTCGGGCTGGGAGACTGGAGCTGTTACTCTCTGGACACGAGCATTGCAGTGGATGTGCTGGTGTCCCCAGGCATCGCACCACAGCGGGTCGGCACGCTGGATCCCACCCGCAGGTTACAGCAGGAGCTGCTAGGGTGTCAGGAGGGGCATCCTGGGAAAGCTTTCTGATCTCTGGTGCTACGTGATTCTGCTGGTGTTATCCAAAAGCTGCTCAGGCCTGCTGGTCCTCCACCGTGGTGTTTTTCTCGTGATGATTCCAGCTTCCTTTTGGCTGCTTTCAGGGTTGGATCTCTTTTGGCTTTGGGCTGTTATCATCTACTATGGGAGCAGGAATTATGCCCTGGTCAGTGTCACTTGTGGGCTGAAAAGCCATGGTCCCTTGTGCAGGTCTCTGGTGTGGGAAGATGACTGGAGAACAGATATTTTCATAGCCTCGTTGAAAGAGATGAACAAAGGCAACCCTGTGAGGCTTGTCCTGACTGTCAATGGACAGGTAAAAGAATTGACCCTCTCCTCTCTTCCTGCCCAGGAAGCCCCAGAACCTCCTCTCCCTGCTCTCCTTTTCCTTCTCTGCTACTCCAAGGTAGAGCTGACAAACATGGATCTGTTAATGCACATCTGTGCTGAGCCTGAAACCTCTGTGATGCTCCAGGCCTATCCTCTGAACACAGTTTTGCCAGAACATCTTGTGTGTCACAGGAGGTGGGCAGCAGACAGCTGTTCGCTCCCTGTTCCACTCTCTCCTGAGTCTTTGGTACTTACATAGTTGTTTTACCTTGAGCTGAAGCCAATGGATTTTCCTTTTCCTTGTTTGTTTTGTTGGTGTGGGAGATGAAAGGCAGGTTATTCCATTGCAGGGAATCTGTCCCTTGCAAAACATGTTTTTGCTCATCCTTTTTGTGGATGGAGGCTAGCATACTTATGTCCTTTTATTCTGTCACTGTTTCTGCTGCAGCTGCTCCGAGGTGTCTCCAGCAGTACACCTGCTCATCCCTTCCTTTTACCAGAGACCACCCAGTCACCAGTGCTCCCAGCAGATGATAGGCCCCTTGGCCAGGACCTGGAGGATCCTACTGGGGTATGTGTATTTTGGAACTGCCTTCTTGTTATTTCACCTTTTTCTTAGTATCTTCTCCCTCACCAGTAGCCTTTCAGTTGAAGCTGAAACATTTGCTGCCATTTTTTCAGTGGAGATGTGGCTAAGCAAGTTCTGGAGCCAAAGTCTCTCTTGTGCTGAAGAAAGATGTATTCTCCATTTAAATGCCTTTTGAAAGGTTGAATTTAGTAGTCCTTGGTGGGATGATCAACCAGCCCGTTCATTCCTAGTACAGATAGCCTTTTTGCCTTTCCATGTTCTAGCTGTGCCCAGCAGCCAGCAGTCTGAAAGCTGACCACAGCACACAGCAGCAGACAGCTGTGTTGCTCAGCATCTGTTTGGCAGCTGATACTGTTGGCATGTTGACCCTTAAAACTCAAGGGGAGGATAAGCCTGAAAACAGTTACCACATCTCTGTCCCAGTGAGCTGCAATTCACAGTAGCCTCAGGTATCTTTCTTCAGGGCTGATTGACTGGGACTCATGTCACAGGTTAAGAGTCAGAGCTCAGAGGTGACTGCCAGAGCATCCAGGCCTATGCAGAAGGATATCCAGCCACCACTGAGGACCCTGATGGTACCCTGTGCCCTGAAGTCACCAGCTGGCAAGGTGGAGTCCAGTGAGGCCTGGAGGAAGAGTCCTGACCAAGGACCACCAAGAGTCCACTCCAAAAAGCCCAGGAAAGTTTTATTTGAACCCACAGCATCTGAGCAAGATCTCGATGAAGAAGGTAACTCTGTTAGCTTCCAGTTTTATTTTACAGGTCTTGTCTGAATGATCTGTCAATGGTGCTGGGCTGCACCTTCCCAGTCCATTTCTCTGTATACCTCCAAGGCATGATGGGCTTGTATGTTTGGCTTTGAAATACTGAGAATGCTCTTTATTCCTGGATCAGCTGCTTGATGATCAGTCTTTGCCTGTTGGGAAGAGGCCAGAAGTAGAACATGGGATATTCTTCATGCCAACACTTTGTACTGTGACCTAATGCCTATCTTTTCATACAAGTAAAAGCGTTTTATAAATGAAGGCAAATATCGTTAACCTTGTTTAACAAAAGAGTAAATTGAGGCACAAGAAAGTTACCTACTGTGACATTCTGTAACCTCTGCATTAGTCTGTTTGCACCCCTACCAACAGCATACCACTAGGTCCGTAGAAGACATTGGTTATTATTACAGTTTAGAGAATACGAAAAGGAATATATGTATGTAATTAGTATAATTGTACTGACTTTTGAGTAGTGAGAAGGTAACTGCCAAGGGGTTTGGAAACAAAACCTGAGGCTTCTGAGTGAGAATTCAAAGTCAGCTCCAGAGTGTGACCAAGTTTATGTGTAAAAGTTTGGTAATAACTTAGTGGTCCCCATAAGAAATGACTTATCGGGACTCGGCTTGCTTGTCATAAAGGCAAATGCAGCTCCATCATAAAGCTGTTTCTGCTGCAGGCAGTGTGAGAAGGGGGGGAACATACTTCCATCAGAGGGGTAAAGTGCAATGGTGACAGCATTTGGCAGTCAAAGGAAGTGCACCCTGTTCTTACCTATCTTCTGCATTTCTTCTGATGAGACTTAGTTCATGATTCTTGGTCTTTGTCACGAATTGGATGTGGGGGTTTAAATTAACCCTACCTCCTGCCCAGGCCTCTGGCAGCAGGCAGTAACCTTATTGAGGTGGCCAGCACCCCAAAACCCACTCTCGTTTGTAAGTTCTTTTAATAATGACTGATTCTGTCTATTACAGAATGAATCATTTATTAATAGACAAGAAAATTTACAGGCACAAGACTTAAAGCAAACTAATACTACACAAGAATAAACAAAGGAAAACTCTACTAGTAGTAACATACAGTGCACGATAAAGGTACCTTTTTCACTTACAGCTAGCGAAGAAATAGTATAAGTTAGGATTTAATGTATCTTACCATCTAATTGCTGATGGAGCACACATCCTTTCACTCAATCCCTTAGGGAATCAACCACGAAACCTGCGTCCAGACTTCGGGGAGAAGTTTCGAACACTTTTCAGGATGTAAGAGGCTTCTCCCTCAGTGGTGATTCAGTGTATCTTTTATAGTGTGTAAAAACTGTGGCTCTTAAGTCAGTAATTTTCTTTCATCTCTCCCCACATCAGCTCTGCAGACTAAGATGTGGATTCTTAGCTGAGGTTTGAGCCTCCTGGTGCCAGAGATGGTTCCTGCTGGGCCTTTGAGCCCTTGGGCTATCATCTCTTTATGCATCCATTATCAGTGGTGGTGGGGGGGTAGATGTCCTGCCACAGTCTTGCACCTTGTTTGTTGCAGTGAGGTAGCTTTGTGCTGGAGGTTGGAGGAAGGAAGGTCAAAGGGATCTTACACAGTGGAGCTGAGCACTTTCCACAGTATGTCTGCTGGCTGCTTTATGGGGCCATCTCTGTGTTCCCTCTGCAGATCTGGCGGTGAAGGAGTTGCAAGGTGAGGACTTGGTTCCTAGACCCTGGTTTGTCTTTTCAGTCACTCAGTGATGATATTCCTTCCCTTCAACGTCAGAAGCCTCTCATGCTTCACCCTGTATCTCCCCAGTGATCAAGGATAACAAGTAGGTTGTGTGTATATACTGTTCCTCTTCATGCAATTGCCATAAGTACAGGTGCTTCCAGTACTGTCAGGCTCTCAAATACATTTCTTTAGCCCCTCTGAATCTCAGGCACACCTCTGAGTACATAGCTCTTTGAAGAAAAAAGGTAAGATGTGAAATAGACTTTGATTAATAAGTATTTTTTTAGCTTGTTCGGCCAACTGCAGGGGCCTGGGAGGGGAAGAAGAACAGAGCACCACAAGCAGTACTTCTGGAAACAGCTCCAGGCTTCTGATTGTTGTGTCTTAGGCACTGACAAGCTATCCCTGGGTAGCCCTCCCTCACAAGGAGTAGCATGGGACGGGTAGCACAACTGGGAAATCACTTTTGGAGATGAGGTAGTAAATGGGGGACATTCAAGCCTGTCTGAAGTGGCAGCCTGAATGCATCCTACATCCAGCTACTTCTTGCTCCTGAGGTCTCTCTAAGTACAGCAATTATTCCCCTGAGCCAACTGAAAATATTATTCAGGAAGGTAAGTCTTTTTCCCCTGCAGAGGGAAGGGACCAGGGGCCCTTGCCTTACCATTTCCCCTCTCCGAGCATTCAGGTGGCTTGTTCTTCAGCAGGGAAGGGAGCTGAGGGTGTCCTTTCTGACTGCTCACAGGCCTGTGCTCTTCCCTCCCCAGGCAGTCCCAGCCCTCGGTGGTGCCATGCCATGTGCCTCAGTGACCTGGGGACAGCTGTTCTCATTGGTGGAGAAGGTGTCAATCAGCAGTCCTGCAGGGATGCTCTCTGGAAGCTAGAAATTGGTGGGGACTTTAGGGCTGTCAAAGGCAATGGGGACAGTGGGACTTGAGGATAGCTCATGCAGATGGGAGGGGGTACTTGGGCATCTGTGCATATGGAGGGGACAGCAAAGGCATCATATCTAGCATGCCACCAGGCTGAGCTGACAGCATAGAGTGCCTTGCGAGGCTCTGGGATTGTACTTGAGAGCCCTCTAGGAGCTAAGGTACAAGTTCTGGAAAGAGGTGGGGGAATTTTAAGGGGTAAAAGCAACACTGCAGTTTGCAGTCTTTGTGTGGTGACTGGAGAAGTGTGAGATGCAATTCCAGTGCCTTGTGTCTTTCTGCACCTCACTGGTCTTCTCTTTCACCTTGCTATTCCCCTTCATTCCTTACAGAAACAATTCTGTATGAGCTCCCTCTAGCCCTGAATCAAAGGAGAGGAGGAGACAAAGGGAGCAAGGTTTTGAGTAAAGATTTTATGGCATATTCTTTAAATCTAGAGAAATCAAGAGCATTTTTGAACTCCCACACCATGTGTCCAATGTTGCTCCCACAGACAGTGATTTATGGCTTCCGGTGGATTTCCAGCTACAAAATGCTATGCCATCATGCTTGCATGGTCACACAGCTACCTATGACCCTGATACCAAGCGTATCTACATCTTTGGAGGCATAAGGGAGGACAAAGACTACAGCAGCATCTACATTCTGGACACAGTCACCTGGAAATGGCTCCTTGTGGCTGTGAGTACTGCATCTCTTCCAAGACACAAACGCAGGAGGAGTGGCAGGTTCTGCCTGAATGTGGCAGTCAATGTGCCCATGTCCTTAGTCCAGCAGTCTTGGTTCACTGTTGCTGCAGGTTGTCTGAGATGCATAGTTGAGTTTGACAGATATTAGGAGGCTGTGTTGAAAAGCCACATGCTGAAGAGAAACTAGGAGCTGTGCCTACAATGAATGAAGCAATGTGAAAAAATGGTTGCTACAGAGGACTCTGTCTGACCAAGCCCAAAGCTGGGGGGCACTCTACAAGCAGCAGAGGGAAATGGCTTCT
The DNA here is from genome assembly GCA_013397815.1 of Aleadryas rufinucha. Lineage (NCBI taxonomy): Eukaryota > Metazoa > Chordata > Aves > Passeriformes > Aleadryas > Aleadryas rufinucha. The sequence continues at coordinate 43,456 of VZTH01011921.1, read as the reverse complement.
CATTTTATATAGTGCCATTGCGAGCAGCACCAGATGCTGAGGTGAAGAGCTGGTCTTCTCAAATCAGGGACTGCTCTGAGCACAGCAGAATTCTGAGCCCTGTCAGCATGGGACTATCCGTCTTTTTCCTGGCTAAAGCACAAAATGGCTTTTACAGAGTAAGCCTGGATGAGATCTTTCTGTTCCCTGACATCTTCTGAGGAAGGTGTGGGAGGTTGACTTCCTTTTCTTATCAGAGCATTCTGGTGCTGTAGAGCATGCAAAGAATATACTGTCTGCCTGTGCAGCAAAGATCTGGCTGGGGAGCCAATAAAGTGAAGATTTTGAGTGAGGCTTGTCAAACTCGCTGCATGATGTGGGCCCCTTTCCTATGGGTCATGCAGCAAATAATGCACTTCTTGTAACAACTATATATTGAACTTTTTCTAGGCTAAAGGGAGGATACCAGTGCTCACCTACCACAGTGCAACTATCTACCACAAGGAGCTCTTTGTTTTTGGAGGAACTTTCCCCAGAAAGACATCACTGGCAGTTGCACCCTGCAGCAATATACTCTATGTCTTCAATCCAGAACATGAAATTTGGTATCAGCCAATTTCAGAAGGGGAGAAGCCTCTGCCTAGGCTTGGGTGAGAGTGCTCTAATTCCAGCTATCAAAAATAGTGCAGGAAACCTCTGCTCACCTTCCCTCCCACACCAGTGTGATTTCCTAAATATTAGGTGATTGTTCTTCACCATTTACTCCTTAACATAGGGCTGTGTTTAGAGCAGTGTGACTCAATACCTCCTGTTACAAATCCTGATGGGATTCTGTCCCTGGGCTGCAGTGGCTGTGGGTAGAGGCAGGTGTAGACTGAAGCTGTGGCAGCCCAGTAGAAGAGACCAAGGCTAAAATGGAAGTTTTGGAAACTTGCTGAAGATGTTTTATTCATTTGCTTTCTCTCTGCCCAGGCATTCAGCTACTCTATTGAAAAACAAGCTGCTGATTTTTGGGGGTCGGAAGACTTCTCTGTACCTCAGTGACATGCACATTCTGGATCTGGGTAAGAAAGTCTGTGCCATTTGGCTGCCTTGGGAAGGTCTGTTCCAAGACAGGGACTTGGGAGTGAGGTGTGCTTAATGGGAAAATAGCAATAACATTATACAAACTCCTGACTAGGCAATGGAGGTGAAAAACTATGGCTTAAAAAAAAACCTTTCTGGGGCAATAAGGGAGGAGATGAAGAAAAAACAATGGCTTTTTTGGAAGAAGTTGGGTAATAGAGAAGGCAGGTTGTTGATGCAGCAGAGTATGTAACTTTTTGTCTAGTTATGAGGCTGAGGTTTTGGGACATTTCACCTGCCTTTTCTCTGGCTGTCAGGTTTCATGGAATACACACCAGTCCCTCTCCTCGCAGGACAGCCTTCTGCACGTTGGTAAGATTCTGTTGCAGATCCAGAAGCTATCTTCTGTAATTTCTCTTTGAAGCCAGGTTTAAACAGTGCTTGTGATCAGACCCAGATGCATATCTCTGTCTCACTAGTCAAAATACAGTGGATCTTTGCTGCGGGGCCAGGAATTCCCGTGCTGTCCTTGTTGGTGCCTGTATGGTGTGTGGGGGGGTATTCCTCAGTCTCCCTGGCAATCTGCCTTTCAGGCTAGGGTAGGTTTTCTGCCATGTGCTAGTAAACTGTATTGCCTGCTGTTTGGTCTTCATTGTGCCTGGAGAGGTACTGTGCCACACAGAGGAAGAAACTCCTGTACCAGGACTATGCTGTTCCTAAAGGGACAGAATTGCTCACTAGAACAAAGATATAAATCAGTGCAGAGCCCAGCTAGCCTGCTATCTCACCCCACAGAGCAAAGCATAGGAGTTTTGATAGCTCCTTCTGAGATAATGAGTTGCTCTTCAGGCCTGATCATGGCCTGATCTGCAGAGGCAGACAAACATCTCTTTTAGGGTTATTCTGCAAGTCAGGGCAGAGAGAAGCAGAAGTCAACTTTCTTCCCGCAGCTTAAGCCCCCAACCTCCAGATGAAGTTTGCCCATCCCTGCCCATTGCTGACTGAGGCCATCCCAGCAGGTTTTGTTGTAGTCACCATTTGACTTTGCTTTGGTCACAGTTTTCATGCAGCTCTGGCTGTGTCGGACCAGAAGGTTCTGATCAGTGGAGGCTGCAATGCCAAAGGAGCCTTGCATGATGCCTTTGTTTTCCACCTAGGTGAGTGACTCTCCTGCCATTTTGATAGCTGAGGGTGACTCTGGGGCTACAGTGGTGTTTCTGAACACCTAGTCTAGTCCATTTGTCTCATCCCTTGCACTAGGAATGGGCTTGTCAGTATTGCTAGCCCCTTTCCATTTCAGATACTCTCTCATGGAGCACAGTGATCCACCACGACCTCTGCTCTGTTCCCCGAGCTGGCCACACATTGCTTGACTTGACTCCTCCCCACTTGATGAATATGGACCAGGAGAACAAAGAGGAGCAGAACCTGCACACAGTGTTGATCTTTGGGGGCTCCAACTGTGCTGGGACCTTTTATAACAGCACAGTCAAGATCCAGCTAGACCTAGGATAATGCATGATACTCAGAATGAGCCTGAACAGCAAGGCTCTTCACCAGCCTAAATACAGATATAGATGGCAATAAATGAGTCCAAGCAACATGGCAGTCCAGGTATCTGTATGTAGGTGAATGCCAGCTTGGTACAAGAGATTGTGGGGTTGTAAAGTCTGAAGGCCATGGGTATTGTTCTTTTAGGGTACTTGATATGCAGTATCTGGGCTCAGGTGCCAAAACATTCAGTAGGATCTGAGCTGAGTTTGCACAAGAACACAGACACAAGGTTTTATGGGTTCCCTTCTTGCCCTACAGGTTTTAAGCTGGAATTCCCAGGGTGCTTTCAGCTTTGAAGGTGATTCAGGTATTTGGTTTCATTTGGAATGAGTGGAATGGGATCTATTCCTGCTATTTGGAAAGTTCTCACACTAAAAGTACAGGCATGATTCTGGTTTGGAGGGGATCTGGGGTGGGATTCCCTTGGACAACAGTCTGCAGCTGAAGACTAGGAAAATACCTAGAGCAGTATCTGAGGATGGGAAAAAGAAGAGAACATAATTTTCAGTGTAGGGGAGAGAGCTGCTTGTGCCTTGCTGTCTATGGCACGATCAGCTTTGCTCTAGGCAGACCTTTTATAAATTCTGCACAACTGCTCTCGTTACTGCAAGGGATGACAGAGTTGCTGACTTGGCTCCTTCAAGACCCCAACAAGGGTTAAGCTATCTTCCATCAGAGACTAGATCTTACTGTTTATATCCATGGAACTGATGACTGTGCTATGGCTCTGAGGCAGCTGCAAGGATAAGCACACTGTGTACACTGATTCCCTGATGCTCTTTCTGTAGATGGTAGAAGTAGCCCCTGTGTGGAATAGAGAATTGGCTCAATGCCTCACAGTTGTTTGTGGTGACATTCCCCAACCCAAAGCCATACAGAGGGAACTTCTGATCATTATGGATACTTCTGCTTTAATCTGCTTCATGGAGATAGACTAGATATAAAAAAATAGTAGCTGCAGGTGTTCCAGCACAGGCATAGCTCCTGTAAGTCATCCATGCTATTTCCAGGTCCTCTGTCCTTCTTCCCATCCAGATGAAAGGAAGGTTCCTACTGGCACTGAAGTCCTACTCAAACTATGTGTTGTCTTCTTTATCACACCAGCCTTCTAGATTTAATGAGTAGAAAGGCATCAAGCTCGCAGCTCTGCAGGAGTATCTGGCTGCTGGGAAGGGTGGCTTATTTTGAAGGCCTCTAACTCCAAGAGAGCTTTATTTATTCTGGTTATTGTGGGATATGGACCCATGTCCACTTTGAATCTGCAAAAGGAAAACAATTTGTGAAGTACTATGAGTTGGGAGAGCCAGTGCAGCTGTGAGCAGAAGTGCAGAGCAGTGTGATAGGCCTGCCTAGTGTGGGAGAATCTCACAGGCATTTACACTAACAGAAAAGGTTCATCCTTGTAGGTTTAAAAAAAAATGCTTGAAAGGTTAATCAGTGTCTGGAGAGATTGTAAAGTCTCCTTTTCTAGAGATACTCAAAAGCCAGCTGGATGCAATCCTGTGCCACTTCCTCTAGCAGGGAATTTGGACTGGATGCCCTCCAGAATTCCCTTCCAACCCCAGTGATTCTGTGATTATGTGATCTTCACCAGGCTTTTACATAATGTGCAGCACTAGGTAAGAACACACTGCTTTTCCTGGGAATCATGCAGCCTCTACTTGTATGGGTTTAAGGCTTTAAACAAATAAAGTCTGATTAATCTTTTCCTCCTGTGTGGAGTGTAAGAATAGAGCAAACAGGGACAGAGAATGTGGAGTGTGGGCAACCTCAGCTTTTCTAAGGACACAGTTTAGGTTTCCCCAGGGGCCTCTAAGAGGAGACCACATCTCCTTGTTTCCAAAACAGACAGTATTTATGAAATAGGAAAATTCATGGAGAGAAGAAACATAAGTGGATAGGGCAGGCAGAAGGAATACTTTCTAACAGGCACAAGGAGCAGCAGAAGGTAAGCTCTGACAGCCCAGCATAAGTAGGTGTGTTGAAGAACACCTCAAGCTTAGCCCTAGTTACCTTTCAGCATTGGCAACTTGAGGCACTAAACACAGATCAGCCATGGAAACCTGCAAATGTAGCAGAGAGAAGGGGTTAGAGTAACTCAGAGCCTGTCCCATCACATGTCCCAGAGGTGGCAGGCTTTGAGACCAGGACAGAAAATATTTTATCAGCCAGTACAGAGGAGTTGTCATGATGATCTAATTCTTTAATTCAGCATTAATAATACAGCAACAGTACAAGTAAAGGAACTTTATAGCAGTCACTAGTAGAAGCCATCAGCTTTTAGGGAGCTTTATATTTACCAGCTGATCATTATTACCTCAAGGACACTGTGCTTCTGTGGCAACTGCCTCTGAACAAACAGGTCTGCTGGCAAGCTGCAGAGGGAGGTGATGGAGGGGAGAGGGAATGTTTGCATGACTGGGAAAAGATAAGTAAATTTTGCTTGTTTGCACTGCAGGAGTATCGAGCATGTCCTGCCAATGTCAAGACTTGATATGTGATAGGGCCTCTGCACACAGGCTCAGAGACTTGCAGTCTGAAAGGAAGACTCAAGGACAGTGCTGCTGGCTGCCTATCTGCACAGAGGCAGCTTGCCCCTACCCTGCTCCCAAGGTTACAAAGCCCTTGGGTGCCTCTCAGAGCACATGTTATTCTCCAGCATTAGATCTTGTAAGTAGCCCTTGCCTACCAAGGGCTCCATAAGGCTGCTACTAGACAATCCTCTGCATCCCAGGATATTGCAGGAGCCTTCCTTTGTTCTGAGGCTTTTATAGGAAAGATCTTTTGCCTAGCAGCAGAACTTATACATGGCAGAGGCCTGAGCTGCATCTAGTTTGGTAAGGGTCAGAACAGCTTTTATGTGAGCTCTGTGAAATCTGTCTGTATTAAAACTGGATGATCAGAGCAGAAAAATGCAAGTTGGTTAGAGGTTCCATAGAACAGAGTTAAGAACTGAACCCATGTTTCTTGAGCCAAGATTTGCCCCTATGACAGGACACTTTGAAGTCCGAATCCCATGAGGATGAAATGATATATCATCTTTTTCCACATCCTCTAGTACCACCCAGATCCTAGATACAGCTGCATAATCTGGCCATCAGCAGGTTATAGGCAGGGACAAGTAAACATCTCAATAACTCTCTGCCAGTCAGTAATGGCCTAAGTAGGATCCATGCAGCTGTTTTTTGTTATGGTGAAGGCACTGCATGTAACTCTAGACACTGGATGGGGTTGTGCTCTTGTCTCCTCAACTCATTTTCTTTCCTATTTTAGGGGAAGATACTGGGGTTTTCAGTTCTCCTATGGCACACAGGGCTCTCTCAGATACTTACTTCATCCCCCACACAGTAGTGTCCAGCAGTGTGCTGCAGAATCTGCTCCAGTGCTGTCAAGAGAGGTGGTACACTGGAGTGAGGCATTGGAAACTCAATTGAAAGGGACACCAAACACTTTCTAGACTGGGAATTATGAAGAAGGGCATCTTAACCTTGAGCAGAGTATGAAAAAGGAGCATTTTGGGCAGGAAACTAGAAGGAACAGAAATCTTAGTATAGTTACGGGAGTCTTTAGGGTCCTTCAACTTTTTTGGACCCAGGGTGATTTCAGCTGCTTCAGACAATGCACTTGAAACACTACAAGGATAATGTAGAATGTAACTGGGGAGGGGAAAAATGCAGAGGTTCAGTCAGTTTGTGTCTGACAGAAGTGAATATGGGCCTGTCATTGCAGCACATGGGGAAAAGGGTTTCGAGGAAACAAAAAGCACTTTATTTCTCTCAAAGAGGCAAAGAAATACTCTGCCACTCACTAGACTCTGTGGGAGTTTGCCATTAGATGTCAGATTACAAAAGCATAAATATATATAGGTAGAACTTTAGAAGTGCTGTGAGCCCTTATGCTTCAGAATGAATCAGCTGCTGCAGTGTGCAGGATAGCCCCAAGCTTCCCCTCTTCCATGTGCAGCAGCGGAAGTGTTCTATGGACATCTTTTCTCTGAGATCCTGCGGAGCTACCAGTCCTGGGCAAGGGACTCTGGGCAGGAAGAGCACTGTCTCTGCCAGCAAGGCAGGAACCCAGCACACCAGCCTAGGAAGATCTGTGGCTCTACTTGAAAAGGCAAGCAGAATGCTAGTGGTGCAGCATTTTGTAAGGTCAGCCAAAATGCTGATCATTTTAAATGTGGGATGTACCTTGAAATCCAGATGTGATACAGTTCTGAGCCCATTCCATTTTTTTCTCCCCCATTTGTTTCAGGACACTCAGGTTCTGTGAAGGCAAAGCAATCTCTAGGTTAGATGACTACTGCTGGCTGGATCTTGCCCACTGTGTCATCCAGTGGAGGAGAGGGGAGATGAGGAGTTGCCAAGGCTGAATCCCTGGCCTGAGTTCAGTTGGTTGGGTCAGCCCTGACCTCGCCTTCACCGAATCATGCACCCTGCTGTATCTCTCTTGGCACTACCCTTCTGTAACAGTTGCCAGGGTATCCCTTTGCCTCTTCCCTTTGGGTTGCTCAATTCTCTTCTTCCTAAAATGTCCTAGACCCAACAGTAAAACTGTATGGATTCAACCTTTTCTGGAAAGAACCCTGGGGTGCTATAAGATTTCCTGTGTTGGAAATACTGTATTGTTGCCATTGGCAGATCAGGCAGAGGTTAAGCAGATTTTATCTGCTAGCACACTAGTCTGAAGTTCTGCCACTCAGCTGGCTGGCAACAATTTAAAGGGACTGAGAATTTCAGAGACAGAAATTCTTTATGATTTTCTCATTTGCATGGATCTGACAAGTCAATACCTGGAGTGGTTGAATACCAGAGGCAATGTGATCAGCGATCATTCTGACTTGGGCTCTCTTCTTTGGATCTTGGGGCAGGAGCCTGGGGTTAGGATGTGTCTCTTCTAGGTAATTAATTATAGCTAGCTGTAATGAAAAAAGAGATAATGGGAGGTTATTGGAGAGCCAAGGAAAACTTCACATCCTGGACACCTGGGAAAGTGGAGCTGATCCAAGAGAATACAACAGGTTTTGAATGCAGTTTGTTACCAATCCAAGGAACAGAATAACCCCTCTGACATCTGTCTGTGACCTTGTTGTCATTTGGTCCAGCTGTAATTTCTGGCAAACCATGAAACAGCCATCGAAGTCAGACTACAAACTGCTCAGTGAAAGGTGGAGTTATGAATCAAAGCGGAATTGAACTGAAATCCTTGACAGTAGTTTCCCGTCAGGGACTTTGTGCTATTTCTGTTCCCAAGTGGGATCATAAATGCCATCTCTTTTCCAATGTATAGATGAGAGCTCTGGAGAAAAAGACAGGGCTAAGCCATACCATCCAGACTGGGCAGCAGGCTGGAGTGAAAGGTTAACAGGGATGTGGCTGATAACTCACCGACTGTGAAAGGGTGATGCCATCAATTTTCAAGGCTGGGACTTGCTGCATTGGATTCAGTGCCTTGAATTCAGCAGAAAACTGTGGAAACAAACCTGAGATTACTCTATAGCAGTAAGAAATTCTTCTTCCTTGTTTTCTTCTCCCAGAACCCTGTTAGCCAATTTTTTTTCCAACCTTTTTTTTCTCTCTGCCTTAATACTAATGTTTGCAGTAAGTTTTACTGTGCTATTAGCCTACAGCAAGCTCTCACTGGGGTTCAGGGATCACTGCATCCAGGGCCAGACTGCCTTATCTCTTGACAAAGCATCACTGCAATGCCCAGAATGGGTGGTACTGCATCAGTGCCACCATTACTGTTCTAGTTCTCTCCAAATCCACACCGGCCCATTGAGCTGGTGGTACTACGAGGTGCACAACTCCCTCCTATGGACCCCCAAGTAAAGTCTCAGTGAAGATCTCTTTTGGCAACCCACCTCTTCCTTTTGCCAGGCCCTTTGCAGCCCTCTGCAATATCATTTAGCATCCTTTGGACACCTCCTACCCCTGCCTCCATGCACTTTCTGGTGCTAATTGAATGAGGTTGAGTCTGTCTAAAGTGCAGTGCAGCTTCTCTGAAGTCTGTGCTCCAGATATGCTCAGTTGTATCATGGTAAGCAAGAGCAAAAGATCTTCAGCCTTATGGATTCAGTCACAAATGTCTGAAGGAGGAAAAAGCCTCTAGTCTCCTGCAGTCATATTCTCCTTCTGTCTCACATGGCAGGGAAAGCAACTATTAATTACAGAGAAGTGGTGAGGAATTTCGTAACTTTGCCTGTGAACTTTCTAGTGCTAATCCCAAGTCTCCTAATGATCCCCAAGTTCAGTACCCCTGGAGAGAGCAGTGGTATCTTTATCCTTACCTGCTGTCCTCCATCCTTAATGAGGTTCACTGGAACCAGGTCATAGGAAATTCCTTTCAGAGCCAGTGCTAGGGAGAGCAGAGTGTACAGCTTCAGACAGGTACACTGGGACCGGTTTCATTGGTAATGGGCTCAGGGAAATGTTAGCATCTACATTTGGAAAAACACCCTATCCCTCAAGGAGGATGGCCTAAGTCCAGTGAGAAGACAGTGCTCCGGCAAAGGACCAAAGTACTAAAGATCAGTCCTGGCAAAACCACTGCATTTTTCAAAATAAGCTTTGCAGCTCTTTGCAGCACAGCCCTTCCTGATTCAGCTTATAGAGGGCAGGAGGCCATGTGCTCACCTGTAAAACCTTTCTGTCTCAGTACAAGTAGGGACCATTCCCAGCCCTGCTTAGCTCTCAAGACCTGGGCAGGCCAGAGTCTGAGGCAGTACCATGAAGCCCTCTTATCTGTTCCCCTCTATTCCACCTGCCCCAGGTAAGCTGCAGCGTTCTCCTCCCTCCCCGTGGGGAGATGCCTCACTGTTCCAGATTCATGTTTGCTCTGTTAATAAGTGATTGATTAACTGGGTTAGTGAAGGGCAGGATACTGCAATACTGAGACAAAAAAAGGGAGATCAACACTGAATCTTACCGATTCGCACTCTCCAAGAACAGGAACTTCGGAAATAGCTGTAAAGTATCGGCTGAGAAGAGAAAGATGAAAGGGTTATATGCTGGGAGCACCAGCATATTGCATGTAAGGAGAAGAATGCATGAGCAGAAGGCATTTCAGGAACCCTAAGATGGGAGAGCAATGTTTGGAGGAGAGAGGGCTCCTTTCTGACATGCCCTGATTTGGGCATACAGGTAGCATCACCCTCATAATAGCCTTCTGGTTATTCAGTTGCACCTGATGTTTCCAGCAGTACACAACTGACCTTGAAATTATTCCCTATAAAGCCTCCTTCTTTGTCCCTATCCAATATTGCTAACTTCTATCCCATCTTAGATTTCTGAAACAATTTCCGCACTGATTGTGCCAAGCACCTGCACTGGGTATTTGCATGGCATGAAATAGCTTTTCCAGCCACGCAGGGAAAAGCCAGATCTCTTTCCAAATAACAAAAGCTTCTGCTGTTCGAAATGAAAGCCACAAAGACAGACAATTCACCTCTACCTGAACTATAACACTGAGGCAGCTTTCCCAGATGCTTCCACCCTGTCCAAACTCTCACCTTTTCAGATGCCATGGTAAGTGTGTGCAGTTGTCTCCACAAAATAAAAACCACCTCTGTGTTTTCCCTTTTAACTCAGTTGGAATGGGGGAAGGCTTCTCTGCTAAAATCAATTAGGAAAGGACTATGCCCCCCAGTGTGTGCCCAGGACACAAAAGCCAGCCAGTCAGATTCAATCCTGAGTCACTGCAGTCACCCTCTCCCTGCCCTGATGTCAAAACCATTAATGAGATTTAAGCTTGGAAGCACATTTGGGAACCATTCTTATTTCTGCAGCTTTTCATCCAGAAACAAGTAAGATATCTAGAGAGCCTCCCAGGCTGTCACCAGTTGCCAATGCAGAAATCTAACCCTGGAGAACAAAACAAGAAAATCAAAGCTGCATGCAGAATTTCCGTTTCACTAGGGAATGACTGCTAGCTCCTGGAATGGGCTGCCTGTGCAGGGAGATTCCTTAGTGTGCTCATGTAACCCTTCTCCCACCAGTACTGGCCAGTGCAGGGGATTTTCTACATTGCAGATGTGGGAGAAGCTGCCACTCTGTTCTCTGCTCCTGGGATCAGGGTGTTAGAAATATCAGCTATGTTGTCTTTCAAATGTCTAGCCTGCTGAGTTGCAGGGAAAGAAACAGAAACTATGCATTCAAAAGAGAAACATAGAACATTCATGAGATACTGACTTTACTAGCTTTTCCTGAGGACCTTGCTAATGATTTTTTGGCTCAGAAATTCATGTCCTTCACCACATCTGTTTTGGACTCTGGCCTCTCAGCTGGCAGAGACATTTCTCCTGATCCTCTCTGCAGTTCTTCTTTGGTTTTACAGCCTGTGCTATCATTTGGAATAAACTGTGCTAAGCTAATTGTCTTGCTCTATAATTTTGAGGCCCTGGGGGATTTCATCAAAAAGAACATGGAAACCAAGCCATCGTTCAGCTGGGAACTCTCTCCAGAGGCTGAGGGCCTGGATTGATCTCTTGAGTTCATGGTGTTTTGCTCTCAGCAGCAGGGCAGATCATAGGCAAAAATAATCAGCTAAGTAAAGACTAGAGACAGGAGAAATGTTTTGTCCTCAGTAGGCAGGTCCCAGAGTGAAACTGTATCTTCCTCAGAGGAAATGCTGAGCATGGGCCAAAGAAGTATCAGGAAAGAACTTCCTGCATTTACAACCCTGTGGGATAAAATCCCCAAAACCTGCAGTTTAGACTGGTTGGAGCTGGGATGATAGCAGGAGGACAGCATTTGCCTGATGTCTACTGAGATTTCTGGTTTGGTTCTGTTTTCATTTCTGGCAATCAGTGAGGAAAGTTTGAGCTAAAACACCGGTCCAGAGTAAAAATTTGGGAAATGCATTTCACAGTTGTGAAAGATGGAAGAAACACCCCAAACTTTGTGTATTGACTTCTCAGGTTTCCTGTCTTCTTCAGTATGGTCTTCTCTGGATACCACCTCTTTCCAGGCAATATAGGGGATGCACTTGGAAATGCCAAATCTCTCACCTTTCCTGACACCCATCAAGCCCAGCAGCCCGCACACATCCACTGCTCCTTGGGGGCTGGCATAGGGGACACCTCGGTGTCTGAAAGGCACTGCTTGGACTCTGCTGGCTTCAAATGTAAAGCAGAAATAACAGATTTGCTCCTAAATTCTCAGTATCTCTGCAGCACGACTTGGTGTGAACAGTGCAAGCGAATAAAATATGGTTAGTAAGCACCACCGCTAAAAGCATTAGCACACTAAAGCTTTTTATTTAGCATGGGGTTTAATTCCTTGCTTTCCACTGCGACAGACACGGGTGCAGACCGGGGCAGCAGAGGCGCTGTGGGCGGGGGTGCAGTGCTCCCAGGAACCGCCATCCCGGCCTTCCCGGGGTGTCAGGGCACCAGAAGCCGATCGTGGCCGCGATCCCTGTNCCCGGCCGCGCTGGCCCTCGTCACCCTCCTCAGCTTCGCCTCCCGCTTCCACCGCCTGCGGGAGCCGCCGCACGTCTGGTACGCGCCGGGGCGTGCGCCCCTCCTGCTGGGCACTGCCCGAGCCCCGGGGTGCGGGTGGGTGCGTGTCCGCCTCCTCCCGGCCACAGCGGCCGGGACTGCGCCCTGACTCCCGGCCCGTGCCCCTTCCCCGCCCCGGCCTTGCCCGGCGTGGGAGGGATCCCTGTTTATCCCAGGCAGGTGCAGGGACAGGACCATGGCAGTGAGGGCAACAAGGAAGCGCTGCGCTCTCAGGCCGGCCCGGCCCGGCCCGGCCCGGCCCCTGCGCCGCTCCCCGCTACTCTTGGGACGTGCTGCAGAGAGGGCACCGTGTCCCGGGGAGGCGGTTTTGGGGGTTTGTGTGCAGCAGGCTGACTTTTTAACCTCGCTAAGATAAATTTGGAATCAAAAGGGCAAACCAGAGGTTTTGGAGTGATAATATCAAACTCTTTTAAAAAAGGACATTTCCTAGAATGGCTGAAATGCTCTTCCTGATTTCCCACTGAGTATAACGCATTGTCTCATATGGAATGTATGGCACTAACCCGCTGTACTATAAAAAGCATAAGTAAAAACACATTCCCGGATTTTTTTTTTCTTTTACTNAGGCCCGCGCAGGCCGAAGGCGGAGAGCCGCCGCCCAAGCCCCGCTCCCTCCGGCTGTGGCGCCGCCATCGCCCCCCGCTGCCCTCCCGCCCCGCGGGCAGAGCGCGGAGCCAGCGCCGCGTACCTTGGCGGCAGCAGCGCTCATTGCCG